>JAYRCH010000585.1:0-204025 GCA_037179445.1 Phengaris alcon alcon
AACTCCTAGTGAACATCTTTAACGCCCTCTTAGTAGGATGTTCATTTCCAGACATTTGGAAAGTAGCTATTGTCATAGGTATCCACAAACCGGGGAAACCCCGGAAGGTGCCTGGTAGCTACCGTCCAATAAGTCTCATTAGCTCCCTAGGTAAAGTCTACGAAAGAGTTATTAAAAGGCGCCTTAATGACGTCATAACCGACAAAAAACTCCTTCCAGACGAGCAGTTCGCCTTCCGCGAAATGCACAGCTGTCCCGCTCAAGTACACCGCTTAACGGAGTACATATTATCTAGCAAAAACGACAGGAAGACGACATGCGCCGTATTCTTTGACATTGCAAAAGCTTTTGATAAAATTTGGCATAACGGACTGTTATACAAACTCTATCAAATGGAAATACCCGATTATCTCGTCTTACTAATTAGTAACTTTTTAAAAAATCGTAAATTTCATTTCCGCGTAGAAGGCGCACTGTCGTCGCCAAGATATATGGAGGCGGGAGTACCGCAGGGCTCGGTCCTCTCGCCCTCCCTATATAACCTGTACACTAGTGACATCCCCAAACACGCTAAGGTGCAATTAGCTATGTTCGCGGACGACACAGCCCTTTATTATTCAAACACACGAGCCCGTACCGCGTCTAAAGTCCTCCAGGAGTCAGTTACCGCTCTCGGTAATTGGTTCTCCAAGTGGAGAATAGAAGTCAATCCCGATAAAAGTCACGCCATTCAATTCAATGGTAATAAATCAGCGGGGCGTAAGTGCCCCCGTAAAGTAATGAGCCCTATTAGCCTGCACGGCAACATTATCCCTGAGGTCTCTCAGGTCAAATATTTAGGCGTAGTACTAGGCAAGTCGATGACGTTTTCGAGTCACATCAGTAACACACTGCGTAAAGCGAAATTTGTACTCTACAAATTATATCCGCTACTTAATTCGCGAAGCAAAATGTCCTTAAGACATAAGCTTACATTGTATAAGGTTTGCATCAGAACGATACTCACTTATGCGTGCGTCTCCTTCGCACAGATAAGCGAGTCTCAAATGGACCGCTTGCAAAGAGTCCAGAACCGGTTTCTACGCATGGCAACAGGCGCCCCCTGGTACATGCGTAACATCGACTTGCATAGGGACTGCGAACTAGTCACCATTAAAGCCTATATCAAGGAACTCGTAGAGAGATTCTTTGATAAAGGCAAAAACCACCCAAACCCCCTTATAAAAAAGGCACTGGACTACAACCACGACGCACTGACTTTCCGACACCCGCACAAACGGCCTAAGCATATCTTAGCCGATCCCGTTGACCCGATCACAAAATACGTAACGTACTGTGTACAGTTACGTAAACACAAATCACACGCACCCGCGACGCTAGCATTGCACCGGGGTCGACGCCGGCGCCTACCCCGAGGTCCCACATCCGACACGACAACACGTACAGACGTACAGACCGACCCTAACACGGGACCGGACCCGAACCCGAGTTCGAGTTCGCATCCCAGTAGTCTAGGTACACTCCTAAATAGTGTCCGCGACCGCGATATTGATATAGAGAGCTCTACCAATACCGCGAACCTCATCGACATTAGGACTTACGCGCGCGAGTCATCCCGACCGTACGCGGAAGGGGAGAGGGACGGCCCTCTCAGTACCGATATCGACCAAATCGAGAGCTCCTCTATCGCGATAACTCGCACGCCGCTAGTCTCTGCTACCGTGCGCGAGCAACCTCACTCATCAGCGAGTGAGGAAGGGGTCGGACCCCTCAGCAGGAGAGACCCGCGTCTCCCCTGTCAAAATAATAGCTTCTAATCCGTAGCTGTCCCCAATATCCGGTTTGAACATCACCCGGGTGATGTTAGGGAGGGTCAAACCCTCCCATCGTCTACCACCAAACAAACTAGCCACCAGGCTAGTTATAGTCCGACTTAGCTACAGCGGTCTTAACCCGACCCTTAGCATAGACCCGTTCGAAAAAAAAAAAAAAATTTTTGAAGTCAGTCTTGGACTGGGCGTGATAGGAATCGGACAAATTATTAAAGCTAAATTATTATTGGGTAATTATCTTATTTGATCATTTTATAATATTAATTATTTTATGATTACTTTATTATTATTAATTTAATGATTACTTTGTTTGGATATTTAGAAGTCTATTCTAGAATTACAATGGAAATAAGTTAAACAAAGTATTGGTATATTATGAAAATGGTTTGACTAGTACATAATTAAAAATTTTCATATTTCTTTTGACAGTTAATATTTCTTGTCATTCTGAGTTATCATATTGCTTCTCTTATTTATATTTATAAGCCCTCGCGACCTAGATTAATAGTTACTAACTACGTAAGTCGCGGGCAGCATCTATTGAATAATAAAACAAATTTTATAATTAACTCTCACTAACACTGAAAGGCTCAGTCTTTACTCTCCAGTCTCCAGTATTTAATCAGATTGAATAATTCTTGTAAAACTATGTGTATAGGATAAACTAGACTTATACAGTATCGCCATTTTCATAACAAAAACCGCCCGGACAAAGGCTTCCAACTGCCCCGCGCGCCCACGGAATACACAACGCCGCCTAAATTATATTATGTAAATGTTATGTAGACTTTGTATGCGGTTCACTGTACTGAATTATCTATGTAGAGGAATATAATGGATTACCCATACCATATGCAGATATTATAATTACTGGAGGGCGCTCTGTGGTCGAAGTTCGTTCATAATAATTCATAACATAATTTCAAGTTTGCACTTTCTGAGAGTTCTTTTGCCTCTTAGATAAACTTCATACCTCCACATAAACTTTAATTTATCGGCCAAATTTCATACTCCTCCGTTGCAGAGTTCTCGTAAAACTGTACTGAAAGTGTTTGCTTCACGTATTAATTACCTTTATGATGATGTTTGCATTAAAATTACTTCGTACTGGCCCTAACCTTAACTATAGATTATAACGGGAGAGGTGTCGTAAAATCTTCTTAAAAAGGAGATTAATATTTAACTTTATAGCTCATACGCATACGTGTTAAGCTTGCAATGAGTCATCGTTGCAAACGTCGAAACGGCCTACTTACTTCAATTATTATTATTGGTGGATTGTAAAGTGGTGGTTGGAGTGTTTTGATTATTTTAACTCCCGACTAATACAAAGGGGTGTTAATAAGTAACATAATTAAAATAAATAGTCTCATTGATTTTATTTTTAATTTTCATCATTTATGTAGGTTACTGGCACATTGTATTTTATTTTTAAATGTTTTCAAATTTAGAAGACTAATGTCAATTTTTTTCACTAAAATTTTTGTCTGATATTGAACACATTCATTTTTGTAAATCATCCAACTTAATTAATAAACCTTACTATTTGAAAAAATATTATTATTTGAGACGTCCTGAAACTTTTAAAACCCCAGATATATCTTCTGTCCCGAAGGACAGAAGTTGTGGTGTTATATATTTGACGTGTCTATCTGTGAGTGTGTCTGTCCGTGGCATCGTAACTCCCAAACGGATGAATCGATTTTGATCTAGTCTATTGTTTGAAAGCTGACATGATCGAGAGTGTTCTTAGCACTCTTGATCACGTCAGCTTTCAAACAAGAAAAAGACTAAACCAAAATCGGTTCATTTGTTTGAGAGCTACGATGCCACGGACACACACACACATAGAGACACACTCACATACAGACACACAAACAAATACAGACAGACAGACATGTCAAACCTAAAACAAGTTTGACTGGAGGTTGACTTTAGAGAAAGCCATATTATGGCATTAATGGCCTATGTACCTATTATTGGGCATTAACTAATAAATAAATAAAAAAATTCACCCCTCTGTTTTCGTCAGGGGTAAAACATAGTTATCTTCCAAAGTAACCTCTTTAAAACAAAAAGGTATTAATCAGTTGTTCCCGATACTCTAGAGTCTAGAGTGTTCGTTATAGGAACTGTCGAGTCGCAATTGGATTACTCGCCAGTCGCCATTAGCGAAGTCCGAGACGCCGCGCGCCACACCGAGACGCTAAACACATTACTACAACGGCCTAATCACGCCCGCGTCTTAAAATTGACTTGCACCCGATCGATTCTGCTAATTAATCCTTACAATTACAGATTAAAGGCATAGGACCAGATAAACATCTACATAGTGAACTGTCGATTAGATTGCACTACTACAAGCATACGACGTGTGCACAATTCTCCTATCGCGTACACGGCAATAGTGGAATAATCCGGTTAAGATTGTGCGCCGTCAAAGGGACGTCTAAATTTTCTAATTTTGTGCTAGAGTTTATAAGTCATGTGAGATTGAAAATTATGATATTGTGTTGTTGGTTGTCATGACGACAAATAAAAATAATTTTAAATAAATTTGTGTCCAATGAATGTTAAAACTTTATAATAATGATAAATTATTATAAGTAATATCAAACATAAAAGTCGTATTGTATTGTACTGTGTGCATGAACAATACTGGAATAAATAAAAATATGTCTAATTTTACCTATCCTAATGTTAATAATATTATAGAAAATATTTATTTTTCTGGGAGATGTCTTGATTTATTATAAAAGCGTCCATGAGCTAGAGCAGGGGTCTCCGAACTTTCCAGCCTTAGGGCCATACTGATTACTCCAGTAAGTTCCGAGGGCCAAAACCATATTATCATTGTTGCCGGTGGTAAAAAGTGAAATAGTCCACTGATGAAAAAAGTACGCAACATTTAAAAAAGGCTGCAAATCGGACTAAAGTCCGCAAAACGGCAACACTGCATATTATTAATTTTCCTGTCATTATCTGTAATTTCTGGATTAGTCGTAGAGTACGAGCCATGAGGAGTAACGTGACACGACATCTGGTGGACACAAGCGGAAATAGGTAGTTCCTTCTATCGCTAACAGATGGCGCTAATAGCACGTACAGAATAATCTCGTTGGTTAGAGAAAGTTCTGGTGTCTTCCACTCACTTCTACACGGCAGTAATTCGAATATATAAGAATACTAGTGGCGCAACCACAAGTCAGTTCCTATGACACTGTTGTGAAATAAAATAGTGCGTACCTCCTTAAAACGTGTTTGTGCGTGTTTAAGTTTAAGACATCTTTGTAACAGTATTTTGATTTGAATTGTTGCTTTTGTGTGTGACTTAGTAGTATGGAAAAGAAGCGAAAAATTGATAGTGAATGCAGAAAATTCAAAGATCAGTGGAACATTCAGTATTTCGTAATTGAGTCCAGTAACAAGGCGCTATGTTTGATCTGCAATGAATTAGCCGTTCTCAAGGAATATAACATTAAACGTCATTATGAAACAAAACATTTTCAAAATTACTCAAAATATACAGGAAGTTTGCGGACAGAAAAATTCGAAGCTATGAAGCGCGGATTGAAATCGCAGCAATCTTCATTTACAAAACTCAAAACTGAACAAGAGGCTGCAACTCGTGCCAGCTTTCGCGTGGCTCTTGAAATTGCAAAACGTGGAAAACCATTCACCGATGGAAAAATGATCAAAGAATGCATAATTGCAGTAGCCGAAGAAATGTGCCCTGAAAAGGTAAATTTATTAAAAACTGTCAGTATGTCAGCAAACACTGTGGCTCGAAGGGTAGAAAACATCGCTGAAAATATATCCTCTCAACTGTTCGACAAAAATGGACATGTTGAGTGGTTTTCTTTGGCCTTGGATGAGTCAACGGATGTGTCAGGTACTGCTCAGGTCTTGATATATACGAGGAGTAGATAAAAGCTATGAAGTGCATGAAGAACTTCTTGATATGTATAGTATTCATGGCACAACTACTGGTACAGATATTTTTAAAGGAGTTGAAATGGCCATTAATCAAAAGAACCTTCGATGGAAAAACTTGAAATGTATTACAACTGATGGAGGCAAAAACATGAGTGGGATAGATAAAGGAGTGGTCGCTCTTGTGTCAAAGGCTGTAGAAAATGACGGTGGTTCAAAACCATTAGTCTTACATTGTATCATTCATCAACAGTCTTTGTGCGGAAAATGTTTGGATATGTCTGAAGTTCTGAAACCAGTCATATCAACTGTTAATTTTATCAGATCTTTTGGGCTGATTCACCGACAATTCCGACAATTTATTGAAGAGATTGGAGAAAATGACTTACCTTATCATACTGCGGTTGTAGGTTTGTGTATCATGTTGCGGCGGGTAAAGTACGTTGGATTAGTTGTGGGAAAGTCCTTCAGCGCTTTTTTGAACTTCGAGCAGTGATCGAATTTTTTTTGAATGAAAAGCATCGCCCTCTTATTGAATTACAAAACAACGCATGACTATGGAAGTTAGCATTCTATGTTGATTTGACAAAACATGTGAACGAACTGAATTTGAGATTGCAAGGAGAAAACCAGCATCTTCCTGATTTATACACTAATATCAAATCATTCCGGAAGAAATTGATACTGTTTCAATCACAACTACGAAGTAAAAACCCTGGATGACGGGGGACAGAAGCCGCCGACCATACCGCGATGCACGAGCATCATGTCGGATATTCGGTTTCATCAGCGCTCAGTGCGAAAAGCCCTCCGTTCCCTTGATATCCAAAAGTCGAGTGGGCCTGACGGAATCCCTCCTATTGTGTTGAAAAAGTGTGCTCCAGAGTTGGCTCCGGTCTTGACGCGTCTTTTTCGGTTCTCCTACTCTTCTGGCATCGTCCCGGCTTCTTGGAAGACAGCCTTGGTGCACCCGATCCCCAAAAAAGGTGATCGCTCAAATCCTTCCAACTACAGACCAATCGCTATAACTTCTCTCTTCTCGAAGATAATGGAATCCATTATAAATAGCCAGCTTCTTCGATACTTGGACGGCCAGGGATTACTAAGCGACAAACAATACGGGTTCCGTAAGGGTCGCTCGGCTGGTGATCTCTTGGCGTACCTAACTCATCGTTGGGCTCAGGCAATTGAGTCGAAGGGAGAGGCATTGGCTGTTAGTTTGGACATTGCGAAAGGCCTTTGATCGGGTTTGGCATAAAGCGCTGCTATCAAAGCTTCCATCATACGGGCTGCCCGAGAAATTATGTAAGTGGGTCACTAGTTTCTTAGCAGATAGAAGCATAAAGGTCGTAATTGACGGCGAATGTTCGGAAACTCAGTCTGTTGATGCTGGTGTCCCTCAGGGCTGTGTGCTATCGCCTACCCTATTCATACTGCATATCAATGACATGTTACAGACCAACGGCATTCATTGCTATGCGGATGATAGTACAGGTGATGCTGTATATACCGGCTCCCCCAATATTTCTCGGCTTAATGTCATTGAGAGTCGAAACGAACTTGTGTCTAAAATAGAGAATTCATTGGAGAAAGTCTCTGAATGGGGTAGACGTAACTTAGTCCAATTCAACCCCGCCAATACACAAGTCTGCGCGTTCACCACTAAAAAGTCACCAATGGTCGTATATCCTCGTTTCGAGGGCACATCTTTAACCATCTCCCCCAGCATTGAGATACTTGGCGTCAGCATATCGAGCGAAGTCCAGTTCCGATATCATCTAGAGGGTAAGGCCAAGTTAGCCTCGAAGAAGCTTGGTGTTCTTAACAGAGCGAGACAGTACTTCAGTCCGGACCAACGTCTACAACTCTACAAGGCGCAGGTTCGGCCTCATATGGAATATTGTTCTCATCTCTGGGCAGGGGCGCCAAAATACCAACTGCTCCCTCTGGATCGTATCCAACGAAGGGCCGCTCGAATTGTTGACTGCCACAGTGTTTCAAACAGCTGGACCCCTTGGAATTACGCCATGTACGCGATGTAGCTTCACTCTGCATCCTCTATGGGTTGTATCACGGGGAATGCTCTGAGGAATTGTTCGGAATCATACCACCTGCAACTTTTCGCCATCGTCCCACGCGAAAAACATACCATCCTCATCACCTTGATGAGTGGCAGTCTTCCAGTCACCAGCAGTATTTCCGGACCTATACGACCTGCAAACCTACAAGAAGAGAGCGTATTCCCTCTTAATAGGCCGGCAACGCACCTGCAGCTCTTCTGATGTTGCGAGTGTCCATGGGCGATGGTAGTTGCTTACCATCAGGTAACCCGTTTGCTCGCTTGCCCCCTTATTTAATAAAAAAAAAACTTTGATGCCATTGCGAATCAAATTAAGATTTTTCAGAATCCTTTAGATATTGACATTGAAACCCTAGCCCCGGAACTTCAAATGGAAATGATTGATCCTACAGTGCAGTGATATAATTAAGCACAAATATCAAAACTCATCTTTGTTGGAATTTTATAAGGGTCTTCCACTGACACAATTTGATAATTTGCCTAAATTTGCTCGTGAGCTGTTTTCTGTTTTTGGTACTACTTATTTGTGCGAGGCCTTCTCCAAAATGAAGTACACAAAAAATGTTTACAGAACTAAATTAACTGATGAGCATCTTAAATTTCTTTTAATAATTGGTACAAGTAAAGTTAGTCCACAACTACAAACTATTGTCAGTGGAAAATCTCAATTACATAAATCTCATTAGTATTTCATATGTCATTATGCTTGTTATAAGTTATGTTTTTATTTAAAATGTATAAAATGTTAGTTGGATTCAGTTCAATAATTTGTTAGTTATTATATACTGAAGTTAAATTTTCTGCATATTATACATGTCTTTACTCATTACAATTCTGTGTTTCTTTATCCAACTTATCACAAAAACAATAACAATAAGCCTACAACAATGTTATGAGTAGTTAGCCCATGACCATATCAATGTAGATGTCATATTAATAATTATTCAACATAAAATTAGAATACTTCAGTAAACTAAATTTAATTTTCTATAAAAAATATGTTCTCTAAAAGGAGTTTTCAAGTATGCTAGCTCTCCGCGGGCCGGACAAAATCTGTCCGCGGGCCGGATGTGGCCCTCGGCCCGTAGTTTGGAGACCCCTGAGCTAGAGAATAGACCCCTTGAGTCACACGGGTGATCGTGCAGGTTCAATCCCGGGTTGTGGTGTGTATCAGACTTTCTCAATAACCGTATACTGCCGCTAGACTTGGTTTAATTTACCCCCATCTTCTGTGATAACCCTGACAAAATTTCGATCGTTCTATGAAAGATATTCCTCTGTACGTAAGTAAGTATATCATATTTTCACTCTGTGATACAGTGTCGATGCAGTGCCGAAAATGGTATTCTCATAAACGTCAAACCAACAGATTTTTTTATTGATAACTCAAAAAAAAACAGCTTATGATATCAAGACGATATGTTTTTCATATTTTTACCGGACTGTGCGACGCAAAGGAGGGTTATGTGTTTATCAGCCTATGTATGTATGTATGTAATATGTATGTTTGTACCTTTGTGCCACTATTGAGACCAAATAACACTTGAAACGAAGCATAAAAATTTGGCAAAATCAAAGTGCCCGATTTTGGAGGCCATAATGTGAAAAAAAAAATTTAAATCGACGAACCATGCCAAGTGGGGTATCGTTGAATAGGTATTTAAAAATCATTTTTAGGTTTCTCATATCGTTTTCCAATCAGAAATACCTATAATTATTAATTTAATTTATTATTAATATTAATAATCCGAATTAATTGAATATTAATATTAATAATTATTTAATATTTAGGATCTATATAACGATTTAAAGTTGGTTAGTAACGATTCGCACTTATAGGCTTTTAGACAGAACTGATATTGATACGGTGCTGCTGACTGCAGATAGTTTTGAGGCAAAGGAAAGACAAATGGGAACTTAAAAGTGTAAAATAAAATAAATTAAATACAAAATAAAAACCCGACTGCGTTTTTACGCAGTCGGGTTTTTATTTTGAAAAGAAAAAACAAGAATGTCCTGTTGTTACATCTCAGGCTTAAATATTAAATAAATAAAATATTTATTTTGCACTGTTTAGACTTTAGACACATTTAAATATACTTACAATAAAGTTTGTCTAGAAAAGAGTATAGAATAGAGCATTGTCTAATATAAGTCTAATAACACTATCCCGAGCACTTTAAACAACTTTATCACATTTAAATATACTTACAATAAAGTTTGTCTAGAAAGGAGTATAGAATAGAGCATTGTCTAATATAAGTCTAATAACACTATCCCGAGTACTTTAAAACTTTAGGCGCTATTGATTACCTATAGAGATTGAATATTTTGTAATAATGTCAAAGTCAAAGCTAGAAGTTATTGAATGTTGTGGGTGTATCTGATCTAGACGTTTCCAGAAAACTCCTCAAGGTGACTCCACCAGTCACCACAGACGACCCGAAGTACTCAAATAGTTTCAATTGTATGACGTTCATTTTATGACCTTCGTGGAATGAAAAATGTTACTAGGTATGTAAAATTACTTTGTGCTTTGTTACAGTAAAGCAATTATGTATACAGATTACAGATACACTAGTTTTTGTTGTATTAAAAATTAAGTTATGATTTTATAAGTTTTGTTTTAAATGCGGCAAAGTGTAAGGTTCCCGTGGATCGCCGTTTACGCGCACGAGATCGCGGCAACATCTAGTTTTCGATATTTTAATTGAAAACACTTCATTGATTTTTTTTACTGATTATACGTTGAAAAGTTTGAAATTTGCTTCTCGTGATGGAATAATAAATATTTATTCATGCGAATAAATATTCAATATTCCTTTACATAAGCCATGTTCATTTTAATGATGCCTTTTAGATACGTTATAATGCGACACGACATTACAACATTATTAAAATAATAATAATTCAATATATTTTGTAAAATATCCTCGTTTATTTTACGCATTAACAATCATCTTTGTAGGCAATATTATGTCTCATCAAAAATTTTCGAGAATTAATTATTATCGAATACTGTTGATATTCGGTAGGTACATAATCACACCTCTATACAATATAAAAATTGAATAATAAGAATATAAACAAAATTGAAAATTTTATGTAACCTCTGAATTGCCAAGCATTGAAGGAGCTGGTGATGATGAATTTTAGTTAAGATTAATCTCGAATCTCGGTCATGTCAGCTTTCAAATATTAAAAACTAGATCAAAATCGATTAATCCGTTTGGGTTGCCAGTTGCTACGCATGGCGCACACACAGACACAGACGGAAATGACAAACTTATAACAGCCATCTGTTTTCATCGGGGTTTAAAAATCTAGGCAAAATAATACCCGTAAAATTAAATATACATTTCACAACTTCCCAACAATACCTACATGAACCCGAAATTTTGAGTTATAACGGTAAACGTGGCCAAAATAACTGCGAATACCGTCGCAAAACACTAACGCCAAAATTCACTTTTAATGAGCACTAAAACAAAAGTTTGAATTCGAATTTGTCACTTAAATCTTTACCTCCACTCTATTACACGCGTTAAGCTGTTCGTAAAACTATAATTAAGCGAGGAGAAAGGGACGAAATTAGGTATAGCGTTTAGATTGAAATATAGGGCTGTAGTAATTTAATTTCTGGGGGCCGGACCCGCTAGAGTGTACCTGCCCTCCCCTACCAATTATCGAGGCAGGGAACTCGTTCAGGTAGCTGTCCCGTAACTTAACGTCATTAGACACGTCACTCCCCCAGCAGTTTTTGATTTCCGACACTCAAATTGTAGGTAATATCGGACACCCTGTATGTTACTGTAAATATTGTTCTGATATAGCGACATTTGACGAAGGACTACGTTTTGGACGGAAAGGATTGCAAAACCCAACTATTACAGCAATAAGGTTAAACGAGCGTAATTCTGTGAGTCATGACTTCACGAGTCGCAGAATTTCGGAAGCGTAAGTTTTTTTTTCTTCCAAAATTGCAAGTAATTTTGAGTTGGCGTGTGAACTAAATAGGACTTTTCTGTGAAACCGTATGGAGCGGAATTTCTACCCACAAAATTACGCTCGTTTGCCTCAACCTTAGGCGGATCACTAAAATATTGAGTAGGTACAAACTTGTAGCATATTACATTGGAAAAAGTCAGTTTACGTCGGTGTAGCGGGTGTGCCGTTGATATAGCCTCAAGTCTCAACGTAACGAATAAGCTCTTTATTTTCCAAGATAGCTACGACTGTAAAATCATTACCTCCATATCTCCTCCACTCTCTCATAAAAATCCAACAAGGCTGTTAAAAAGTTATGGGCTCTTAAATTGTTGCAGAAATTAAGTCAATGTTTTTAAAAATCTTTCATCAGAGTAATGGGCCAAGAAACAAAGAACGTGGCCTATATAGCCGAAAACATTAATATTTATTGTGTAACCGAAGTGCGAGTTGCGGTGCAAGTTCCCTACAACTAAAACTCTAAGTTGTAATAGGTACTCTATTACACACACCGGCATATTTAGCGGAGCATAAAATAAAGGTTTGATATCAGTATCACATAAGGTTGCTGGCTGGTTTATACGTCATTTAATTTAAAAAGAAATATTTTCAAATTAAGAAAACAACTAAACATCACATTTTATGCAATTGTTTTAATTTGATTCAAATACACCTTATCTGGAGCGAACTTCAAGTATTTCTTCCTTCTGAGTTTGATTTAAAATTTAATTGAAATACTGTTTTTTGTTAGTTTTTTTTAATCGCGTATCTTTTTGGAGTTGAGGACTGAATTATGCCTGACTTAGCCCCAACGGAGATTGCCAGGCACGAAATGCGAAGAAATGGTCAAACCTACAGAGTGATATCCAGAGATCTTCGTCGACCAGTTTCAACGATCCATCGCAGTATCCAACGATTCAGGGAGACCGGTACTTATGTGAGAAGAGCAGGACAAGGCAGAAAAAGACGCACTTCGAGTAGGGATGATCGTTTCATTCGGCATCGTGTACGTAGGAACCCCCGTTTGACGGCCGTCCAAGCCCGACATGAGTTAGAAGCAGTGCGGGGTGTAACCGTAAGTGAGCGTACGGTGCGATGAAGGTTCGAAGAAGCTGGTTTGGGTTCATTTGTGCCCGCCAAGGCTCCAAGGCTCGAGGTAAATCATCGTAGAAACAGGTTAACTTTTGCTCAGGAACATCGAATTTGGAACGCGGACCAATGGAGTAAGGTATTGTTTAGTGATGAGTGCAGAATTCTCTTAAATCAAATTGACGGCAGGCAAAGAATATACAGACGCAAAGGAGAACGATACATTTAGACAAATTTTGAAACTACAGTTGCATACGGTTGTGGATCAATAATGGTTTGGGCGGGCATTTGTTTGGGAGCTCGCACAGACTTGGTAGTGATTGACAGAGGGAGTCTGACTGCAGACCGCTATATCAGAGAAGTTTTAGAAGAAAATGTCGTACCGTTTGCTCCATATATCGGTGACGATTTTGTTTTTATGCAGGATAATGCTCGGCCGCATACCGCTCGGGTAACTCATGCTTATCTTAATGATATGAATATCACTGTTATGGAGTGGCCGGCGAGATCACCGGATATGAACCCAATAGAGCACGTTTGGAACTTGCTGAAAAGAAAAGTTAAGTCCAGAATTACAGCTCCTGCCAACGTGGGTGAACTGCGAATCGCCGTAGTTGAGGAATGGCGGAGACTATCCCAGGAGACCATCGATAACATCATTCTCAGTATGCCTAGACGGGTAGAAACTTTAATAAGAGCACGTGGAGGAAATATGCGATATTAATCACCATTTTTCTAATTTAATCAATTGTTATTTTAATATTAACTTTCACTTTTCCCGGTTATCTATGTCCCGGTATAAAAATACCACATACTATATAAACACTATCTCAGGGGCCACATTCTCTACAAATGACAGCTCGGGCACCGGCAAATGTCAGCTGTGTTGAAGCACAGAGTAGAAAATATATATACTTACGTACAGAGGAACAGTTCAGGCACCGGCGAATGTCAGCTGTGTTGAAGCACAAAGTAGAATATATATACTTACGTACAGAGAAACAGTTCAGGAACCGGCGAATGTCAGCTGTGTTGAAGCACAGAGTAGAAAATATATATACTTACGTACAGAGAAACAGTTCAGTCACCGGCGAATGTCAGCTGTGTTGAAGCACAGAGTAGAAAATATATATACTTACGTACAGAGAAACAGTTCAGGCACCGGCGAATGTCAGCTGTGTTGAAGCACAGAGTAGAAAATATATATACTTACGTACAGAGAAACAGTTCAGTCACCGGCGAATGTCAGCTGTGTTGAAGCACAGAGTAGAAAATATATATACTGACGTACAGAGAAACAGTCCAGGTACCGGCGAATGTCAGCTGTGTTGAAGCACAGAGTAGAAAATATATATACTTACGTACAGAGAAACAGTTCAGGCACCGGCGAATGTCAGCTGTGTTGAAGCACAAAGTAGAATATATATATATATATATATATATATATATATATATATATATATATATATATATATATATATATATATATATATATATATATATATATATATATATATATATATACTTACGTACAGAGAAACAGTTCAGGTACCGGCGAATGTCAGCTGTGTTGAAGCACATAGTAGAAAATATATATACTTACGTACAGAGAAACAGTTCAGGTACCGGCGAATGTCAGCTGTGTTGAAGCACAGAGTAGAAAATATATATACTTACGTACAGAGAAACAGTTCAGTCACCGGCGAATGTCAACTGTGTTGAAGCACAGAGTAGAAAATATATATACTTACGTACAGAGAAACAGTTCAGGTACCGGCGAATGTCAGCTGTGTTGAAGCACAGAGTAGAAAATATATATACTTACGTACAGAGAAACAGTTCAGTCACCGGCGAATGTCAGCTGTGTTGAAGCACAGAGTAGAAAATATATATACTGACGTACAGAGATACAGTTCAGGCACCGGCGAATGTCAGCTGTGTTGAAGCACAGATTAGAAAATATATATACTTACGTACAGAGAAACAGTCCAGGTACCGGCGAATGTCAGCTGTGTTGAAGCACAGAGTAGAAAATATATATACTTACGTACAGAGAAACAGTTCAGGCACCGGCGAATGTCAGCTGTGTTGAAGCACAAAGTAGAATATATATATATATATATATATATATATATATATATATACTTACGTACAGAGAAACAGTTCAGGTACCGGCGAATGTCAGCTGTGTTGAAGCACAGAGTAGAAAATATATATACTTACGTACAGAGAAACAGTTCAGGCACCGGCGAATGTCAGCTGTGTTGAAGCACAGAGTAGAAAATATATATACTTACGTACAGAGAAACAGTTCAGTCACAGGCGAATGTCAACTGTGTTGAAGCACAGAGTAGAAAATATATATACTTACGTACAGAGACTCAGTTCAGGTACCGGCGAATGTCAGCTGTGTTGAAGCACAGAGTAGAAAATATATATACTTACGTACAGAGAAACAGTTCAGTCACCGGCGAATGTCAACTGTGTTGAAGCACAGAGTAGAAAATATATATACTTACGTACAGAGAAACAGTTCAGTCACCGGCGAATGTCAACTGTGTTGAAGCACAGAGTAGAAAATATATATACTTACGAACAGAGAAACAGTTCAGGCACCGACGAATGTCAGTTGTGTTGAAGCACAGAGTAGAAAATATATATACTTACATAAAGAGTAACAGCATTCATAAAACGATCCAATTCGGTACAAAATTTGAAAATTTTTACGTCCCCTTCCACGGCCCACAATTCTTCCACATAATCGTGGACACACTGTATGCTTGTAGTGCAATCAATCCCAAAGCTAACTATGTAGCTGTTTATCTGTTCGTCTTTCTTTAATCTGTGGTTAAAGTAAGCCTAGGGTTGACACCGAAATAAACATTTTAAAAACATTAGTTCAAAGGTCACGTCAGACAAATCTTTTTATTATTAAATTATATTTTCGATTTGATTTGACAGCACGACCGAAGAGTATTGAAATCGGATAAAAATCGCTATAAATATTTGAGACAAAATTTGCAAAAACTGAAACGGCGTTCCCCTGAGTATTGTCTTACTTAAATACTGACATAGTTTTCACACTTGTGTGACTTATAGAAGACGAGAAAAAACTGTTTTAACTTAAAAACAAGGGTGGACTTAGCATATTTTTTTATCAATATTAATAAAAATTTCTATTTATAAAAAGACATTCTTCGGCTAAATATAATGCAGATTAACATACATTTTTTGTGATTTTTCAATACGACCATGACTAAGAAAAAATGTTACAAGAATTTTCAAAATACAATTTTCAATCTATCGAGCGCACAACCCCTTAAAAAAACTACGTCCTGCACGCGCCGCACGGCCACCACTCACGTCTAGCCACGTACACATAGTCGCGAGCTGTCATTCGTGTAAGTCCATTAAATGATATAATGAAATATTTAAATAATAGGTATATTCTTTGCCACTGTATTGTAACTTTTTGCAACACAGGTGCTCAATTTTAGTTTCATCAAACGCCTCCGCTTATGTTTGCACCACATAAAATCCAACTTAATTTTAGTGAAGTACGTCTCCGCTTGTACCATACATCCAGCTCGCAGGTGGACAGACGTGAGCGGTGTACTGAGGAAATCACGACCGCACGACTCACGAGCCCGCGGCGATTTGAGCACTTGTACCATAAACAACAGATTAGCTTGTAAATGGGATGCCGACAACATAGCAGTGTTTACAACGCTGTATTGCTTGTTTACATGCGCCATGCTGTGACGTCACATTGTTAAACAGAAAAAAACTTGTATTAAATATAAATTTTATATAATCGTCTTATACTTTAAACGAGACAATCTTGTATTTATATAATTGGTTTCTCGAAAACGGCTGCAAGTATTACCATGAAATTTAGTATGCAGGGAGTTTTAGGGGAGAAAAATCGATCTATGTTCCTCCTTTACAAAACGCCAATTTCATATGACAATTCATATGACGCCAATGACATAATATAATAAAGAAAAATGATTAGTTAGTTTGTATGTTGGTTTGTATTCAATAAGTTTCAAAACTAATGGATTGATTTTGATGAAATGATTTGCGCAGATATGGAATAGAACACGAGGCTACTTTTTATTGCGGGAAAATGTACCCCGTGGGATTTCTTTATGCGCGCACGAACGGTAACATCTAGTCTTTAGTATAAAAGTATAGGTATAGGTCTCTGCTTAAAGCATATTCATTTCTATTTTTTCATTATTAGGGTACAAATTTGTATTATGATAATACGGTAGCGCTCGACGTCGCGCGTCGGCGCGCGTATTCGCACGTCTGCGTTTTTGTGGACCAGTAGTCGAGGCGCGTTACTCGGGAGTCGGGCGCAGTGACGCGTCAGACTTTGACTATACAGCGTGCTAAATGTTTTGGCAGAGTAAATTTTTCAGAAGACATTTTTTAAAAACCTTGAAACATAAATAATATCGATTTGTAAGTAATCGTCACCCTATATATAAAGAAAACGTAGCTAGTTAAAACGCGTGAGTACGATCGTGTTACCAAATCTCAAAAAATGTTTCCTAAAATTAATAGTACGGTTCCCGCGAGATTTTGCGCCAGTCACTGAACCTTAGTGACCTTTCTTCAAAAATGTTAAATGATAAACTGTAGAAAACTTCATAAATTTGAATTTATTTAATGTCATTCTTAAAACGTCAAATATTTGAATGAGTTCTACCTAATTCGGCGGCCTAATCGCGCTATCAAAGCATCGAGGAATATTGTACAATAGCAAAACATGTACTATCGTGTAATTTATAAAAGCAAGTGTTAGTTCTAAATATTTGAATTAAAAACAAAATACGTCTACGAGTGTTACTCTGTAGTTTCATTCAGTAGGTATCTTTGGGGATTCTCTTTAGATATTATATTAATGAATGATGATATTATGATAAGTATTAACATAATTATTGTTATTTTTCTTTTTCGCCTGCAACTGGGCGTTTGACCAGTGTGACTAGAATAAATTAAATCGACCATTCTGCAATTCACATAATATCCGAGTTCTAAGCTCTAAATCTACTATTTTAGCAGAAAAACGGCTTTAGTCACTAGCGGCCTCGCCGAATTTGCATTTACACGGTCGATTTTCGCAGTGCGGCTGAAATCGTGCGGCTTTAGGCCCCCGTGTAAATCCCCCATTAACCATCTACTATACACATTAATACACGAAGTACAACCTTTCAGTACAGATTTACGAGAATTGTGCAATCATAGGAGTATGATATCTTTAATAATGCTTAGAAAAGCATAAAATTAATAAAAATTGCAATATAACACTCATCTCAGAATATTAACACACACTACCGTTCATCAGTCTGTGATAACAGAGCGACGTCTAGTATTATGTTAATGTACCGTCTTTTTAATTATTATATAAATAGGTATTTTGGAAAGGACAATAGGGAATATTATGTTATTATTATTACTAGATGTTGACTTCCTAGGTGAAAACGTCCACTGTAACCGTATATTTTCACGAGATGAAAGATAGCCTATGTCCTGGGCCAAATTTTATCAACATCGGTCTAGTACTTCTGGAGCCTATTCAATGCAAACAAACAAACAATTAAATCTTTTTTCTTAATAATATATGTGTTGATAGGTTTAGCTTTTACAAAAGAATAAAATATATTGCTTACTGATGTAAAATACTTACTAATAATGATTCGGTCTAAGCAAACCTTAGAGCATTAAACGAACAAGCGAACAAACAAAGAAATTACCAAACACCTGTAAACTGTAAAGAATATAATGTTATTGTAAAAATTTGCTTAGAAAAATCTGGGCAACACTCATGTAAGATCTTTTGACGAAAACAAAAGACTTTTAACAAACAGATTAGATAATGAAAGTAGCTAAAAAATATGTTTTTCTTTTGAAATGAAATTGTTCTTAGATAAAACGCTTATTTGTAGAAAAAGTCGATTATGAGAATTTTTTTTTTTCAGTTTTTCCAATAATATTATCTGTATATATAATCCCTCTTACTAATAAAAATATATATAAACAGATAAGATATTCAATGTTACTGTATATGTCTGATACGTTGGAAAAGTCAAGAAGGTTAGTGTATAGAAGTATTAGGAAATTCTATGATTCAAGTCAATGTAAATGGCTTGCATATAACATTTATTTTGCAAAAACTTGTTTGTTGCCAACACAAAACCGCTGTTAAAAATAAAAAACCTAACCAAGGGCATGTCAGGAGATGTCTAAGGAGGGTTCCGTAACTATCAACGCGGAATAGGTTTTCTTTGAATTACTTCGAAAGTTATTGTCCGATTTCGCTCAAAATAATTTTCCTAAAGAGTTTACTTACAAGTTTCTGACAAGACAGACAGACAGACGGACGGACAGAGCGAAACTATAAGGGTTCCTTGATTATTACGGAACCCTAAAAAAAGTCTCAATTTTGCTCGAAAATCTCTGTTATAATGTAGGCAAGCAAAGGAGGATTTCGGGCCTTTAGTATTCTGTAAACTAGTAAAGTAAACGCCGACAAAGCTGCGTGAAACAACTAGTGAATAATAAATAAATAGTCGATCGCCAAAATCCAGTTTTACAATCTGAATAAGAGCTGACTTCTTTTATCTAAGGTTGTCTGAAAGAAACCACTGCAGTAAGCTGTAAGCAGGATCGCCTTTTTGCACCTTTTTAGCCCTTTACTTTAGAAATCATTGTTATGTGTTTTTTTAACGAGTATGAAAATAAAGAGTTTTCTAATCTATCATCTAACACCTATATTGAAAACCACAGACTTTTATAAAACTACAACTTTTGCAAATAAACTTGAGAGGCATTTGAATACTAATTTTGAAGACTTCAGAATAGGAACGTGAAACTTACAAACAAGCACCCTTTTGTATACTTACCTACTTTGTTCAGACTTCAGAAGGCCAATTACTCCAGTAATTAAAACCGGCCAAGTGCGAGTCGGACTCACGCACGTAGGGTTCCGTACCATTATACCAATTCTTACATGTTTTACATGCAAGAATTGGTATAATGGAAATGTACATAGCGCGCGTTTCCAACCAAGGAAATGCGGGTACAAAAATAACGAAACAATAAGTAAACTTATTGTTTCGTTATTTTTGTACCCGCATTTCCTTGGTTGGAAACGCGCGCTATGTACATTTCCATCCATGATTCGGGAACGGAACGGAACCTGGTAAGCATTGGTTTCCTAGCATAACGTTGCTGTCATATAGCGGCAGTAATGCAGCGGGAATGGACGTTTTCTATGTAAACAACGTTGACAATTACCGCTCTCTAGGAAATCGCGCCATTTTGTTTACATAGAAAAGTTCATTCGCCCCTGTGTTACGGCCGCTGTATGATAGCAACGCTATCCTAGGAAACCAGGTTGCTTAGTCACGTCACCGTCCACTGAACGCGGGAAGTCGGCGCGCGCTCCCTTAAAATTAAATATATTGGAAAATAATAATTAACGTATCAAAATAATTTTCTCACTAGTATTTTTTACTTTGAACGGAAGAGGTACAGAAAGAAAGCTAGCATTTAAAATTAGTGAAATCTTAATAATATTATTATAGAATACCATTTTTAAGTAATTAAATTATGAAATAAACAAAATGATGTGTAGAGCACAATACTAAAAAACGAGCGTGCCTTACAGTAGTCCATTTCCATTAGTAGTGTAACATTTTATAAAAATATTTAAAAAAAAAATCGCAATGCTTAGTACGATTTTCTAATGTAATTAAAAAATAAAGAAACTTTTCCATTAAGCAGTGACAGAAATCAACGTCAAAATTAAAAAAAAAACGTTAAATACTGCAATATTTTATTCGAATCTGACGGCCAACTCTACCACCGCGCGCTCATTCGTCAATTCAAATTCCGCGACTTTCACTCCCATAAATTGCAAGAAAGCGTGAAAAAAGATGGTCCACATCAAAAACCGGCAACCCTGCACGATGTTGGGCAAGCAAGCTGTGTAATGAGTCAATTAATTACCCCGTCTGGCAAAACGCCTTCCCCTAAACAAGCACACGTCTATTACACGATGTAATATCGCTACAGCCACTGCCGCAGGCTAATTAATACCTACAAGACAGGGTATAATTAAATTTAAACGCTAGTATTAACCTAAGGTAGATTTTTTATGATACACTTTTTTACCCCTCAAATAGAGTATAAGCGTTTGGGGAAGACAATAGTTGACAATTAGGGTCAGTTCACAACGCGAAGTACGCGATACGACGCGGCGCTATATATTTTATAAGATAGCTATTGGAAATTGAACTTTCTTCACTACACAAAAACATACACGTTTCAGACATTAGTCATATACTGCACATGAGCTGTGCAATTTGACATTCGAACTCTTACAATAAAGCATCTTCATGTGTTATGAATAAAGTTCAATTTTGAATAGCTATCTTAAAAACCCATCACCGCGTCCCGCATCGTTTCGTTTCAGTGTGAATTGAAATCCCCTTAGGGGGAAAGTTATAAAAAATGAAAGTAACGTGTAACAAAAAAGGTGGAAACAACTGGTGCGTGATGGAAGATGTTCGTGTACTTCTATTTAAATCTACGATATTATACACAATTTGTGTGATATAGTTTCGGTTAAGTTGCATATGTCAAGTTGCATATTATTTATATACGGGATCAAGTCTCCCTTATTTCTCCCTTATGTTTTAGCAGGTAAATTAGTACTTATTTTCACTGATATTCTGTTGGTTGCTGCAGATTCTTGAAGCTAAATAAATTAACAATTATATTATTATTATTTTTTTTTCAGTGCCAATTTTTAAAATAAAGGGACAAAACAAAAGGCCCCCCTTTTGTGCAAGTGTCTTCAGTTTCCCGTACTATAACTCACTCACTCATATACTATAACTATAACTCAATAGTATATTTATAATAGTCATTAAGACTTAAAAATATTAGTGGAATTAAAAATTAATTAAAAATACTACATTAAAACTTGGTATACCTATATACTAAGCATAATGAGACAGACTTGGCTAATTAATAAGAATTAAGGTTATATTTTTTAAAGACAGATTATTGCGAAACTTTGATTATCAGGCAAGGTATAAAAATGAGATTATTCTCTGAACATTGTTTTATTTCATATTAACTACCTAATTTCATTACCACTATCACAGTGCTGATAATTGGTTAGCCCGGTGCTAATAATAATTGGTGATGAGTTAACCCTGGTACCGGTAAAGGTAACCCTGTTACCATTTATTAGCACCTGCTAATAAATGGTAACAGGGTAATTTTTTAGTTTTTTTAGAACATAAACTATTTTATGAAATAAAAAATCAGGCATTTATTATTATGGACCCAGAAAACTGGTCATTGTGGATAAAAAAGTATTTTCCTTTGTAATAATCGGGGTTAAACTATGACTATCTCTTAAAGTGCTGATAATTGGTGCTGCGGTACAATTTGTTTATTTTTTACAAAGTAAATAATTAATTTCTATTTTTTTATTTAGTTAAATTACTATTATTAGTTTCGTATGACACCTAAGTTACTTTGGGTTGATTGAATATATAATTATTTTGATTTTGAAAGCATTTTGACAGATGATCATTGTTAACATAAATTATTCTCTCTTGGATTTTAGTACAGTATAGTAAAAACTGCACTATTATTCGTCTATTAAAAGTAAAAAAGACAAGTTACAAAATGTTCATAAAAAACTTTCGGCGTGTATAAACCATAGCAATTGTATACATTTTTATTTCATTAGAAATCAACAGATATTTAAAAATAACGCTAACAAGGTTGGATTAGACCAAGCGACGAATTATATGACGTGAAAAGGACGAAAAGGTCGCCAATCAATATTTATTTTGACCAATCAAACACATTCAATAATCAATTATATGAGATATGGATAACATTATTATTAACATAATAATAGCTCCTCACACCGATTTTGGTGTCTTTGGCCGGTTTCATTGAAACCAGAAACCCAATTCTGGTATTTAACTTAGACTTTCAATTTACTTTCAAGACTATACGACGATTCATTTATAATATATGTATTATAAATGGATTGTCTTGATATCATAAACTGATTTTGGAGTTTGGACTAATCAAACCGCGATTGACGTTTATGAGAATACCATTTTGCTGTTTTACCATAATATCGAGAGTGCATCGAATTTGCAGGATTTAATTAGCAGAATCGACCTTATGACTAGGTATACATAATATAAGGTCTGGTAAAAACAATTACGGATATTTTTGACATATAATCTACTGCTTATGTATAGTTTAGGCAGTAAAATAATTGTCATACCTACTCGAAAAAAAATGCTTTAAATGAGCGAGTTTGCGTTGAGGGGAGAGTCACCCATGCAGGAGATGATTTTTTTTCTTTGAGTATGACAATAATTTTTTGCCTAAACGTCTTTATTAAAAAACAGTAGATCATATACACAAAATATCCGTAGTCAATTTCACCGCAGCTTATATAAGCCCATAGAATTAATAAGTATTAAGATTACTAACGCAATGACATAAAAAATGCAACAGCTGTCAAATGTAAACGGATCAACGATTACCTTTAACTTGCGTTCAATCTTCGAAATGTAACGCTTAAACATTTAACAAAGGCAAATTTTTTAGAAGCGGTTTTTATTATATTTTTATAAGCAGATTATATTAGGATCAGCGGATTAGTGAATTAGCGAAGCTAGCTATTTGATTAACGGTGACCAGCTATGTTTATAGTACACAAGTGTGTGCGCAATACAAAGAGCACTCTCTCTTTCCTTTACACTTTTCCTTTACAGTGGGACGGATGACCGAGACGCCTGGTGCAGAACCCACATTTCACATTCTCATCCGACGCTTGGATCATCTTTCTTGTCAGACAATCGGGTGATCAGCCTGCATTCATTGTCCTAACCAGATTTGAAAACAACATTTTTGTTGTTACAACGCGGGGATCAAAACCCACCACCGAAATTGAGAGTCAAACTCTAAACCACTGGACCACGACTACGTTAGTAATGTATATTCTTTGCCACGGTGGCGTTTTGTGTGATAAATAAAAAAATCTTAAATGGCCAGTTACAATATGTAAATTAGGATTTTTTACCACCGATATTCTAGTTGACAATTTGTGACAGGTTTTTGTTGACAAATAAATTCCACGTATTTCAGTTGGGTGATAAAAAATTAAAGGATTATTCTAGTGCCAAGATGTTCCAAATTCCTTATTTGAATTTTTTTTTAGTAAAGAATTCCTTATTAGCGTATGAAATAAAAGGGTATTTTAACATGCGCTCAAAAAACTTCTTCGGAAGTCGGGTAAAGATAAAAATTGTGCTCTTGTCGAAATTTAATAAAATACCTTACTACTTCGTTACAATATTTAATTGAAATGCCGAATCTCTTGATGAAGGAAACTTTATTAAAGTCCGAGACTATTGAGACACTGCCGAATAAAACATTATTTTTAATAAATTTTAGTCAAATGAAATTTAATATAAGAAATGATAAAAAACTTTTCATCCGTTATTGGGTGATTTATACAGTATTCTCCGAGCGAAGTAACCACTCTTGAAATACTGTAGTGCCTGGGACAGTTGGTTTTTAAATGTCGTATGGTTGCCCAAGCACATACGGCATTCTCACAGCACAGTCAGCCTAGTCCAGAGGAATGACTGGTCAATACGTCTGGGGCCAACCATGTGCGGGTTTCCTCACGATGTTTTTCCTTCACCGTTAGAGCGTCCATATAATGTACTTGAGATCTGAAAAAGTCTTATTGGTGCACGCCACAACCTGGGAATCGAACCTGCACTCTCTCGAGTTCGAATCAAACGGTGACCCACTAGGCCACGGAGCTTTAAATGATAAATGTAAATCTATATTATAACGAGTGCACCGGAGACCGTGCCTCGGCGTTGCATTCTGCTCTCGGACACCGTCAGATGAACAGCTCCGCTCGTTCCGTCGTCAGTCGTCAGTGCTCGCTAAGCGTTCTCGCTAAGCGCTCTCGCTCTCGATCTACCGCGCTCTCTCTCTCGCGAGTGCCATCGCTCGCGAAAGGGAAACATCTAGAAGAAAGAAGAAACTCAAGATTCAAGAGTGAAGACAAGGCGCCACCCAACCGCCTTTGACGCCCGACCCGTGCCGTACCGTGTCTCGCGCCGCGCCGCGACCGCCGCATACCGGACGATCGTGCGACCGCTCGCATCGTCCGTCTCGCTCTTTTAGTGCGAGTCTGCTCTCACCCCCGCCGCGTAGTAACCGTCGCGCTAGGACGAGCGTGCGACCGGTCGCATCGTCCGTCTCGCTTTTAGCGCGAGCCTTCTGCTCGCGCTCCGCCGCGTTCTCGTTCGCGAACACTAGCGCCCTAGTGTTTAGCGTAACATTGAACTGAGTGTGTTCCAGCTGCCCGAGGAACAATTGTAAGTACCGTGACACGTTTAGGCACACTACACGAGGAGTTTTTCCTCCCCACACACCTCCCCTCCCGGTCGCCGGGAGGGGCTGTATCCCCAACCATTTAATAAATAGAGAGCAGAATTCCACAACCAGGATGAAACTCCCAGATGCCGCGAAAAAATGGGAACGCTTTGCGAGCGCCCCTGAATTAGACTCACCGGCGTCGCCCGACTGCGACGTCCCGTTAGTACCGGCCGATGCCGAATCCCAATCATCTCCATCAGAGATGGCTTGCTCGAAGCAAGAATCCGACCGTAGTGAACAAGGAGAGTTCACTACCGTCAAATACAAGAAGGCGAAGAAGAGGAAGCGCCCAGAGGGCACCTCCTCTCCAGTCTTATCCTCGCCGACGAAATCGGCTGTCAAAAATAGGAAAACCGTGCAGGCTCATAGCTCCGCGGCCCCGTAACCCCACCGACCGTCCCGGCCCCTCTGGCCTCCCAGGCCCCGTAACCCCACCGACCCTCCCGGCCCCTCTGGCCTCCCAGGCCCCTCTGGCCTCCCAGGTCCCCCGGACCCCCCAGGCCCTTCCGGCCTCCCAGGCCCTTCAGGCCTCACAGACCGTTCCTTCTCCAAAAATGTCTCCTCCTGTAATCATACAGGAAAAGGCCAAATGGAACTTAATCTCCGCAGCGATTAACGAGCATAAGCTTCGTTACTCTTCTGCACATACGACCCTCATTGGTGTTAAAGTCCAAGTAAAGACTTCGGAGGATCACCGCCTCCTCACCGGGTTCCTACACACCAAAAACATAGGTTACCACACATATGCTCTCGAGGACGAGCGCGTTCTGCGCGTCGTCATAACCGGTGTCGATAAGTGCCTCTCCACAAAAGAGGTACTCATGGACATCCAAGCCCAGGGTTATCCCGCCACAGAGGTACATGGTATGTACCATCCGATTAAAAAACACGAGTATAATAATATGGTACTCGTAACCCTTTCCTCTTTCGCCAGAGGGTAAGGATATCTTCAATATCCGAGCCATCTGTCACATTACGGGCATCCGCGTCGAGCCCCCCCCCCCCCCCCCCAAAGGGGCATCCCTGGCCAGTGCCACCGATGCCAACTTTACGGCATGCACTCGGCACGGAATTGCCAAGCTAGGCCGCGTTGTGCCAAGTGCCTGGGAGACCACGGCACCTTTGACTGTCCCCGAAAGAGCCCAGCTGAGGAATCCGAACCCCCCAGCTGTGTTTTCTGTAAGTCCCAAGGACACCCCGCCAATTACAGAGGGTGCAAAAAATCACCCAAAGTAAAAAAGCGCATTGCACCACATACAAAAGGTGCCCCCCAAGCAGATATTCGTCCCTGCCCCCCTACCCTCCCAATCTGCGTGGTTCAAGCCCACGCAAAATCGTAGTTCAAATTTAGCGGTTTTCCCCGCTCTCCCCAATAAGGCCATGCCCTCTGCGCCCAAAGCGCCTAAGGCCACGCCCCCCCCCCGACTCCCAGTTTCAGTGCCGGCCTCTCATTCGTCACGCACTTCTTAAGCAACATCGGGCCTATTGACCCGATGGAGTTTTCTATTTTAGCGACAAAGCTAAAAGGGTCGGCCACAGACCGCATCCAAGTTTTGTCAGACCATCAAGTCTTGATCAGTAAGATCAAGGCGCTCTCCCCCTACTGTACCTAATGGAGCCTTCGGGAAGGTCAAAGCCGCACTTGTTACGCGTAGCGTCGTTCAATACGAACGGCATTAGGAATAACAAAAGCGAAATTCGCGATTTTGTGAGCAGCCAAAATGTCGACATTCTTCTAGTGCAGGAGACGTTTTTAAAACCTAGTATGAGGAGACCAAAAATAGGTAACTACACAATAGTCAGAAACGATAGAACTCGATCCCAACTCGGAGGTACTCTTATCTACTATAAAAAATCCTTGCATTGTGTTCCCTTAGAGCCACCGCCACTATTAACTTTAGAGACATCTATTTGATACATTAGCATGTCCGGTCACGGACCAATTGTAATAGTAAGCGCGTACTTAGCGTGCAACAAGAAATTACATTCTAGCGATCTACAATCGCTTTTTAACTTAGGCAACGCCGTCATCATTGCCGGCGACCTAAATTGCAAACACACTGAGTGGGGCAACATACGTAAAAATAGAAACGGCATCATTCTTTGTACATTAACCGATACTCTTAATTTTGTACTATTATTATCTTTTCCTACTGACCCCACTGGCTATGACACCAATGAAAATATCAACGGTGTCATACGCGATCCTAGTACGATAGACATAGCTTTAGTCAAAAATGTTGCTCTCAATATCTATATTGAGAACCTCCACGAGCTTAACTCGGACCACAGACCGGTTACGATTACACTTGGTAGTCTTAACCCCAACAATTCTAGTACTAGGAAGATAGTAGACTATAAATTATTAGCGGAGAACATTAAAGTCCTCCAATCTAGTCACCTCGATAAAATTCCCGATACTATAGATAGTAAAGAGACAGCCATAGAGGCCGCCTCCCACTTGACCGATCACCTGGTAGCGACCATAGAAAACTCATATAGGGAGGTGCCAACGACCCCCAAGGGCCGTTGGCCTCTCCCTGAGGACATAAAGGAGTCCATCAGACTCCGGAATGCGGCCAAACGCACATATGATCGCTACCCGTCGGAAGAGTGGAGGAAAGCCCTCCGTCACTACGAAAGGGAAGTAAAACTTAAGATTAAACAGCACAAAGCCGAGAGTTGGGATCGACTTCTCAGCGATTTAGAACCGTCACACGTGGCGTACTGGCCACTCGCGAAGGCCCTCAAAAATAGCACGGAGAGCGACATGCCTCCGTTAGACAGACCAAATCGTCCTCCTGCGAAGACATAGACAAGGCCGAATGCCTAGCTGATAATTTCGAACAACAGTGCCGGCCGAGTACTCTCCCGATTAATCCGAGCACCTTAGCTTAGTGAATAGCGAGGTCAACAGCCGACTCTCGAGGCCGCCTGATGACGATAGGGTGAGGATGGTGGACTCAGAGTAGGTCAATGACATTATTAAGTGTATGAATGCCAAAAAGGCCCCAGGCCATGACGGTATTTCAAACAAAACACTTAAAATGTTACCGTCCGAGCTAATTCAACTCCTAGTGAACATCTTTAACGCCCTCTTAGTAGGATGTTCATTTCCAGACAATTGGAAAGTAGCTATTGTCATAGGTATCCACAAATCGGGGAAATCCCGGAAGGCACCTGGTAGCTACCGACCTTTTAGTCTCATTAGCTCCCTTGGAAAAGTCTATGAAAGAGTAATTAAAAGGAGCCTCAATGACGTCATAACCGACAAAAAACTCCTTCCAGACGAGCAGTTTGCCTTCCGCAAAATGCACAGCTGTCCCGCTCAAGTACACCGCTTAACGGAGTACATAATTACTAGCAAAAACGACAGGAAGACGACATGCGCCGTATTCTTTGACATTGCAAAAGCTTTTGATAAAATTTTTAAACGGACTGTTATACAAACTCTATCAAATGGGCATACTTGATAATCTTGTTTTATTAATTAGTAACTTTCTCTAAAATCGCAAGTTTCATTTCCGCGTAAAAGGCGCACTGTCGTCGCCAAGATATATATCCTCTCGCCCTCCCTATATAACCTGTACACTAGTGACATCTCTAAGCACGACACAGCCCTTTATTATTCCCACATCCGTGCCTGTACCGCGTCTAAAGCCCTCCAGGAGTCAGTTACCGCTCTCGGTAAATGGTTCTCCAAATGGAGAATCGAACTTAATCCCGACAAATTCACGCCATCCAATTTGATAATAAATGTGCAAAGAAGCGTACTTGCCCCCGTAAACTAATGAGCCCTATAAGCCTGCACGACAACATAATCCCAGAGGTCACTCAGGTCAAATATTTAGGCGTAGTACTAAACAAGTCGATGACGTTTTCGAGTCACATCAGTAACACGTTACGTAAAGTGAAATTTGTACTCTTCAAATTATATCCGCTAATAAATTCGCGAAGCAAAATTTCCCTAAGACATAAGCTTACATTGTATAAAGTTTGCATTAAAACGATACTCAGTTACGGGTGCGTCTCTTTCGCACAAATAAGCGAGTCTCAATTGGACCGATTGCAAAGAGTCAGAAACCGATTTCTACGCATGGCAACAGGAGCCCCCTATTACATGCGTAACATCGACTTGCATAGAGACTGCGAGCTCATCACCATTAAAGCCTATATCAAGGAACTCGTAGAGAGATTCTTTGATACAGGTAAAAATCACCCAAACCCCCTTATCCAAAAGGCTCTGGACTATAACCACGACGCACAGACTTTCCGACACCCGTACAAGCGGCCTAAGCATATCTTAGCCGATCCCATTGACCCGATCACAAAATACGTAACGTACTGTGTACAGTTCCGTAAATACAAATCACACGCACCAGCGAGGTTAGTATCGCACCGGGGTCGACGCCGGCGCCTACCCCGAGGACCCACATCCGACACGACAACACGTACAGACCGACCCTAACACGGGATCGAACCCGAACCCGAGTTCGAGTTCGCATCCTAGTAGTCTAGGTACACTTCAAAATAGTGACCGCGACCGCGATATTGATATAGAGAGCTCTACCAATACCGCGAACCTCATCGACATCAGGACTTACGCGCGCGAGTCTTCCCGACCGTACGCGGAAGGGGAGAGGGACGGCCCTCTCAGTACCGATACTGATAACAACTCGAGCTCCTCTATCGCGATAGCTCGTACGCCGTTAGTTCTTGCTACCGCGCGCGAGCAACCTCACTCCTCAGAGGGTGAGGAAAGGGTCGTACCCCTTAGCAGGAGAGACCCGCGTCTCTCCTGTCATAATAATAGCTCACAACCCGTAGCTGTCTGCAATATCCGGTCTGAACATCACCCGGGTGATGTTAGGGAGGGTCAAACCCTCCCATCGTCTCTTACCTATAGAGACGATATATAAACTAGCCACCAGGCTAGTTATAGTCCGACGTAGCTACAGCGGTCTTAACCCGACCCTTAGCGTAGACCCTTTCAAAAAAAAAAAAAAAGAGACCGTGCCTTCTCGCTCGCACCACAGTGCAAACGAGAAGGCACGGTCTCCGGTGCACTCGTTATAGACTCCCCCTCCAAGCTGGGAACACGTCTCGAGTCCGGCTTGGAATCCTTTTGACGCAGTCTCCCCCTAGTCCTCACTGGCATTAGCGGATGAGTCACCCGAATCAAGAAACGGAGTCAAATCGGTGCTATGGTATTTACCAATAATAACGTCCGTGGTAGTGTCAGCTATATTGAACGTGGTAGGAGTAATTACTTCTTTAACACGGTAAGGGCCGCCACGTTTTGGCATGAATTTGCGGGTTATTCCCTTGCTAGCATTACTAAGTTGATGGACTTTTAGTAGCACCAGGTAGTAGTGGTACCTTGTAGTTAGGAGCAGGGATTCGCGTCGTATCAGCAAAGTGTTTTCGTTCATCCTGTTTGTGCTCGACACGATCTCGTATATCCTTTAATATCTCAATAAATTTTAGTAAATAAGGAGTTACCTGTGATACGTAATTTTCTTTGTTGATTATGCTGCGAAGATCATGATGGACTTGAAAGGGCGTGCGTAGCTCACGCGCAAAAGTAAGATATGCAGGGGTCTTACCTGTGCTGGCACATACAGCGCTATTCATTGCGAAGCGTACATGGGCAAGATAATTGGGCCAATGTCGATGTTCGGCCTTGACGAGCAAAGACAATTGCACCTTCAAATCGCGGTTTTTACGCTCCGCAGGAATTGCTTCAGGATGATACACTAGGATCAGCTCCTGTTTAATACCAAATACATACATACTCTGCCGCATGATGGCTGAAATAAATTGCGAGCCATTGTCAGTTATTACTCGCCTGGGAAGACCGTAGCGAAGGAAATATTCTTCTATTAGAGTCTTGGAACAGTTTTCAGCGGTAGCATCATTTAGAGCATATAGCTCGACCCACCTGGTGGCTACGTCTTCGACGAGGAGCACCCAACGCTCCCCCTGGTCTCCATGTGGCAGTGGTCCAAAAAGGTCTATGGCAAGAACTTCAGCGCGTTGGCTGAGAACTGGAGTTTGCAGAAGACCGGCTGGTTTAAGATTACTTGCCTTGTATTTTTGGCACTCAATACACCATTTTATGTACTCAGATACATATCACCGCATGCCTGTAAAATAGTAACTTTGACGGAGGCGATGAAGTGTACGATCAACACCTTGATGGCCGGCGGTAGCAGAATTATGGAATTCATTGAGGAGTTCTTCCCTCTTGGAAGCAGGAATCACTAACAGTGCTTCTTCTGATTCAGCGTCTGGATCATAACAGTATAACACACCATGTGACATTACATACCCTCGCTCCAACCATCGATTGGAGGTAAGTTCATTGACGTTTTCTAAATCTAGTATAATTTTCTTTATTTCAGGGTCTTCTTTCTGGCTTGCGGTAGGTCGACGATGACAGAACAGACGCTACATTCGTTGTTATTGCTTTCGCAGATTGGCCGGCTGAGAAAATCGGCAAGAACATTTACCTTACCTAGAGCATATTCCACTTTCAGGTCGAATGCCTGCAGCTTCATAGCCCATCTAATGAGTCGACCACTCGGCGACTTGAGTGAAAACAACCACTTAAGAGGTTGATGGTCACTCTTGACTATACAGCGGTGACCATCTATATAACCTCTATATTTCTCGACGGCCCAGACGACGGCAGGGGCTTCGCGCTCCGTCGTGGAATAGTTTCTTTCTGATGAGCTGAGTAACCGACTTGCATACTCAATAGGTCGTTCGTCCTTACCATCCCCTTCAAGAAGAGCCGCACCAATGGCGTAGTTGCTAGCGTCAGTTCGCAACACAAAGGGCTTCGAATAGTCAGCCTGAATAAGGATAGGAGCCTTTGTAAGTTTACCTTTCAGTAACTCAAAAGAGCGCTGTTGCTCGGCGTCCCATTTCCATTCCTGATCCTCCCGAGTGAGTCTAGTTAAAGGTTCGGATATGCGTGAAAACTCGGGAATTAATTTACGGAACCAGGAGCAGGTTTGTAAAAATGATTTTAAATGTTTTAAGTTATGAGGTGCTTTCCTTTTCAGCACGGCATCGACCTTCGTGCTATCCGGTGAAATGCCTTGCGGAGTAATAACGTGGCCTAGGTATGTCACTTCTGGCCTAACAAAATGACACTTGGAACGATTTACACAAAGTTTAAATTTTCGTAGACGGTCAAATACCTTTTGTAGATCTTGCTGGTGTTCCGGGAAACTGTGACTGATGACTAAGATGTCATCAAGATATGCCAAGATGGTGACGTCGCGCAGCGAACAACCTGAACGAAAACGATCGATGAGCCGCTGAAAAGTCGCCGGGGCATTTTTAAGATCGAACGGCATGCGCTTAAACCGGTAAGTTCCGAAAGGTGTGGTGAAAGCAGTCTTATCCCTATCTTCGGGATTTACACTTACCTGCCAGTATCCGGCACGCAAATCGATCGAGGACATGTAGCAGTCGCGCTTAGTCATCTGTAGTAGGTCGTCGTTGCGTGGAATTGGGTAAGTATCAGTTTTTGTTATAGCATTCATACCTCTAAAATCAACACAGAATCGAAACGTGCCGTCTTTCTTTGAGACCAGGTGCAGCCCAAGGTGATTCACACTCTTCAATGACGTCCGCCTCTAACATTTTTTCTATCTCTGCCTTCATAATCTCTCTCTTTGCAGGTGTTAGTCTGTAGGGCGGCATTGCTATGGGTGTGATCTTACCTGTCAATGTGGTGCTCTGTATACGGAGTAGGGTCTCCCCCTATTTGGAAGATGTCTTCATTCTGGTGTAAGAGGTCGGATAACTGCTGCCTTGAAGATTCACTCAGCAGTTGACCTTCATCTTCGCGCAACAACTGGGCAGAATAAAGGTTGGTACTCGACGTGGGATTCTCAAATTGAATCGGATAAGTGATGCGGCTATCAGAAAAACACCATGTCTTAGAAGTAAAATTGAGCACAATTCCAGTATTCATGATGAAATCCATTCAGAATAGCGTACTGCTACCTTGGGAATCAGGAAAAATAATAAAAGGTAACATTTATTTTTACTTTTAAAATAGTAGTGAGTACTCGTCGTGTCTGGAGGAATCCATCGGCCAATCGGATTCGACGAGTTTCTTCAGTACATGGATGTCCACGTTTTAGTAGAATATCGTACAGTGAATGATCGGCGATACTACTCTTAGCAACTGTGTCTAATATACCTGTACCGGTGATCCCAAAAACTTTTATCCCTAAAATAGGTCGAAGACACGAAGAATAATCGCTAGTAACAGCAGTAGATATCACAGTGTCCTGATTCATGGACACCCTATGCGAGGAATTTTCATAAAATGTGTCCAAAAAATCTTGTCCGGCTTTATCCTGAGTCGTGGTTACCCTACTTGGAGTATCAACAAAAGTAAACATACCATTCGCACTGTGCGGTTGTATACTCGAAGTAAGAGCAGGGTTCTCGACGTCGTGCGTGGGTGCAGGAAGTGTGGTCACCCTACACGTAGTGCTAGCATCGGGATTAAGTGGTATAGTAGAGGTACAGTCCATCAAGTGTCCTCAGATACTACAGATTGTTTGGGAAAATAATCGGAATTAAATAAATTATTATCATTTTGTCCCGAAAAAATCATGGTCACCGTACTCTCTTTACTACAATAATAATTATTATTATGAGGTTAATTAATAATATTATCATATTATGAGTCTTCAAGTTTAAGAATTCAGTAGGCAAAACATTTTCAAATTCTAAGGGCAGATAATAATTAATATCGTGTAACGAACCCTTAAATGAGTCGTGTGACGAGCCCTTAACGGTTTTGTATAACTTATTATTACTAAAAACAGACAATGAATGTAGAACGTTGTTATCATTGGTAAAACAGCCATACTCTTTTGGTAAAACAGTACAAAAATCAGTAGGCAAGTAAGAGTCTTTAAACTTGAAGTTTTTAGACTTTAAGCTTGGAGGGCGAGTTGCAAAAAAGTGACTTACCGAATTATTACCGTGTCCGTGCTTTCTTACCCCCATCGGCGTAATGACGCTTGCACTCGCGCCATTATCTATTGAACAAAATGTTGAATTATTAACATTACAATTTTTACGATTCGACCGGATGACACCGGTTTGCCCGCAACCATAACATATAGTAGGTATATAAGGCAGGGGGCACTTAAGCCTACTGTCTATCCGAGAGTAGATTATTGAGTGCACGGGTATGCGATCCCGCCTTCCCCGAGCTACTGTAGTCCACAATCCTCTACTCCGTGGCTATGGTATCCTGTCCTCTCCTTTTCCATATTCCTTCATCGCTCCTTATAACCTACCCCTATAAGCGGCTCCCTCCCGCTCATCACTAAAAGTCTGACTCGGAGAGGAAGGCAACACAACGCAGATATGCAAAGTGTATTGGTTTACTCGGCGGTCAGCAAGGCAACGTGGATGGCCTAGGGCGACGGTGGGGGGCGTACAGTCACCGTCGGCCAGATACAACATCCGACATCTCCTCAGTCGTAGCGGTTTCCCGTTCCACTGATCCAAGGAGTTGACGGACGAGTGTGTGCGTCTGCGTCTGCGCGAACGCTTACGCACCTAAATATATCCTGCGTAACTGACCGCTTCTGTATTTTGACTCCGATTTCGCAAAGTCCTGTGGCGATGGGTAAAAGTAGAGAGTTCCAGCTCGATGCAAGTTGGGCTTTGTCTGATGCCTGCACACAGGCGGTCCCGGGGGTGTGAGTACACGCCGTGGTCGTCTCTGCGTTGCAAGTTTGGGATGACAGCGCAGGCTCGGCAGCACCTGAGATGACAGAGCAGCCCTATTTAGGGAGGCACTGCTCTCCCTGCTCAGCCGGGGAGGGGGCTAGAAAAGGTGCCCCAAAAAGATGTTCGTCCCTGTTTAGTAGGTGGTAGTAACCGCGGCTGCCATCGCATCACTTAAAATCGTGGTCGAAACAATAAAGTAAATAGACTCTTGAAAACACCTATCATGACTTTCGGTGCGTGGAACGTGAGGACGCTTCTTGACCGAGATTGCAACGCCTGCCCTGAACGTAAGACCGCTATAGTAGCCCGGGAACTTCATCGCTATAACGTGGATGTAGCTGCTCTCAGCGAAACACATCTTGCCGATGAAGGGGAGCTGGTGGAAGTAGGTGGCGGATACACTTTCCTTTGGAAGGGTACTGCTTCTTCCGAAACTCGACGATCAGGCGTGGGCTTTGCAATCAAAAATCAGTTACTAAAGCGACTAGAGGAGTACCTCTTCATCTGGACAAAGACAACTACCTTAATGTCATCAGTGTCTATGCTCCAACGCTAGACAAGTCTGATGACATCAAGGACAAATTCTACGACGAATTAACTCTCTGCCTGGATAGCATTAACGTCAAAGAGCAGGTCTTATTGCTGGGCGATTTCAATGCCAGGGTTGGTCGGGACTATGAGGCCTGGCCTGGAGTTCTGGGTGGACATGGAGTGGGTAACATGAACAGTAATGGTCAGTTACTGCTCAGTCTTTGTGCTCAATACAGGCTGTCGATTACAAACACTATGTTTAGACTTCCAGCCAAGTACAAGACAACATGGATGCACCCAAGATCCAAGCACTGGCATCTGATTGACTATGCTATTGTGTGTCAGCCAAGTGCAAGTTACCCGCGTCATGCGTGGTGCTCACTGTTGGTCTGACCACCGGCTTATTGTCACTAAGTTGCGACTCCGCCTTCGTCACCCGACTAGATCTTCAATTAAAAAGCTTGCGTCTCTGAACGTAGATAAGCTAAAAGATCCTGAAGTGAGGAAGAAATACGCTGATGCCTTGTCTGAAAAGCTGTCTCCAGCTGATAAGGAAGGTGACGTTGATGCTGCTTGGGGAACTTTGTCATCTCATATCTTAGAGACGGCCTCAACTGCACTTGGCAAAAAATGCCGTCGCAATGAGGACTGGTTTGATGAGAATGACGAGGTTCTGCGAGCAGCGCACTACAAACACCGAGACCTTCTGAAACAGCATAGTAGGCGGAAAGGAAGCGTAGCGGTGGTCAAAGCTAGTGACCAAGAACTGCGCAAGCTGTCTCGTCACATAAAAGACAGGTGATGGCAGAACAAAGCTAGTCATATGCAGTGGCTTAGTGATACGAACCAGATCGGGGAGTTCTACGGCGAAGTTCGTAAACTGATTGGTACATCCTACCATGCAAAGGTTCCTTTAAGGTCATTAGACGGTAGGAATCTGTTGACAAGCAAGGAGGATGTACTTAAGCGCTGGGCAGAACATTTCAATACCCTGCTTAATGTAGATCGATTACCAGATCTACTAAGTATCAGTTTAATGCCCCAACCCCCCCTCGCCACTGAACTGGACGAGCCTCTCTCGCGAGACGAGGTTGTTACTGCCATCAGACAGCAACAAAACAATCGGGCGCCTGGCATTGATCTTATACCGGGAGAGCTGATTAAGTACGGCGGAAAGGAGCTGCATACGTCGTTGTGGGAACTGTTTGCTCGTATGTGCGAGGAAGAGCGCGTTCCAGATATTTTTAAAGTATCGCGCATAAGTGCCCTCTATAAGAATAAAGATGACCGTTCTGACTGCAACTCTTATCGCGGTATTTCCCTCTTGTCGGCCCCTGGGAAGGTGTTTGCCAGAGTTCTTATGAACCGCCTAATTAAACTATCGGAAAGGATCCTGCCGGAAACCCAATTTGGCTTCCGACCTAACCGAGGCACATGCGAAGCGATTTTCTCCGTACGACATCTTCAAGAAAAGAGCAGAGAACAGGGTTGTCAGTTGTACCTCTGCTTCGTTGATCTGGAGAAGGCTTTCGACAATGTGCCTCGTGAAGCCCTTTGGTTGGTGTTAGGAAAGCTAGGATGCACGGAAAAGTTTGTGAGACTTATTAGACTCCTGCATGACAACATGCAATGCTGCGTCTCTGTAGACGGTGATCAGACAGACCTCTTCTCCGTAACCTGTGGAGTGAAGCAAGGTTGTGTTTTAGCACCTACTCTGTTCGCCTTATACTTTTCGGTGGTAGTTAGAGAAGTCTTACAAACGATTTCCCAAGGAGTCCGCATCCGCTTCCATACCGACGGCGGCCTTTTCAACCTGGCTAGACTTAAGGCCCGCAGCAAAGTGTCGCATGCATTAATTTCTGAGATTATGTATGCTGACGATCTGTGCTTTATAGCAGAATCCCCAGACGGCCTGCAGCAGCTAGTATCGGCTTTCCACCTTGCATGGCGCAAATTTGGCCTGAAGATAAGTGTCAATAAGACGGAAGTGATGTCCCTAGACAATCACGGTCACGAGTCACTAGCCACAATGCTTGGTGAGGATATGCTGTTATCTGGGGAGCACTGTAACATCCAACTGTAACCTTGATGCTGAGATCAATAGCAGAGTCGGCGCTGCAGCTGCAGCATTTGGCAAGCTAAGTTCCAAGGTTTTCTGCTCGCATGACCTTAAGTTGGCCACCAAGATATCTGTCTATATGGCAATTGTGCTGCCAAATCTCTTATATTCCTCTGAGACGTGGTGCGTGTATCGTCGCCACATACGCATTTTAGATCGCTTCCACCTTAAATGCATCCGTTCCATCATGAAGATCAGATGGTCTGACAGAGTGCGTAATACCGAAATTCTGCGGCGAGCCAATGTCGGTGGCATTGAGGCCTATTTAATGCGTCGGCAGCTTCGGTGGTGCGGTCACGTATTGCGCATGCCCGAGGAAAGATTGGCGAAGCGCATCTTTTACTCTGAACTGGAGGAAGGCAAGCGGAAGCATGGCGGACAACTCCTCCGGTTCAAAGATGTCCAAAAGCGGCATATGAAGAGATGCAATATGCCCTCTCAATCTCGCGCCGCTGGCCAGCAACGCGTCAGGACAAGCTTCCTGCGGGTCGCGTCCGACGCGCTCTCGCCAGACTCCCGCGCGCTACCGATCTGACTAGATGATATATTCACTGTGTACTGTTTCCCGCGTTTTCGCATTTGTAAATTGTTTTATACTTTTAATTTCGGCCTTTAAGTTAGTAATATTATTTGTAATAAGTGAAAACAATGTTAAAAACACTATACTGTGAAATTGTGTTCCGTTCAATAAACATTTTCGAGCCATTTTCGGTATTCATTTATTAAAATATCTATATTTATAAAGGAGATGTCGCTACTGACTGACTGACGTATAGACGCTCGCACAGCCGTAACCGCTAATAGTAGGAACGTAAAAATTCGGACAGTAGTAATTTACAATGTAGACACGCAATAAGAAGAGATTTTGAAAAAATCCACCCTTAAAGGGGTGAAATAAGGGTTAAAAATTTAAATGATTTTTTTTTAATCTACACCGATTTTGAAGAGAAGTTAGATTCAATACATCATAAAAATACTTGTAATTGTCGATACCCCACACGCTGGGGTAGAATGACGAAATATTTTTCATCCCAACTTCACATGCATGAAGAATTGGAGAGCAGTGGCAGTAATATTATATTTTAGAAGTGTCTAAAATATAATATTACTACTATTTTATGAAACCAAAACCGAGATCTATACACAATCTATAAAAAAAAAACAAATATTTATATGTAAGCCGAAGTATACACAAAATATAGAGGATATACGGAAATTTCATTTTTTGAGGCAATAGAATAGTAGTACATTTTAACTTTAAGTAACTTGGTATTATTAAGTTGGACATTATTTGTGCACAACTAGACAAATGAACATCCTGCCTGAAAATCAAGATTATGCACGTAGTAAATTTAGTATATAAAGAAATTAATAAATCCTCCACCATAATGACACCACTAAGGCCCGTATTAATAAACCGTTCTCAAACTCGTTCTCAAGACCTTTCTTGGCTGAGACAGTCTCAAGTAACGATTAGCTTCTTAAGACAGTCTTTAATTCATAGTATGATCTCAAGACCGTCTCAGTTGATAACGTTATTGAGATCACTTACTTAACTTTTAAGCGTCATCTACACGACAAAGAACGAATAAAATAACGTTTCGTTTACACTTCTACAAAGAACGGATTTATTGATTATACATTCCTTCAATATTTCTTTTTAAAAATGTAATATTTAATAATATAAATACAAAAAAAAATAGTCTGTATTCTTTATATTGAAAAAATTGATTTTCATTATTTTTTACGTATATATTAATATTTATTTGTGTCTAGCATAATAATATCCATATTTTCTTAACAACTACCTACGTAAAACGGAATGCGGATCATTGCCATTCGAAAAAAGTTCTTCTTCTTCTTATTCTTTAAAGTGGCTCCTTAGTGATTCGCCAATGTGATGTGTTGACGAAAACTCTGCCTTATGAGTGGGTTTTATGAATAAACAAGGGCACGGTGTACAGGAGGAAGTCTGTTGAATAATCTAAAACCTAGAACAGACAAATTTTAGGCCAGTATGTGGTACTAAATATAAGTAACTAAGTAGGTACGTACATAAAGTTTCAGTAAAAGGAGTATTTACAAAACACAGAACAGATTTAAGGTTGATAGGGCGAGGAATTGTAGGAGGGAGGTATCATAATATAATGAGGATTGTTTTTTGGGCAGCGAAAAAAAGTTCTGCTGTCAAGTGTCAAATCAAGTCAATTAATATAAATCAAATAGCTAATTCGTTTAATATGAATAAATAAATAAATATATTTTATTTAATTTTTAATTATAAATAAAATCGAAAATATTTCTACAAATACTCGACACTGGCAGAATGGTGCAAAATCTTTGCAACCGCGATTACCAAAAAAAAAGAAGAATAAGTATCAATCATGTATAGATATAGCATCTTTTTTTATAACTTTATTTTGTGTTGAGTATGTAGTGTAAATTCTGAGTTTGTTTAATGATAAATATTTAGACTTTAATTTACATACTTGTAATTGTAACACACCCAAAAACACCACAAATAATAATATACTGTATCCCATTTCCAAGCAAGCCGTTCTCAAGTCAAGGTTTGACTGTACCCACGAAACCCCGTCTCAAGTAACAGTTTGACAGCAATGACAGCGTACTTGAGTAACGAGTCTCGTTTATTAATACGTTCGCACTCACTTGATACGCCGTACCTACAGCTGTACTTAAGTATCGTCTATTAATTAAAACAACATCTTAAGTACTTTCTTGAGAATTGTCTTAGAGTTAAGAACGCTTTATTAATACGGGCCTAAGTACTATAACAGAGATTGATAAAATAGAAACTGCCTCGTCTAATACATGTGATGTTAAGAAACTTCCGACCTTAGTAGGTAAAATACTTAACACAGAACTTACAATTCTTTCCCAAAATATAAGGAGTGTTTACAGTAATTGGGATGACTTTTGCCTTACACTGTCACAGTTTGATTTCTTGGTAGATGTTATAGTTTTGACTGAATGTCGAATTGATCCAAATAAACCCATACCACAACGGAATGATTATGTCGCTTTCACAACAACAAATAACTTAAGCCGGTGTGACGGTATTATAGTTTATGTTAAAGCGGATCAAAATGTTAAGGTAACCGAGATTCTGCTCTCCGATGCGTCATGTCTCCAGATTGCTCTGAATCACCTTACAATTCTCGGTATTTATCGCTCGCCATCTATTTTAAATGGGGAAAATTTCATATGCTCACTAGACAGGCATTTAAATCGTCTGAAAACAATTAAAACAATAATTATTACTGGCGATATTAAAATAAAAACAATGACAAGGCACAGACCTATGAACGGAAAAATAAAATAAATTATTTAAATATGGTAGCTTCTCATGGTTTATTGAAGGGTCATTCCCTTCCAACTAGAGACAAAAACTGCTTGGACCACTTCATCCTAAAATTAAACAAAAATACCATCACAGCGTCTATATATATCTTGAATACTACCATAACAGATCATAAGATGATTTTTATAAAGCTAAAAAATGTAAAAAATCATACAAACTCTTCTAAAACCAAGACCTACATTGACCTTGTAAAAGCTACGGAATCATTTAGAAGTTCGGATATTCAGGCTATGCTCTCGATCACTACTCCCAATATTCTTACTGATTTATTAATTAATCAATTACAGCAATGCCTTTTGGCTAACAAATTAGTCTCCAAAATACCATGTAAAAATCATATAATAAAACCATAGATAACCCCAGGAGTCCTTCGTTGCATTAGAAATAGAAACGAGATGCAAAAAAAGCCGAAACGCGAACCCAGTAACGAAGTTATGCAAATTTCATATAGGCGCTATCGAAATTATTGCAATGCCTTGATTAAAAAACTAAAACACACCTATGATAGAGATCAAATACTTAAAAATAAAAATAGTCCTAGGTTACTTTGGAAATCAATGGATAACTAAAGAATAATGGATAAAAACCAAAAGTGTATTACAGTTTTTCTCGATCTTCAAAAGGCTTTTGATACCGTTTCTGTCCTCCCCCCTTATCCGCAGACTGGAATCGATAGGAGTTAGGGGCACCTAGCTCTTTTGAGTGACTACTTGTCTGATCGACGGCAGAGTGTCAAAGTGGGAGATAACTTGAGTGAGCTCGCTGATATTACCTACGGCGCGCGGCGTTCTACAAGGGAGCGCCTTGGGACCGACGCTCTTCTTAATCTATATTAATTACCTCTGCAATTTAAATAATATTCCAAATGGGAAAATATTTTCCTATGCTGAAGACACCGCTATAGTTTTTTCTGGCTCAACATGGGATGAGGACATGGCTTTTCTCAAAAAGGACTAGACCAAGTAGCTTTATGGTTGGATAACAACTTATTAACTTTGAATGCCTCAAAAACCAATTATATATGTTTCACAAATTATAACAGCTCTCAGCCAAATTCTAACTACAAACTAAAAATTCAAGTCTGTAAAGACTTCACTGACCAAAATTGTTCATATTTCAGTATAGACAAAATATCACAAACTAAAGTTCTGGGAGTAATGCTTGACCAGCTTCTGACTTGGTATCCTCACATTAATCTACTGATAGGTAGAATTCGTAAACTTTCTTGGATGTTTAAGACCCTTAGACAGGTGGCTGATGTAACCTTATTAAAACAAATATACACATCCTTGGCCCAGTCTATACTAATTTATTGTATCACAATATGGGACGGTTCTGCCAAAACCAAATTTCTAGAATTGGAACGAGCACATAGACTATTACTTAAAGTAATTCATTTTAAGCCTTATATTTACCTAACCGATAGTCTGTACTCTGAATGTGGCTTCCTATCAGTGCGGAAACTTTACATCCTACACTTGATTCTAAAACTTCATAGTAAACTCCCTTACAATCCCACCAAACAAAATAAAAAGCGGAGGATACAAAATATTGCATCTGTAACTAAAATTAAAACTGCTTATGGCAGGAGACAATTTATAGGACAATCGGCTCTAATTTACAACAAATTAAATAAAATTCTTAATTTTCACCCTACAACTAACCATAAATGCAAGTATACATTAATAAACTGGCTTCGGGACAAAGAATAGACCGTAATAGAGAACCTTATTGTATACTAGACTAGCTGGCCCGACCCACGATGGCTTTGTCTTAATAATATATAATTTTCTAATATTTTTCACCCTTTAAACCTAACCTAACCTATATATATATATATATATATATATATATATATATATATATATATATATATATATATATATATATATATAGGTTAACATTATAATTATAATCAAACATAGAAATTTATTTCAAGCACAGGGCGACCCTCCAACTAATAGTGCTCAGAAATCTTCGTTTTTTCTATGAAAGTAATACGAAAAGCGACGATTCATTATGTACTCAAAATTGATTTTGAATGTTACTCAGAGGATAGGTAGTGTTCGATTTTCATATATTATTATGTATTATGTTGAACTATTTACCTGTAAGATATTATGTATGTAAATGCAAATGTATTCATGTGTGGAAATAAATAATAAATTAATGTATCTTTTGTTTGTTTACCGAAAGAGCGAGGTCTCCTAACACAGGTTTATACTTAAAAGGAGATCCTAGCAACTTGTATGTTATATTTGTAAAAAATACCGAATAAACATTTTTTCATTTTTTTTTCATTTTCATTACTCATAATTACAGAAGTATGGAGGTCGAACAGACAGACAGAGGGACAGGAGTGGGAACTATAAGGGTTTCTTGTAGTACTACTGTTAAGGACAGCGGCCTCGTAACGAAAAACATGAGTGAATTTTAATGTGAACAATAAACGTGTAATTAAAACGGTACGTAAAACTAGAATAGTGGACACTCAGTGACTATATGTATAGATTTATATGGCATCAGTGTGGAAAAATAGTGTTAAAATGGTGTTTTATCAAGTGCGGGTTATTTTGATTATATATTTTTAACTAAAGCTAATTTTAACGTAGCTTCTTTTGATTTATATAAATAAACGTAGTACATAACGTGTAGTATAGCGCTTAAGGTTATATAATAAATGGTTAAGAAATTATTACGAAAACAGTGGTAAAAATGTACAACATTTCATATAAGTTGAACCTTAAAATGTAAATAACTTTTCTATAGAATAAGATGTTTAGTATATAAGGGTTTATATGTCTGGTTATGATAATAAAGTATTTCACACAACGCGTTTTGCTTCACCTGGCTCATGGAAAATGGGGAAAATTATGGAAAATAGCCGTATAGAGAGGTAAAAATGAAATGGAAGATCGGCCCGAAAGAGGCGTACGGGCGGGGCTCTCTATACGGCATTGCCATGAGCCAGGTAAGCGAATCGAAAAAGTGAAAAAACGTTCTCCTCAAATAAGTGTTTTATTATCGCCCCGGCTCTGCCCAAATCGGTGTAACCTTGCTATCTTCGAGTCTAATCTGAGCCGGCGGTTGAACCCCTGTGAATTTATACAGTCCTGTACAGTAGTGCGTGGTCCTTTGGCGAGCCGAATTTCAAGATCGAAGAAAAATTCGAAGTCCATATCAAGTTGAAAATAACGAAGACGGCACTTAGAAAAATTTGAACAGCTGTTGTGGACATAGAAAAATTTCCGAAGAATCAAGATAGAAATTTTTACTGAAGACTGGACTTAGAAAATTTTCGTCAGCTGTTCTGAACATAGAAAAATTTCCGAAGAATCAAGATAGAAATTTTTACTGAAGACTGGACTTAGAAAATTTTCGTCAGCTGTTCTGAACATAGAAAAATTTCCGAAGATTCAAGATAGAAATTTTACTGAAGACTGGACTTAGAAAATTTTCGTCAGCTGTTCTGAACATAGAAATTTTTTGAAGATTCAAGATAGAAGAATCCTATCAAGTCAGAACATTGGAAACCTTATCAAGATTTATCAACGGGAATCAACGCCAGGGATTAGATTGGACTCAGAAGATCGGACTCGAGGATACAAGGATACACCGCTGCGAACGGAAGCAAGGATTCGCAGATTTTTCATCGGAAAAACCTCCCGAAGATTCTTGAAAAGGAAGATTAACATGGAAGATTAACATTGAAGATTAACATTTGAGATTAACATTTGAAGATTAACATTTGAAGATGGTTATAACAAGAAGTCAGAGTGGGGCCGAGGAGAACCAGCAGCAACCACATCGATTTCCGGATCCGCCACGATCGCCGTCCGCTGCCGCTACAAGCCAGCCGCCGCCGACCGAGGGAAGAGCGGATCTGCTTCAAACTATTTTGAAACCGAGACCAGGTACCAGCAAGGCGCCTGCATCCTTGGAAGTACAAACCCTAGCCAGAAAGAAGGCTATTTCAATTAGATCGCGTCGATCGACAGCAAGTGTCGTCGCGCGTATGCATTACGAGGCGGAGGAGAAACTCGCCGCTCTTCGTAAGAAGGAACTGCAGATCGAAGCAGAACTTATAAAGAAGAAGCTCGCCGCTGACGTCGCCGCTGCAGAAGATGGTAGCAGCCCCGACGACGACGAGCCATCAGAACAGGTGGAGCAACGTGTCCGAGCCTGGCTAAGCGAACAGGGTCCCGAACCCGAAGAGGCTAGACAAGAGCCGACATCAATGGAAGAAAGAGAGACGCCGAAGCCAGAAGACATGCCACCGAAGGGAGCCCAGAAGACGAGGTTCGAGTGGCCGCAGCAACGCCGCCCACGCTCACCCACACCGCCCACGTCTAGGGCTAATGGAGTGGAACAACTTGCCGAAACATTGGATAAACTGCTGAACCAACGCCAGCCGCGCCACACTACGGAGTTGCCCATATTCTCGGGCGCTCCCACTGAATGGTTGCCATTCAAAGCAGCCATGGAAGACACCACTGCGTTCTACAAGCTCAAGCCGATCGAGAACTTAGCTCGTCTGAGAAGCTGCCTACGGGGAGAAGCGAGAGAAGCCGTGGCACCACTGCTGAGCGTCGCGACGCCGCCTGAACAAATTATGAAGACCTTGGAACAATGCTTCGGTCGACCCGAGGTTATGGTCGATCGCATGATGGAAGATCTGAAGAGGATACCGAGGCTCGGAGGTTCGGCGGCAGAACTCAACCGATTTGCAGTGAAGATTCAGAACATGGTAGCCATCCTGAGGAAGCTGAGGCACGGGTATCTCTTTAACCCGTTGCTCACGAGAGACATCCTCGAGAAGCTCAGCCCATACGAGAAGAGCAAGTGGTACGACTACGCAGAAGAGACGTCGCGCTTCAGGAACGAGCCCGATGTCGTCCTTCTCTCTGAATTCTTAATGAGAGAAGCGGACAGGGCGCTGCGCTACGGGTTCAGCACGGCACTGAAGAAGGAAACACCGCGTCCACCTCCTAACAAGAACGAAGCCCGAACGAGGAAGCCAGTCTTCGCGATAGCAGACGAGGGCAGGGATTCGCCGAGTCGCAGCCAGCCAAAGAGAATACGCGAGGAGTCAACGAAGTGCCCGATATGTGCCGAAGATCACGCTCTATTTCGCTGCGCTGCTTTCAAGAAACTGAGCATGCAAAAGAGATGGGACACGGTCAAAAAGGAAGGGCTGTGTTTCCGGTGCATACGAAGCAGGCACAGAAGATACAACTGCAGGGCGAAGCCGTGCGGCGTGAAGGGCTGCAACTTGCCTCATCATGCGCTGCTGCACGAAGACAGGTCCGGCGGCGCCCCACAGACAGAGGACGCCGTGATTACCGCATCGGTCACCTCCGACCGTGCGGTGAAACTTAAGATGAGAAGAATTCAAGTTGTCGGTCCACGGGGCGAAGCGGATATCTTCGCGCTGTTCGACGAGGGCTCGACAGTGACACTACTGGATGAAGACGTCGCGAAGGCTATCGGCGCAGATGGCCCACCGAAGGTGCTGAGAATGCATGGGATCAATGCCGAGAGAAGGGAAGAAAAAATCCGACTCGTACAGCTTGGCGTACGGGGTCACGACGGTACCAGATATGACGTCACTGCGAGAACCGTGGCCGGATTGAACCTACTTACTCAGTCCGTCCCGGAATCACTGTTTCGACTTGCTCACCTGCACGATCTCAAGAACGAAGAGATATGCTATGAAGACAAGAAACCCCAACTTCTCATCGGCACGGACAACTGGCAGCTCATTGTATCTAGGGAGCTGAGGATCGGCAAGAGAAACCAGCCTGCAGCCTCGAAGACGAAGCTCGGCTGGGTAATCCATGGAAACATTCCCAGACGCCTCGCAAAGCAGGAAAAACACGAGAAAATCCTGCACGTGTCTACGATCGAGACCCGAGGCGAACGACGGGAGGAAATGGTGAAGAAACACTTCGAAACAGACGCACGGGGAATAGCGTCCAAGGCAAAGCTGACCAGAAGATCAGCGAGTCATCGACCTCTTTGGCAAAACGGCCAAACGGATGGAAGAAGGTCGATTCGAAGTGGGGCTCCAGTGGCGCAAAGAGGGCGTCACATTACCCCGGGGTTACAACGGGGGGAGCCGGACAATCTGCAGGGCGGGACCGGGATTCCAGTGGCACGCGGGAGGTGTCACAACCCCAGAGAACGGCGGGGGGAGTCGTGCGGACTGCAGATTGCAAGGAAATGGGGAAGTACGAGTCGTGTTGGCCGCCGCCAAGGCCAAGGTGGCGCCGCTGAAGGCACAGACAATACCAAGGATGGAGCTACAGGCTGCCCTGGTCGGAGCAAGGCTGGGAAACGCAGTCGCAGCAGAACACAGATGGAAAACGGACACGGTTTTCTACTGGATCGACGCACAAGTGGTTCTGTGTTGGATACAGAACGGCAGCCGCAAATACACACCGTACGTCACGCATCGGCTAGGGGAGATTGCCGAGCTGACGTCCGTTCACCAGTGGAGATGGCTGAGCACGAAGAGCAACGTCGCCAAATTAGCCACCAGAACGGGCTACGTCCCGAAGAGCGACGAGGACCCTTGGTTCCGGGGGCCGGACTTCCTGCGCAGGCCGATGAACGAGTGGCCCGCGGAGAGTCCCGCTAGAATCAAAAATCAAGAAGAATACGTCGCCTTCCACACCACGGAGGCGAGCGAGCTGAGCTGTCTACCAGATGTGACGCGCTTTTCAAACTACGAGCGCCTCGTAAGATGCACGGCGATGGTCTTGCTGTTCGTCGAGAAGTGCCGAGATCGTCGGGCCCACCTCGACGTACGACACCTGGAGAGGGCCGAGAGGTTGTGGTATCAAAAATCACAACGAGACAGCTTCGCACAAGAAATCGAGAAGATGGCAAGTGGCAAGACGGTGCCTAGATGGAGCTCCTTGTACCGGCTCAACCCGGTGTACAAGGACGGGCTGCTCGTACTAGACGGAAGGATCAAAGCGGCGCAGGTGCCGGCCGAAATGAAAAACCCTATCATCCTGGATGGAAGACATCGCTTCACAAGGTTACTGGTGGCAAGGGAGCACGCCAGAGCGGGACACGGGAGCCGCGAGAGAGTCGTGAACGACCTCAGGCAGAAATTCTGGATATTGAAGGTGCGGCCGACGGTGCGTACTATCATGAGCCGATGTGCGTTCTGTCGGCTACGACGGGCACACCCGAGGACCCCGCCAACTGGAGACCTGCCAGCCGAGCGCCTGGGGGCGTTCCAGAGACCATTTTCGTACTGTGGTCTCGACTGTTTCGGCCCGATGACGGTCACCATCGGCCGACGTCACGAGAAGAGGTGGGGAGCTCTCTTCACATGTCTGACGACGCGGGCAGTCCACCTGGAGCTGGTGGCTTCGCTGTCGACGGACTCTGCACTGATGGCAATGAGAAGAATGGCTGCGCGGCGAGGATGGCCGGCAGTCATGTACAGCGACAATGGGACAAATTTTAGAGGCGCGGACGTCGAGCTGCGGCAGGCGTACGCCGAGTGGGCGCCGGCTATGGCTCAGCTGGGCCTCACTCATCGGATGCAGTGGAAGTTTACACCGCCCGGGGCGCCGAGTCAAGGAGGTGCCTGGGAAAGACTGGTGAGGTCGGTGAAAACCGCCCTGCTAGCCACGCTGAACGAGAAGTCGCCCAGGGAAGAGGTACTCCAGACACTGATGGCCGAGGCGGAGTACTCAGTGAACGCTCGACCGCTTGTGCACGTATCGGTGGACCCCAACGACCCGGAGGCGATTACACCGAATCATTTCCTCCTCGGGTCGTCCACCGGACTGCCGTACGTCGGACCGTGTGTGCCGGCGGACAAAAAAACATGGAGGGTCGCGCAAGCCCTTGCCGACGAGTTCTGGAGGCGCTGGGTGAAGGAATACCTTCCCACGCTCACACCACGCTACGGGGCCCCGCTGAGCAACCGAGTCCTTGTACCAGGGGACCTGGTTGTCGTGGTCGACCCGACGCTGCCGCGTAATACGTGGCCGCGGGGGGTCGTGCACCGAGTCTACCCCGGCCAGGACGGACAAGTGCGCTGTGCGGACGTTCGCACGCGCAGTGGCGTGTTCCGGAGGCCGACGTCGAAGCTGGCGGTGCTGGAGGAGGCGCCACAGTCGCAGTTGCGACCGCTGGCGGAGCAGACGGAGCCGGGAGCGGAGCGGACGACGCCGGGAACGGCGCCGGGCGCGGAACGAGCGTCGGAGCAGCCTACAGCGAGCACGGACAGCTCGCAGTCGCCGGAGCGGCCCGCAGCGAGTTCACACAGCTCGCATTCGCCGGAGCAGTCTGCGGCGGGCGCGGACGGCCCGCAGTCGCCGCCGGAGCAGCCTACAGCGAGCACGAGCAGCTCGCAGTCACCGGAGCAGTCCACGGCGGGATCGGCGAGCCCGCAGTCACCTGAGGAGGCTGCGTAGACCCTGGCTACTGCGCCGGGGGGAGGATGTTAAGGACAGCGGCCTCGTAACGAAAAACATGAGTGAATTTTAATGTGAACAATAAACGTGTAATTAAAACGGTACGTAAAACTAGAATAGTGGACACTCAGTGACTATATGTATAGATTTATATGGCATCAGTGTGGAAAAATAGTGTTAAAATGGTGTTTTATCAAGTGCGGGTTATTTTGATTATATATTTTTAACTAAAGCTAATTTTAACGTAGCTTCTTTTGATTTATATAAATAAACGTAGTACATAACGTGTAGTATAGCGCTTAAGGTTATATAATAAATGGTTAAGAAATTATTACGAAAACAGTGGTAAAAATGTACAACATTTCATATAAGTTGAACCTTAAAATGTAAATAACTTTTCTATAGAATAAGATGTTTAGTATATAAGGGTTTATATGTCTGGTTATGATAATAAAGTATTTCACACAACGCGTTTTGCTTCACCTGGCTCATGGAAAATGGGGAAAATTATGGAAAATAGCCGTATAGAGAGGTAAAAATGAAATGGAAGATCGGCCCGAAAGAGGCGTACGGGCGGGGCTCTCTATACGGCATTGCCATGAGCCAGGTAAGCGAATCGAAAAAGTGAAAAAACGTTCTCCTCAAATAAGTGTTTTATTATCGCCCCGGCTCTGCCCAAATCGGTGTAACCTTGCTATCTTCGAGTCTAATCTGAGCCGGCGGTTGAACCCCTGTGAATTTATACAGTCCTGTACAACTACGGAATCCTAAAAATGATATTTCCCAAAGGATCCATTTGAGTGAGTCGAGTGATAGGCGCAATAAAAATTAAATTCAGCTCGTGTGCCGCCCAGAGGATACAGCCTAGATATTAAAACGTTCATTACGAACCTATTACGAGGATTGCATTCAAATTGTGTTTAAAAGTGATGAGTTATAATGAAATACATACGGGGGGAATTCGGTACGAATGTGAAAATTTTGTATCAGATTTATTCAATGTTGACAGTGTACGCTTATATTAAAAAGAAATTGTTAAATTACACGACAAATAATTAAATAGCACCTAACATGTAAATATTGTTTTAAAATATGTGAAGTAGGTCTCGTATGTATACTTAACTAGCTTTTGCGCGCGACTTCGTCCGCGAGCACTCCGTGGAGTATGATTTAAAAAAAATCCTTATTTAAATTTAACATTCTATTATCTGCGTGCCGAGATTCAATACAAGCTGGCAAGCAAGTAAGCTTTAACTATATAAATTTTAGACCCCATTTCACCCCTTTAGGCGTCCCCTAAAATTAAAAAAAACTACAAAATACGTACACAATAATTTATATTTATTACTTTGGATATTTAATTTCATGAAATTCTGTACAATTTCTTTTTCATACAAAATTTGAACCCTTATTTTACACCCTTAGGGTGTGAATTATAATTAACCCTGAAATACGTATTTAACGATATGTATTTAAGAGCATGAATCTAAATTGTCATAGAAATCGGGCAATGCTTCAAGATTTTTCTATACAAACTCTCAACCCTCATTTCACCTCTTTAAGGGTGGGATTTTTCAAAATCCCTTCTTAGTGTGCGTCAACAATGTAAATTAAAACTGCTGTCCAAAATGTACGTTTTTACCTTACGCGGTTACGGCTGTGCGATCGTCTATTATGTCAGGTAGTCTGTGGAGACGTCTCCTTTTGAGGGTTCCGTAGTTCACGTCTCGGAACCCTTATAGTTTCGTCGTGTCCGTCGGATGGACGTCCGTCTTCTTACCGTCCAAACGGTTAGTGCTAGAAAGTTGAAACATTCCATGGATATTTACCACGTCGATATAGTGCGAAAATAAATTCAAGAAAAATATGTTCATTAGCGTACCTCTCGCGTCTAGGACATAGTGTGGGGTATCTTTTTAAAAACATTGAGATGTTGATAAGACATTTTTTTATTTAGGTATCCGTTTGCGAGATATTCAACTTTAAAGCGCTTTTTTTTGTTAAAATCAGGCTTAACCCTCCTGTAAAGGCTAAGAAAAATCTGAAATAACTCATTATGGTTGTCCTGACATTTGAACGAAAACTATAACGGCCTAGATAACTTTATTAGCTCTCAGGAGCTATAGAGGCGTAACTTGTAAAATGCGCTCACTTACTAACTTCGTACAAAAATAACGAAATAATAAGTTGACTACGGAAACCTATTCTATGCGTGGCCTGTTACGCACTTGACTAGATTTAAACGCGTTGTAGACTGTTCAAAGACAATTCTTTCAAAATAAAAATTCGCGATGTAACAAATATAAATTCCAAGTAACATCAGAATCATCTAGAAGCGCTTACCACGCCGCGCTCGTGTGATCAGATTTCCTTAATGAAATTGTAATATTCCGGGCACAAGGTATCGCCGGCTTAAGATAGTGGTCTGCCAAGAGAACGTTGGCACGGAGCGATCCGAGGCCCTGATTTGAAAGTGCGGTACGTGAAAATAAATCATAGTGTCGTAGCTGAAAAGTAATTCGATAGTTCTAGAAATTAGAAGAAGTAATTTATGCACTAACTTTTGCCTGCGGCTCCACCCGCGTAAATACAGTATCCCTCGGGAATAATATTAGACATCAAACTCGGGGGATAAAAGATAATTAATTAAATATAAACTAACCTATTGTTTAAAAATTGCCCTAGTGGCGGTTTGCAAAAAAGTTACATCTATTAGTGGTGATGTCAATTACGTAATTAAATTAATAACTAGTTTGTTTGGAAACGCAATACGCTTACAGATAAATGATAGATGTCGCTTTCACGTTACGAAAACCAAAAACATAATAATTATTTTTCATAGTATAAATATAGTTTAGAGTGATCTATTTTACACCCCAAGTAACATATTTTTTCATAAAACTGGTACTAAACTGCTGAGTTATAGAAAAATAAAATAACTTTATACTCCAATTAAAAATAAATCAGATATATCTAATAGGCCACTAGATGGAGCTTTTACGCCTCAAATTGAGAATTTACAGCATGATAACCATATAATAAACAGATATGATGACAACCACAGATAAGTACACATTTTGCACATGAATTTCAAATTTAAAAGATTCATATCTCCGAATATCAGAGAAATCCTTTTTATTCCCAAGTCCTAAAAATATAATATATTTTTTTTGTTTAATAACTTTTTAAGTACTATAAAACCACGTTTGTTCGAAACTTGGCCGCTCTTGATTGAAAATCAGGTAGGATTCGCCAGTGTCCTTTGGTGTGTAGGGAGTTTTCGGGGAGAAAAATAGATCTAGCTAGGTCTTATCCCTGGGAAATTGCGCATTTTAATCTTTATATGTATTATGTTTTTTTCTTTTGTCATGCAACGATATAATATCAATAATTTCGAGTTTATTACGAGTATGTCAGTCCGATTGGTAGTTTGGTAATGTACGGTTCCGACGTGATTTTCTTTAGCGCGCACGAAATTGCGGGCATCACCTAGTGTGAAACAAGAAAATAAAGTATGCACGACCTTACGAATATGCGAGTAGCTGAATCTAAAACTAAATGCATTTTTCATGTAGTTAGAGGAACTTTGTTCGTAGTTTGTCCCCTAGTCCTGCTCCGATACACCAATGTATGTTTATATTCTATACGTTTTGTTTTATTTACCTACTAGCTGTTGCCCGCGGCTCCGCCCGCGCAAACACAGTATCCCAAAGGAACACTGTACTTTTCGAGATAAAAAGTAGCCTATGTTTTAATCCAGAGACTAAACTGTAGTAGTTTAGTCTCTGGATTAAATATATAACATACCAAATTTAAATCAAATCAAATCAAATCCAATCATTTATTCACTGAATGTAGTAAGTACATAGTATTACATATGCAGATGGTAAGTTTAAGAAAAAAAACTTACATTCTACCATGATAGCATGGTGTGTGAAATTAAAATATACAATCTCCAGAGTCTACTTATAAAATATAGTTTTAAATATAAAGTAAAAGCAATTGGTCAATCTATAGATTATACAATAAATAATTGGTTTTGACCATTATTTTAACAGAAAGTTTATTACATATATAGTAAAATAATAAAGTTAAAAATCATATAAATAGTTCAAATGTTAATTTGAGAATGCGTTAGGTCACAAAATATTTTAGGTCACAAGTTAAATAATTAAATAAGTTCAATGTCAAATGTATTATAATTTAAAAATCACTTCAAAGCCATATAAATAAATGTCAACTTTATTTTTATTTATCAATAGTATTACTTGCACTATAGTAATTTAATGAATTTAAGATTTTTGATAATGTTGACTAATAATTGATACAGGTCATTTTTAGTTCTGTAGTATAAATTCATTTATGTCACAGAAACTATTTTCTATAAGCCAAGATGTCAGATTTATTTTAAATTTATAAATTGCAGGCAATTCCTTGAATTGATTTAGGTAAATGATTAAATATGTGTATAGCTAGTATGTATGCATTATCTCTGTATACATTCAAGTTACACCAAGGGCGGTACAGTTTAAATTCTTCAGTTTTAATCGAAATCCATTCAGTTGTTTTTGCGTGAAAGAGTAACATACATCCATCCATCCATTCATCCTCACAAACTTTCACATTTATAATATTAGTGGGATGAATTTTCAACGAAGAGTTTTCTGCAACACCAATCTGTGTCGCTACTGTTGTTTTAAATTTATAAATATTAAAGTTTGAAATTTGTTGCATTCCGTATAGGTATGTACAGTCCTGGACACTTGCGGTGTAGCACTTTTAAAGATCCTACTATGTGATAGCTTGTGAGGATGGATGGATGTTTGTTTTATTCTTTCACGCAATAACTACTGTACGGATTTCGAAGAAATTTAATATGGTAGCAGTTTAGGTTCTGGGTTAAAACAGGCTACTTTTTTCTCGATATAAATATCCCGAAAAAGTATATTATATTATAGTATGTATATATAAAGTCAGACACTATACCAAGACAAGTTGTAAATTACTGGAATCTGATTCAAGTAGTTGTCATTAAATAAATTATTATTTATTTAATGACAACATTTATTTAAGTACTAACTAATATTATAAATGCGCAAGTTTGTATGTATAGATGTATAGGTGTTTGTTACAGCTTAGCGCAATAAGTACAAAACAGATTTTGATGAAATTTATAGCAGCAAAATGTACGATTCCGGCATGATTTGTTTTTGCGCGTACGAAGCCGCGGTTAACATCTAGTTTCATATAATGCATAATCAATGTATTTCTTTGTATGGATAGCTAAAAAGCATAGGCTGCACTGAAATCGATTGCAAATAGGCACTTCATCTCTTCCAGCATTGAAATCCATATTCATGAAAGAGAGTGAGTGAGAAGTCGAAATTGATTGCAACCGAACGCTAGTTTACAATAAAACACGTGTGCAGTCTGTACACAGTACGATAGAGATTTTAAGCTGTGGTCAGTGCAGAGGATTCAAAGTTTGATGTTTATTTCTAAACGAAAAAGTCTTATTTACTATTCCAATAGTTTTAGTTTTCTTTTTTATTTATGTATTTTTTTATTTTGTATGTTGTGTTTTTATTTATGTATTTTTTTCCTTTTGGTTTGTAAATAATTTAAAGTAGGTATCTAGTCATATTATTGTGTTAACTGTTAAATTTGTATTTTTATGTTTGAATAAATAACCTTTTTCAATGGATAATCTTATGTAGTCGATAGAATTGATAGATGTACGACAAAAGTTTAAAGCAAAAATCAATGTGAATATTATAAACCTAGAAACTTAAATTGAATAAAGCAAAGCTCTGTGATCATTCGACGTTTAATTATTCTTAACGGCTGAATACTGGAACGATAGTTAAATGAAGTGACGCTCAAGTCGAATGCTGTCCTTGTCATTTCGGCTAGCAGAGACAGCGACAGCCTGAGAATAGAAAGGCTTTTAATTTTAATTATCATTTCAGTATTCGGCCGTACGATATTATGATTTTGAATAGTAAAACTAAACAAAATAACGAAGCGAATATGTGTAAAAAATGTACCCTAGGATAATATTATGATTGTTAGTAATAGTAATAGTCTATTTAGGCACAAATCTGTATTAATTTACTAAAGAGGAAAGATGTTTGTTTGTTTGTTTGCATTGAATAGGCTCCGAAACTATTGGACCGATTTCGATGAAATTAGGTACATATATAGAATATACCACAGGAAAGGACATAGGCTACTTTTATTGCAGATAAATGTACGGTTCGCGGGCTACATCTGCTAATAATTAATAATGGTGTGGTGGTATGGCACGTAGTTTATTCAAATTAAGTTTCGCTCGCAAACGCCGAGGCCTGTGTCTTGCCGTTTAATCTCGTTCGATACGTAGTCACGTTCTACTTTCATACATTTCCAAACGAAATGGCGCCGAAAAATATCGGAATACCCTCACCCTTATATCAACGAGCTGAGAAGGAAAATTGTTTTTATGGATTCGGTATGCTTCAATTTCAATCGAAATGTATTCTCTGTTTGGTAGGCGCAAATCAGTTTGTTTTTTGAAAACTCTATTAAATCGTTGGCACAAAAACAATATAGTTTTTCACGTCGTTATCGTACGTAAATTTTATACACTCTAGGAATTTTCTTATAACAATGTTGTTCTCGTTTGCGTCTTTTTACGATGTTAAAAATTGATTAATACGTGCTCAGGGCCTTTAGTCAAGATGCATTCGATAATTACGACGGCGAATTTCGAAAACAATATGTATGGGATTTGGCATAAGGCATCGCAAGCGACATGTCACTTAGCGATGACTTAGTATGTCTTATTTAACGAATATAGTTAAAGCATAATATATACCTAGTGTCGAATATCACATTTTTATAAAATGAATTTTAAAATTGTTGAATAGAGAATACATAAATCTAAAAGAAAAAGTTATTTAGGTTGAAGCAATTAAAAAATATAAGCAAATAAAAAAAATATTCAACAAGCCTATTTTTATATTATTAGCACGGTTTGAAGTAATTATTAGGTGCCCTTTTTGTGTAATCCAGGATTTTTTTTTCCAAAAGAACAATCTAGAACGCGAGATGATTGCTGATACAGCGATATAAGACTTGGCAACTCTATATGCAATAAATGTAAGTTATTCCCCTGTAACTCCGCCTTACCACTGAGACATCTGGTTGCTAATAAGCTTACGGCGTTGGCAAGCTCATATCTCACGCTTAACTGTGAAACTAAAACACAACAAATCGGCAACACCGAGTACATTGACGACATTCCAAATGTATCACATCTCAACCTTAATACTATAGCAGTAAAGTTCAAAAGTGGTACACCACGAATGAACAGTGTACATATCACGCGATCCTGTTCCTAAGCACCACAAATAACAGTGAAGTGTCTCTTTGTATAACTGGAGCTTCTGTTGAAACTTAAAGTTACCTAGAGATTTGTAAAATAAAAAGACTTTAAGTAGGGGAGCCCCAGTAGGAGATTCTTGTAATATCTCGAGCGCGTCGGATTAAGATAGTATTGGTGTCTCACATGTCTCTTGTAATCAAGGTATGGAAATCAGTCTATATGATTGGGACCTTAAAAAAAATCAAAATTTATTTGGACCCGTCAATTTATGATAGGGGGATATTAAGTAGGCTTAAAAGAACCTCTAACTTAAAGTACTGACGATTTGAATGTAAGATAAGCTTGTAAGGGCTTATTTGAAATAAAAAATAAAGCACTATAATATTTAAATAATTAAGCTTCTCAGATAATTTATATTGGCCTCAACTAAAAGGTCTAGTCCGTCTTGTCTAAAATCTGATGACAAATTACCTACAAAAGCTTTTGTAGGTAATTAAACATCATAATTGATGTTCTTCTTTTTTAAGTTTAATAAGATTGGAGTGCTACAAAAGCCACAAAAATAAAAAAAAACCTATCATAATCTTTTTTCATCCACCATATCTACAAAACGTTCGAGGTCTCTACGACGTCCGAGTAACTGCACAATTAGCATCATGGGCTCCCTAGGTATATTGCTACAGTATATATATTTATATTTGAATTTCAACAATGTACCAAATGCTGTTCTGTTGGTGAGTCAATAAAATAAAATAATAAAATATAAATATAAGGAGTTGGTTACTAGGCACGGAGAGTACCATAATAAACTATGTAGTCACTGAAGAGACCTATAGACCTAGACGTTTATAGCTTCATTTCCGTGATTTCTATCTTGTCTAGTTATTAAAACGTGTCTTTGACAGTTTGGCGAGTTCGCGTTGAAGTATTATATGATTGGCTGAAGATGATCTTCAAGGGCTTTCTTAATTAATGTTTTCAAATAAACAACAATGCTTCAAATTTATAAATTAAATTGTTTGCTGAATTAGCAAATAGAATTATATCAATCGTTTTTTTTTCAAAGAAAATCTGTAACTAATGGCCAATTAGGACGTCTAGACAGGCGCCCTAAGGTTTCCAAATTTTAATTAAACTACACTGGCGGACACATAAACTGCATCATAGTGCAAGAACACATTCAATAAAATTTTATTACGAAATATGCGAACTTTTTATATTTATTGGTATTGGAAAAAAAAAAGCTGGCTTATAAACACAAAAACAAAATAAAATTTAAATATGGAACTGTCATGTAAGAAAGAAAATATTCTATAGAAGAAATCTTGTCAATTTACCAAAGATTAACTCGTTATTACATTAATGTTGTGATTGATGGTTATTTTTTTTTGTTTTGTTACATTTTGAATTATCGTTACTAATTGTTTAATTGTTAGTCTGTTTTCATTTTAAACGCGTTTTTCTCTCATGAATATGGACGTATCATCCGAAAAAGCCACACAAATCGTTGCTCTAGTGCAGCAAGGCCTAGACCAACGAACAATTGCTGTAGATTTAAATGTAAACCAGTCTACGGTTTCCCGAGTTTACAGAAGGTTTATGGAGTTTCATTCAAAAGAAGACGTGGAACCGGCAGAACTAGGGTGACAACGTCTCGTGACGACAGGTTTATTGTGACAACTTCCTTGCGAAATCGGTTTTTAACGTCTATAAGCATTAAAAATGAGCTCCACCAGGTACGTGACGTAGCAGTTAGTGCACGAACCATAAGAAGAAGGCTAAAAGAGCGTGATATCACACCTTTCAGACCCGCAAATGGACCAAAATTGTCTGCAGCTCACAGCCAAGCTCGACTAAGATTTGCTTGTGAACACATAAATTGGGGTGAAGATTGGGCTGAAGAGCAATGGACTTCCGTATTATTCACTGATGAGTGTAAGACTTGTTTGTACGGGGCTGATGGTCGCAGACTAGTCTACCGTAGACGAGGAGAGCGATATGCTCAAAATTGCATTGAGGAGAGGGTTCCATTTGGAGGCGGGTCTTGTATGGTTTGGGGCGGCATATCAATGGATGCTCGAACTGAACTTGTGTTTAGTGACGCAGACACACATGACCGTGGTAACCGTGGTTTAACATCAAATCGCTATATAACGGAGATATTGAACCCTCATGTGGTACCTTATAGCGGATTTATAGGCGAAAACTTCATGGGCATACATAGAAGATAAAATAAACGTCAATTTTCCTGGCAAGTGGGAATTAAAAACGTGTTACCTACTCTGCGCAAAATGATTTTAATTTTTTGATTTTGACAAATTTTTATTTTATATTTTTTTTTCTAATATATAAGCGGAATCGTGAGGCAGAGCAAGGCAATTCAGTTCAAGTACAATTCAATTCAGTTCGGAGTTTAATACGAGTGAATATTTCATGCGTCATAGTGTCTTATAGTTTAGTTGCGGCGACACGAGATTTACGTTTACCGCGCAACAACTGGAAATATTACTCCGTCAAATGGATATCAGGAAATTCTTTGAAAGAGGTGAGTCAAAATAAAACACATATGACCTAATATGATTATTTGATTTGTTTAGGGGGGGGGGGGGTAATTACAAGACGTGGTTTTGTTATAATTGTATCTATGCTCTTTCTATGCTCTTTCATTTATCAAACATTATCATTTCATTTATCAAGTTTTATTTCAAATTACCTAGTTATGATTATTTGGCGTTCAAACCACAAAGTTAGCGAATTTTGAATATCGCAATTTTACTTTTACTAATAGGAAGTAAATGATATTTGAATGTGATGTTTTTATAGGTATCTTGATCTTTAGTTTCGTCCTATGCCTAAACACTGTAGGAGTAATTTTGTTTGTGTATCCATTTTTTAGGGACAACACGCGAAAAAAGAAAAAAGTTCGGTAAAGTAGCAGTGGAAGCGATGAAAATGACAACCATGATAAAACTACTCATGTAATGCCAAGATCATTGCATGCTAACATTGGACAAGCGTCACATTCTCCAGCAGAACCTATAAATATATCTGTTACCGACTATTCTTCTCCATCGACATCCCAACAAACTTATGACGTCAACGTCGATCCTGAAATTATAGTGGACGATGGCTATCATGAAAATGATCTGGGTCGTTATGTTGGGTTGGCTACCCAGCTATCGACGGAAAAGAAGAGGGAGTTATTACAAAATCCTTGGATCCCGTCCAGAAATTACGATTTTGAAAATGATGCAAGCCATTTGAAAAGAAAATTTAATCATGCTTGGTTGGATCAATATGCACCATGGCTAGTATATTCCAAGCGACTAAAAGGCGCTCTTTGTAAGCATTGTGTTTTGTTCCCTCCGCCCATCAGCACTGTGAGAGGAATTTTGGGATAATTTATGGTCAGGCCATATATAAAGTTCAAAAATATGCATGAAGATTGCCGAAAGCATGCAACGACCAACCTTCATTTAACAGCGACAAATGCTGCAAAAAAATTTTTCTTCAAAATGTTCCTGTAGACATCCAACTGCAAAGTGGACACCAAAAAGCAATCAATGAAAACAGACAAATATTGTCATCAATTATTTCTTGTATAGTATTTTGCGGTACACATGATATGCCTCTTAGGGGAAAACAAGCAGATGAGGGTGTTTTATTAGATTTATTGAAGTTGAGAATCAATTCAGGGGACGACAACTTAAAGAGTTACCTGGAAAAGTGCTGTCGCAATGCAGTTTACACATCGCCAAAAATACAAAACGAATTGGTAAATTTATGTGGCGAAGTTATTAAGGAGAATATAATAAGTGAGGTTCAGAAAACCATGGCTTACGCAGTCTTAGCTGATGAAACAGCAGACGTAGCTGGGAAAGAACAGCTGTCAATAGGCGTGCGGTTCTACGACGAAAGCAAAAGGAAAATCGGAGAAGAATTTTAGGGTTCGTTGAACTAAAAGCACAAAATGCTTCAGCAATTGCCGAAGCAATTGACAATTTCTTGATTAGTTCTAACCTCCCAACCGAAGATTGCGTAGGATTTGGATTCGATGGCTGTTCTACAATGGCAGGGAAAGAGGGTGGCGTACAAGCCATTTTGATAATATCGTTGAAAATATTCTCGTGCTTTATATTTTCATTGCTCAAGTCACAAACTCAACCTTGTTGGGAATGATGCGAACGCAGTGCCAGAAATTAGAAATACTGTCGCCACTGTAAAGGATGTTATAACGTTTTTCAGAGCGCTCTTACGCTCCAAACCTATCACGATTGTGTTACACGAGATGGTCCGAAAAATATAAATCAATCAGAAAGTTTTCTCAACATTTCCCAGAGCTTGTGAAATCTCTAGAAACGTTATCTGTAGAGGGAAATTATGCCACCAGAAAATCTGCATATCAGTTGCGAATTCAGCCATACAAAACCAGTGTTTATTGTTTCTCTACAAACAATAGCCAAATATTCAGCAGTTTTAGAACCAATATTTAACACACTGCAAGCTAAATCGATCGACATGATGTCGGTGGGGAAACACATCAGAAATATCAAGGACATTCTCAGAAATGACCGCGAGTTTCCTGATACAATAAGTAATGAAATGCTTCAAAAAGCGCGAGCTGTTGCAATGGATTTAAACATAGAAATTTCGGTTCCACGTCTTGCTCACAAGCAAACACATAGAAGTAATCCGCCATCAGACAATGATAAAGAATATTGGTAGCGTTCTCTGATAATACCATACATTAATTCACTCATTTCATCGTTGAATATTCGATTCTCCCAAGAAAATACTCCGGCGTTTGCTTTAAGTAAGCTACATCCCTTGTATATGACCAAAACCAGCATTACAGACTTACATAAGAACGCAGAATCATTTCAAGAATTTTATAACCTGGATATCACCGGAGAACTGAACCTTTGGCATAATTTATGGATGAAGAAGGCTTTATCAGATGATCAATTAAGGGACATAGAAGTAGTTGATCTATTCAACGAAGCCAACATTTTTTACCCTGCTGTTAGAAAGGCATTGTTTATTTTAAGCACACCACGGCGACCGTAGAACGGTCCTTAAGTACGCTTCGAAGAGTTAAAGCGTGGCTTAGAAGCACCATGGGTGAAGAAAGGCTTACGGGTTTATGTCTGATGAGCGTACATCGCAATTATTTAAAAGAAAACAGTGAGTTTCTTGAAAAGACTGTCATAGACAAATTTTCGGCAAATCCGAGAAGATTACTGTTAAATTAATATAATATTAAATTTATGTATATATATATATATATGAAGTCAATTTTCATGATTTTTTGTTTCATTATACAGGACCGAACGAACTCCTGACCGAAACCCTGGGTACGCCCTTGGAAAACTTAATTATGATGCAGGATAATGCTCGTCCGCACGCAGCGAGACAAGTTGAGCACTACTTTACTCAAGTTGAGATTCGTTCCATGGATTGACCAGCACGTAGCCCGGACCTCAATCCGATAGAACACGTGTGGGACAGCCTAAAAAGAGCTGTATTTACAAGAAATCCAGTCCCAACAATGGTTGCGGAGCTCAGAGTTGCATTGTCACAAGAATGGGACAATACTCCGCAAGATCTTTTAAAAACACTGATCAGGTCGATGCGAAACCGCCTCGAATCAGTTATTAGGGCAAGAGGAGGTAATACACCTTATTAAAAATAAAAATAAACCTTTTTATTTTTTTAGTATTGTAAAATTTTCATATTAAAGCCGTTTTTGTTCTATTCACATTCTCATTCCAAAAAGCTGCAAAAGGAGTAATTTGATTCTTTTAGTGAGGAAAGTTGACCTATACACACATGAATTTATTTTTTTATCAGATTAAAAACCAATCTTAGCATTGTCATTGAAATAAATCAAAATAGTTTGCACTTTCACTAATTATATTTCATTGAAAGTTATCTTGCACTATGATGCAGTTTATGTGTCCGCCAGTGTATATTGTACGTCTGGTATCTACGTTCCAAACTCATGAAACCTCTACGCCTGAATTTTGAAGTATTGCGCAATGATAGTTAAAGTATATTGATTATCCACTCTTGTTTTATTGTAGAACTAGATGTTGCCAGCGATTTCGTACGCGCAGAAGGAAATCCCGCAGAAACCATGGATATTGCCGCGATAAAAGACTATGTCCTTCCCCGTAGTCTACTCTATATTTGTGCCAAATTTCATCAAAACCAATCCAGTAGTTTCGAAGCCTATTCGATTAGATTTCAAACAACAAATTCTTTCGTCTTCTAATATTAGTATAAATATAGATTTGTTTTAAGTCCTTAAATTTGAAATTGGGGTTTTGTCGTACTGGCCACTTTGATCTCAAATATATCTTCTTTGGTTAGGAATTCCAATTAAAAATTTATACCGTTAATAACTCATGCATTTGTGTTTCGAAAACCGTAATACATTTGTTTTTTCCTCTTTTCGTTTTTTCTTTGCGTCACTCTGTTTATAAAATGGAAAACTTGAAATATCGTATTATTTTCGATTACGAGTTCCACCGTGGCACCAGTGCTGCAGAAACGGCTCGAAGGATTAATGATGTGTATGGCGGCGGTGTCGCAAAAGAAAACAGTGCGTTTTTGGTTCCAACGTTTTCGGTCTGGAAATTTCGACCTGCAGTACAAGCCCCGTGGACGGCCGGAGATCAAAGTTGATAATGAAGAATTGAAGGCTATTGTGGAAGCGGATCAATCGCAAACCACATACGAGTTATCCGCAGGCTGCGGTGTTAGTGATAAAACTGTTTTAATCCACTTGAAGCAAATTAGGAAGGTGAAAAAGCTTAAAAGGTGTGTTGGTACATCATGAATTGAGTGCAGAAAACCGACAAACACGCGTCGACTGCTGCGTTACATTACTCAACCGGCACAATAATGAATTTTAAATCGATTTAAAATAAATGAATTTTAAATCAAATCATTATCTGTGATGAAAAGTGGATTCTGTACGATAATCGTAAACGCTCATTGCAATAGCTGAACCCTGGCGAAAATTGACTCAAAAATAGTTACTTGTGAGCGTTTGGTGGACTAGTGCCGGTGTCGTTCACTACAGCTTTCTTAAATCTGGCCAGACGATTACGGCAGATGTCTTATTGCCAGCAACTGGAAATCATGATGGAAAAGCTAGCTGCTAAACAACCGAGGTTGGTAATTCGCTCTAGTTTTTGTAGAGAAACAATAAACACTGGTTTTGTACCAGTGTTTATTGTTTCTCTACAAACAATAGCCAAATATTCAGCAGTTTTAGAACCAATATTTAACACACTGCAAGCTAAATCGATCGACATGATGTCGGTGGGGAAACACATCAGAAATATCAAGGACATTCTCAGAAATGACCGCGAGTTTCCTGATACAATAAGTAATGAAATGCTTCAAAAAGCGCGAGCTGTTGCAATGGATTTGAACATAGAAATTTCGGTTCCACGTCTTGCTCACAAGCAAACACATAGAAGTAATCCGCCATCAGACAATGATAAAGAATATTGGTAGCGTTCTCTGATAATACCATACATTAATTCACTCATTTCATCGTTGAATATTCGATTCTCCCAAGAAAATACTCCGGCGTTTGCTTTAAGTAAGCTACATCCCTTGTATATGACCAAAACCAGCATTACAGACTTACATAAGAACGCAGAATCATTTCAAGAATTTTATAACCTGGATATCACCGGAGAATTGAACCTTTGGCATAATTTATGGATGAAGAAGGCTTTATCAGATGATCAATTAAGGGACATAGAAGTAGTTGATCTATTCAACGAAGCCAACATTTTTTACCCTGCTGTTAGAAAGGTATTGATTATTTTAAGCACACCACGGCGACCGTAGAACGGTCCTTAAGTACGCTTCGAAGAGTTAAAACGTGGCTTAGAAGCACCATGGGTGAAGAAAGGCTTACGGGTTTATGTCTGATGAGCGTACATCGCAATTATTTAAAAGAAAACAGTGAGTTTATTGAAAAGACTGTCATAGACAAATTTTCGGCAAATCCGAGAAGATTACTGTTAAATTAATATAATATTAAATTTATGTATATATATATATATATGAAGTCAATTTTCATGATTTTTTGTTTCATTATACAGGACCGAACGAACTCCTGACCGAAACCCTGGGTACGCCCTTGGAAAACTTAATTATGATGCAGGATAATGCTCGTCCGCACGCAGCGAGACAAGTTGAGCACTACTTTACTCAAGTTGAGATTCGTTCCATGGATTGACCAGCACGTAGCCCGGACCTCAATCCGATAGAACACGTGTGGGACAGCCTAAAAAGAGCTGTATTTACAAGAAATCCAGTCCCAACAATGGTTGCGGAGCTCAGAGTTGCATTGTCACAAGAATGGGACAATACTCCGCAAGATCTTTTAAAAACACTGATCAGGTCGATGCGAAACCGCCTCGAATCAGTTATTAGGGCAAGAGGAGGTAATACACCTTATTAAAAATAAAAATAAACCTTTTTATTTTTTTAGTATTGTAAAATTTTCATATTAAAGCCGTTTTTGTTCTATTCACATTCTCATTCCAAAAAGCTGCAAAAGGAGTAATTTGATTCTTTTAGTGAGGAAAGTTGACCTATACACACATGAATTTATTTTTTTATCAGATTAAAAACCAATCTTAGCATTGTCATTGAAATAAATCAAAATAGTTTGCACTTTCACTAATTATATTTCATTGAAAGTTATCTTGCACTATGATGCAGTTTATGTGTCCGCCAGTGTATATTGTACGTCTGGTATCTACGTTCCAAACTCATGAAACCTCTACGCCTGAATTTTGAAGTGTTGCGCCATGATAGTTAAAGTATATTGATTATCCACTCTTGTTTTATTGTAGAACTAGATGTTGCCAGTGATTTCGTACGCGCAGAAGGAAATCCCGCAGAAACCATGGATATTGCCGCGATAAAAGACTATGTCCTTCCCCGTAGTCTACTCTATATTTGTGCCAAATTTCATCAAAACCAATCCAGTAGTTTCGAAGCCTATTCGATTAGATTTCAAACAACAAATTCTTTCGTCTTCTAATATTAGTATAAATATAGATTTGTTTTAAGTCCTTAAATTTGAAATTGGGGTTTTGTCGTACTGGCCACTTTGATCTCAAATATATCTTCTTTGGTTAGGAATTCCAATTAAAAATTTATACCGTTAATAACTCATGCATTTGTGTTTCGAAAACCGTAATACATTTGTTTTTTCCTCTTTTCGTTTTTTCTTTGCGTCACTCTGTTTATAAAATAGAACACTTGAAATATCGTATTATTTTCGATTACGAGTTCCACCGTGGCACCAGTGCTGCAGAAACGGCTCGAAGGATTAATGATGTGTATGGCGGCGGTGTCGCAAAAGAAAACAGTGCGTTTTTGGTTCCAACGTTTTCGGTCTGGAAATTTCGACCTGCAGTACAAGCCCCGTGGACGGCCGGAGATCAAAGTTGATAATGAAGAATTGAAGGCTATTGTGGAAGCGGATCAATCGCAAACCACATACGAGTTATCCGCAGGCTGCGGTGTTAGTGATAAAACTGTTTTAATCCACTTGAAGCAAATTAGGAAGGTGAAAAAGCTTAAAAGGTGTGTTGGTACATCATGAATTGAGTGCAGAAAACCGACAAACACGCGTCGACTGCTGCGTTACATTACTCAACCGGCACAATAATGAATTTTAAATCGATTTAAAATAAATGGATTTTAAATCAAATCATTATCTGTGATGAAAAGTGGATTCTGTACGATAATCGTAAACGCTCATTGCAATAGCTGAACCCTGGCGAAAATTGACTCAAAAATAGTTACTTGTGAGCGTTTGGTGGACTAGTGCCGGTGTCGTTCACTACAGCTTTCTTAAATCTGGCCAGACGATTACGGCAGATGTCTTATTGCCAGCAACTGGAAATCATGATGGAAAAGATAGCTGCTAAACAACCGAGGTTGGTCATTCGCTCTAGTCCACTGCTGCTTTAGGACAACGCTAGACCACACACTGCACAACAGACGGCTACCAAATTAGAGGAGCTTCAATTGGAATCTCAAAGATATACACCGTACTCTCTGGACCTTGCTCCAACAGATAACCATATTTTTTCGAAATTTGGATAACTTCTTGCAAGGGAAAAAATTCAACTCCGATAAGGCTAAACTAAGTTAGGAGTTATATACTGAGGGGTATTTAGTGGTGAAGAGACATAAATATATACTTAACTCCCCCGCACCGATTTCGGTAACGGTGGCTAGTTTCATTGAAACTAGACCAGTTACACAGGAGTAATTTTTTATAGTGCCGAAGTGTGTGCGCAGTATACAAGAGCACTATCTCCTCCTTTATTCTCGAAACCTAGTGGGACGGATAACCGACACGACTGGCGAAAGATCAGGCGCCGGTCCGACCTTTATATGCCCATCCGACGCATGGATTTGTCCTAACCGAGAACTTGGATACAACATTTCTTTTGTTCCAATTCGGGAATCGAACCCACGACAAACCGCTGGACACGGAGGCTGACAATATGGGTAATTAATTAATAATTATTTATACTGCCAATACTACCACAAATATAGTAATTAACATTTGTCTATAAGAATAATGTACCTACACTCTACAGACATTTAGATTAAAATTCGTTGTAAGACTATATTCCATTTAAAATGAAAGGTAAGTGTCAAATCAACGAAACAAAATATATTATTTGGATTCGTTGAAGTAAGACATTTAGTTTTCGTAATTATTGAACTTTGGGTCTAGACCACAGCTTGAAAGTTGTTTCAATACTTAACATGTTGCAGACATATAGACTTGTTATCCTACTAATATTATAAATGAGAAAGTTTGTGAGGATGGAAGGATGTTTGTTACTCTTTCACGCAAAAACTACTGCACGGATTTTCATGAAATTTGGTATGGTAGTAGTTTAATCTCTGGATTAAAACATAGGCTATTTTTTATCCCGGAAAAGTACAGTATTCCTGCGGGATACCCGACCGTATATTTACGCGGGCGGAGCCGCGGGAAACAGCTAGTTTATAATAATATTATGATGATTCAATATACCTATACAAAATCTTATACTTTAAACGAGATAATCTTGTATATACTTATTTGTACGGTTTCTCGAAAACGGCTGCAAGTACGAGTACGGTTTGGGGGACAAAATCGATGTAGCTAGGTCTTATCCCTGCGAAACTGCGCATTTTTAAGCTATATTTTTCTTATATACAGCAATTTCTTCTTCTTATATTATATTGTTGCACGACGAAAGAGTCGTACTACAATAACTCGACTCTATTATGTCAGTCCGTAGGGCAGTTTGGTATGCGTATTGCAAATGTATAATTTTTGCTTTACTCAAACCGGTCAGTTAAATATTTTTGTTATTCTTTTTTTATTTAACAGGACCATATATGTTATATCATATTATTAAATTAAATAATTTAAGTAGCTAGAGGAAGAAAACATAAGAAAACATTTCTACATTTTGTATTAAGTTTTATGTTATTTAAATTTTTTCCTGTCAGACAATTCTCCTTTGTAATATTTTTATTAAACACACTTTGGTCAAAGCAGAACACTTAAAATGCTATTTTACAAATGGAACTTTTCTTTAAAACCCAGAACTATCTTGAAAGTTTTTAGCAGGGAAGTTTTTGAACGGATCGGTTGCCCGCAACGTCTCCAGGGATTAACTTGGGATATAATGTCGGGATAGTTTTTACTAAGGGGCAATTCATACCAGCGCATCGAAGCACAGCTGAGCGTCAATAAAAAACGCAATAAGGCATATTATCTCTTATGTCCACTACGTTATGCACATATTCCTTCAGAGATAAATAAGAACAAATTGTCTTGCGCACGTCACACGTCTTTTCATCTCAGAACGAATATGTGCATTATGTTGTGGACTAAAGGATGAGTTTGCTACATAAAATTTCAGATTGACGCTCGACTCTGCACTCCTATGAGTTGACCTCAAGCGGAATAAAACTTATTCCTGAAATTATCGCTCCCACTTTGAAGATTACGGTTGTCCGATTGTTTTTTCCTGGACGTTTTAGATGATTAATAAGCTTTTTTCATTTGCTGGAAAGCTTTATGTTTCACAAGGAATAGAGTATTTTTAGACTTTCGTTACTTTTTTTTTTAACGTTGAAACACATTACAGAGAGACAGCATTGCGTTGCGTTGTCGCAGCGTCGTTTTTCGTAAATTTTTATGACATGCCCCATTAATGCGTTGCGTCGGCATACGCGACGTATCCAACGATACGTCGGACAGGAGACAAAGGGTGGATGATGCGCTGCGCTATCACCCCCTTGCATTGTATGGCATACAATGCGTTAATACGTTGCGAGTACTTGACGCAGTGCAACGCACTAATGGATACTAACTGATTTAAGATGTTGATTCTGTCTGTCTATTAAATAGGACACTAACTCAATACAATAGGTAAGTTACTAAACTACCCAAAATAAGACCAATGAACAAAATATGTTATCTAGATATAACTAACTAGAGATTATTAATTGCAATTTTTTCGAAATAAATGGGCCGTTTCGAGCTTTATAAATATTTTTTAAAATATATTTCACTAAAACTTCTTTTAAATGAATGAACAAAACGGAACAATGGGAGACTAAAGAAAATTACATCACGATATTGGAATGTTAAAAGTTTCTTTAATGTACTACAGTCTTTTGTTCTGGAACTCTCTGAATTCGCATTTACTGGCGCCTTACAGACAAGAAAAACTATTTCCTTTTTTAAAATAGCAACGACACGTTAAGCACATGAGATCTTGGCGGTCTCTGTTAGAAACCCGCTAAACGTAGTTCCGATTTTATTAAAACTAGCAGAAAATACTTAAGTGAATGTTTTTGTCCTTTTGAATTTCAACGACAATGTATTTTACAGTTTTTTAACAAGAACAATAGTTTTTCACAGACTTGCTAGTTGCTTGCATATCGAATAATGTGGGACTTATTTAAACTTTTAGGGAGATTGTTATACAGTAAGGCTATATGATACAGAATCCGGAAGACCGGAGAAAATTCAGAGCACTAAAATAAAAAATCTCTGCGCTAATACAAGTTGAAATTCGAAGTGTCGTGTGTCGAGTTGTTATATATGACATTGACATATGACTCGACACTTGTGTGTTCCATTTTCAGCTCTATTGTATTAGCACAGAGTTCTATTTTCAGTGCTCTGAATTTTCCCCGGCCTTACGGATTCCGGAGTATATAGTCCCAGCCTAAGTGCCTTTTCACACGAAGCGGTTGCCGCGTATCCGCTGCCGTCTACCTGGCGGCTAACGTAGAGCGAATTATGCTGGTACGTGTGAAAGCTAACGAACAAGGGTATACACTTCGCCGCCGGGTACCCGGCACCGGCTTCCCAGTAACCGGTGTGAAAAGGCCCCAAGACTATGCTAGGATTGTACCTAAAGAGAAAATAATAATAATATCTATGGACGCTCCAACACCATGTCATTCTGGTCCTGTGGTAAGTTTTCGAAGAACTTGTCTTACGGGTACCAGACAACGGAAATATATATTTAATAATTTTATACTATACACATATTTAACTGTAACTAACTCCTCCGAACTGACCCGCTCAACCACTGAGCCACAGAGGTCGTCATGTTTTTCGTCGTCTCATTTCGCTGTGCAAACGTGTGGCCATAACGCAGACCGGTACGCGGTAGCCAACATAAATAACACGAGTTTTATTTTTTCCGCTAAGGGCTATCAATGATGGCCGTAAAAACAAATTAAAGCATCCCAATTTCGACAGCCATAATAAATTATGTCAGCTTTATTATCGAACAGGGATTGCGCGGTTCTAACTGGGGAGCCTGCAGTATCGGAATCGATTTTTCAACGCTGACAATGTAAAATCTATTGTTTTTAAAATAAAGCCTCGATGGATGGCGGCGAATTGATCTAGCCATCGGCTTAGATTATCGAGAAAAGCAATACCATGAAACCACCGCGGGTCTGAAAGCTTTTGTATCGCTCTTGAAGGCACTGGGCCTTTAGTCAAGATGCATTCGAGAAGAAAATGTATGGGATTTGACATAAGGCATCGCAAGCGACACTTAGCACTTAGCACTTAGCATAGTATCATGTCAAATCCCATACATTTTTGATTTAGAACTTCGCCGTCGAAATTATAATATGCATCTTGACTAAAGGCCCTGGTTATATATTATCTACTTTATGTTTTTTTTTATTAAATGAAATTATGTAGATGCATGGTGTTAATAACCAAAATTAAGAAAAATTAGTAACCCCCGTATTATCAAGTAGTGAGCGAGCTGATGATAATGAATTATATCCATATGACCACTCTCGATCATTTTAGCTTTGAAACAAAGAAAACTAGGTCAAAATCGTTTCATAAGTTTGGGATCTACGATGCCACGGACAGACACACATACAGAGACAGACACGTGAAACTTATAACACCCCTCTGTTTTCGTCGAGGGTTAAAAAACTGTCGCTGTTAAAAATATTAGTATAACCTTGGGTTAACCCATTAAATGTAGGTTATTAAAAGTTTGTATGGTAATTTTTGCAATTAGAAGTATGAGAATTCGTATGTAGGCTGTTTTATTACATACTCTTTATCGTATTTATCGTGTTTATCACGTACAAGATGATAATTAAAAAACATCTTGTACGTGATGTGTTCACAAGTTTTCAGTCCACTACACGGACGTACATTAACACGTGAAGATTAAATAACGGACGGCAAAATCAAAAAGTAGTTCATGGAAATGTTTTGCATTAAATTTTTTTTTGCAGTTCTTCTTTCATTTATTTTACTTGGAATAACTAACCTCACGTGCGGGAGTACAAAGAAACCTCATTTCACGTGGGCGGAGCCGCGGGCACAAGATAGTAACATTTATTGTAATTTGTTCTGTAAAAATGATAATCGGTGGTGGCAGTTATCACCTAATATCATAATACCGGCCTTTATCCGCAAAGAGCTTTCGTGGTCATCCCTTTGACGGCACATGCATTACGGCATGAAATTTAATTACGCCATCGCTACGATGCGATTTAAAATCCCTTTGACAAAAATGTTCCGAAGTTCCGTCCATGAAAACGGACGAAAAAGAGCCATTTTTGGGTATAAAAGAGCCAATTGTCAAGGAATTTCGCATTGTTAATTATTATTTACCTAACCTCCGACGAAAACAGCCCCCGCTATTATAAGTTTGTCGTGTCTGTCTGTGTCTGTGTGTCTGTGTGTATGTCCGTGGACTCGTAGCTCCCAAACGGATGAACCGATTTTGATCTAGTTTTTTTGTTTGAAAGGTGACAATGATTGACAATTCGGGGGCTACTTAATTTTTTTATTTTTTTTCTATTTAATACTAGCTGTACCCAACAGATGTTGTTCTGTCTTAAATATGAACTGAATTAAATAAATACATAAACCTACATACACCAATAGTGTCTATACGTAGAAACTACTACCTACACCTACAACCTACACCTACTTACTTATCTCACTTATCTAAGTATCACTTAGCTGTATGAAAAATAGTTTACGACCTATTCTCATACCTATCGAATCGCTCCAAGGTATAACCTGTATCCAAAAGTACTGAACAGAACTCCTGACTCCATAAAGGTACATGTTTGGGGATAACGGCGTTGTTTAAAGAACTGCAAGCATATGCCACTACGTCACATATTACAATAGATAATAATAATTATTAAATAATATTGTATCTAATCAATATTATCACTGGTGATTGTTTAGTCGGTCCACAGATAGGGTAGGTAATCCTTATTTGGGGTTATCCACGGCCTCTCAGAAAACTGGCATAAAATTACGCTTGAGTCTATTTTGCCGAGAGAGTGAGAATAGCGGAGGCTTTTTTGTATTTATAACTTTCTTATAATATAAATCAATAAATATAACTAAAAAGAGAAAAAAATGTTATTTTTAAACAAAAAATTAAAACCGACTTCCGAAGTAAAAATTGCACAAAAAAGTATGAAACAAAACTTATTTCCTAAATAATTCATCTTTTCAATTAAGCTAAAATTTTAACCGTTTTTCTACTCAATCTTCATACTTTTACAGTCAGTACTAGCCAACTTAAAGGTGAGTTCTATATAATATTGTCTTATTAGGATGTTGTTCGGGCTGGTGTTGCAAGATGAATTATTTAGGAAATTAGTTTTATGTCATACTTTTTTGTGCATTTTTACTTTTTATTTGAGGCGTTTGGTCGCATTGATATTAAAGGGCGAAAGATCGGTTTCGCGGATTACGCGCGTGGCGATTGACTAGTACGTATTCCATTATACGGCAGATTTTGCCCGCGGCTCCGCACACACACAACAGTGCACAGTCAAACTTACACACATAAATACAGTGCTCCCATACCAGTAAACTACTGCCATACCAAATTTAATCGAAATCAGTTCAGTACTTTTTGCTTGAAAGAGTCATAAGCATCTATCCATTCATTCTCACAAACTTTCACATTTATAATAATAGTAAGTAAGATTTTACGATACGGAATCCACGTTATAATAACAATTTGTATAATTTCGTTGAAGTAAGTTCGAAGCACGTAAAATGAAGTTCGCAACATAAAAAACAAACCCAACATCCGCGGGGCGATCGTTATAGAACTTTAGTCATTTATTTTGTAACTCTATCATACGAACAGTGGTGGATTTACACTAGCGGCAGTCAGGGCTAGTGCCCAGGGCGGCAAATTTTGTGGGGCGGCAAAATTTGGAAAGTAAAAAAATATTTTTAGAATTATCTTTTTACAATTATCAAAATTGCACATTATAATAATTAATTAATTCTATTATATTTTTTATTTCTTGTTTGAAACGAGTTAAAAACTACTTACGTTTTACAGTGACTGCAAATAGTCTCAAAAGATTGGCTATTCTATGCATAGAATATGTACGTGTACGTCTACTTTAACGTTTAGATTGTGAAGATATAATCGACCAATTTACAAAGTCAGGTGTGTTTGCCTGACAAACAAATATAGTACAATCATAAGTCATCGTTAGTGCAAAATTCATGATTCTTACAAAGATATAATATGATTGGCTTCGCTGGGCGCTCGATCAATGATTTGTCTATGGATTCTTGGAATAAAAACAAATATTTTTTTATATTATCGAAGTATATAATATATAATAAAATTTATGCAATGAGCAAGCAATTAGTTATTCTATTAAAAAAATAAGATATAAAAACTATAATTTTAAGTAAAATTTCTGTGATAGGGCGGCATTTTCTTCAGTGTCCAGGGCGGCACTAATTTTAAATCTTGCATACGAAAGCATTATCAAAAATGCTGAACTACATGTCTACTAAATAAAATAGCTTTTGTGTATTGTACAAACATAATCGTATATACTTTATACTAAACGAGCAAATCTTGAATATTTATATACGGAATATCGGAAACGGCTGCAAGTATTTCCATGAAATTTTATATGCAGGGAGTTTATGGATAGAAAAATCAATCCAGCTTGGTGTTCCCGGTGCGAAACTTCGCATTTTTTTAGTTATATATGTTTTTACTTTCGTCGCGTTATAAGATATGAGTGACTTCGATTTCTGAATGTCAAATCCGGTTGGCGGCTTGGTTGGTTGGCATTTGACTTTTTGCGTTGTTGGCAAATTGGTGTCTCGGGTTTAAATCCCTGTCAGACGAATATTTTTGATTTTGTGATTCTTTTTCATTTATATTTGTTTATTTATTTTTTATTATTTTATCGTTCTACTAAAACTCCAAGCAAAGATCGGTGTGCCAGGTACTAATATTTATATACAGTGGGAGAGCCTTTGGCATGGATGGGCCAGCCCAACTCGAAAGTTACACGGTCTCACACAAAACCGGCGTATTATAATACTTACTCGCCGACTTAATGAGACTGCTGTAGGCCCAAGGGATAGGAGTTTAAAAATACTAGAAAGGCACTTGTAACTCCTCGTATTATATCAGTATTGTTCCATAAAATAAAAAGTTCCTTATATTGTGTATCAATAATTACAATTATCTATATCTATACAAATATTATAAAGAGGAAAGATTTCTTTCTTTGTTTGTTTGCATTGAATAGGCTACGAAATCACTAGACCGATTTTGATGAAATTTGGTACATATATAGATTATACCACGAGGCACATAGGCTACTTTTTATTGCGTTAATTTCCTTTTGCGCGCACGGAGTCGTGCACAACATCTAGTATTCGATTTGAGATCACCGCTTGATATTAGGCGATTTATTCTTATTTACCTACTTGAATTATTTTTATTATCATAATGTAAAAAAAAACAATCTGTATTCTGTATTATATACACTAAGATTTAACATCCCTAGTTTGTTAGGTCGATCGTAATAGTTTTTCTTTTACTTCGCTTCTCTATTTATTGCACTATAAATTTCACGGCTCTACCGAAGGCAACCGTCTACTAGAAAATTGGCTAGAATTTGTTTATTAATGCTGATAAAGTCTATAAAATTGCACACGACTTCGTTCGCAAAATGAAAATGAGTCTGCAACCGGATGGTGGTGTGGGAGCTTGCACGATCTTGCTGACATTCTTGCCTGTGTGGTGGCGGGATTTGCACGATCTTGTTTCTGAATGTACGCATAAGCAGGGAGGAGGGAGGTGCTTTACGCATGCTCATGCGTGCACTCACACATTTGCTTGCAGATTGTGGATATTTTTTCGCGGGATATTGCTAGATATAATATTAATTAAATTTAAAATGAGTCTATCCGCTGGAAACCGGTACATGTTTCTAGAATATAAAGCTATTAAATAACACATGTGTTATCTAATTTTGGAGATAGAATGAGTACCGGAGGCCAAATCAATCTTAGGGATGGGGATTAAAATTTAATTTTAAAAGATTGACGACGCACTTGTAATTTCTCTGGTGTTGCGTGTTGGTAAGCGAATTCGCTGCCTATGTGTACACAGAACACCCACATATAGGAAGCGAATTAGCTTACCACTGGAATACTGAAAATCTAGCATACAGATGATCTGTATGCTCGATTTTCAGTATTCCATAAGAAAAAATAAAAGCTCCAGTCTCTACTAATATTATAAATGTGAAAGTTTGTGACGATGGATGGATGTATGGATGGATGTTTTTTAATCTTTCACGCAAAAACTACTGAACTGAATTCGATGAAATTTGGTATGGTAGTAGTTTAAGCTCTGGAATAAAACAAAGGATACTTTTTATCCCGATAAAGTACAGTGTTCCCGTGGGATACTGCATTTACACGGGCGAAACCGAGGGCAAAGGCTTGTCTCATATAAACCAAAACACTCAATACTGATATTCTTATGAAAAGGGCCTTAGTCGCTTAAATACGCGCGATAAAAATCAATTTAACGTAAAAAAGAGTTGATACCGTACATAATATCTTCGAGAAGAAAAGCGATAAAAGACATTGGGATTTTTTACCCGCTGCTTACAAAAGTGGCGACCATAAATCAAAATACTATGTCTATTACATTATACAATTTTCATTACATTTTTGGTAATTGTTTTACTTCAGATCCATGAAGAATATGCTATGTCATAATAGGCTATGATGATCACTTGACAGAACAAATCTTCATAAAAACAAGTCACGCCATCTTGTTTTCACCATACCTCAAATGCCAAAATGGCCCCAAAAACTCCAAAGCTGGGGCCCATTTAAGTGGGGACATTTTTTACCTCAACATGCCACGTCAATAATATATACGTCTATGCCCTACCTCCTGCAGACACGCGACCTATGCTTACATCTAACCTTATTTTATATTTGGTCCCTGTGGATAATAGGCAAGTTGCCTAAAAATATAAACAAATAATAAATAAACATCTATGGATGCTTCACACCACGTCAATCTGGCCCCGTGCTAAGTGTCCGAAGAACTTGTGTTACAGGTATATTTTTCATCTATTCATTGTTGGACATGATAATAAACAATCTATAACGCATTTTTGTAAAACTTTAAAATAACGAAAATACAAACAATTAAAAGCAATATTTAATTATTCGTTTATTTATATTTAGTACACAAACAGGTTACAATCATTGCATGATAAGTTAAATTAAACTTAATGGCTAAACTAGACAGCAACCCAAAAAAGTATACCTAACTTAATTAGTTTTCTAAGACTAAAACTATAGAAAAAGGATATTATATCGGGCCAGTGACGTCACGATGTACTATCGCCATACATTTTTCATAAGTAATTATTTCTTTTAGATTTATGTATCTCTATTAAACAATTTTTAACCTTTATTTGTAAAAACGTGACATTCGACACAAGGCAATATCCCTTTTGTACCATAGTAAAACCCAATGTCCTTTGGACTCATAAATCCGTGTTTACTGAGAACGAACACCGAGTACCTTCTACAATCTACAGGGTATCGAATCCCGCGTACATTGTTTAGAATAAAATATTGCTACTGTGTCCTTAAAATGTACTAAACATGCTTATTAGACACTTGCATGCTAATATATCCTTATTTCTATGTGCATGTGTAGTGTGTAATGTAGGTAGGTAGTAAAATGTAGGTAGTAGGTACCAGTGGCGAAGGCTGGTCCTCCTTCATAGGAAAGCCCTAGACTGTATAAATAGGTAGGAATTTGGATGAGGGTCTTCAAAAGGTAAGTGTTAAGTGAAGCCGGTAGGAATGGAGTTGTGCGAACCCCACGCCACTGGTAGGTACTCATATCACGAATATTACTCACAAAAATATACGCGTCGACTTGAGAGCCTCCTCCGGTTTTTTCGTCGGTTAATAATGAAGTAATGATTGAAAAGTACGTAACATTGCGGGAGAGAATAATTTCGTAAGGTCGTTTAATATACAACTCTTATTATGATGATAGTCTTTAAAAAACTGAAGCGTCTGTTTGTAATTTTAAATTAAGAGCACTATTACAAATCTGCACTCTGCGAGATTAGGTATTTAAAGCGTTCCCGACATTTCGCATTTTGTAGTAATTATGCAGTTGTATTTATCATTTTTATTGAAATAGGTTAATAAATCTATGCTTTAAAATTATAAAATCTTTATTCCTCATGAAGTAACAATTGTTCTGGTATAAATTTTGCTTAATAATATTATCGTAGATAGGAGTAATTCACAGTTAGCTTACAGCGATTCTCGAAGTTTTTTTGGCTTAGAATAAGATTTTTTCTATATTAAATCAAATATATTTCAAAATTCTAAGGCCGCTACGAACTATATGACTATATAGGAGATAACATTCTCATTTTATTATTTCATTTGCTTACACTCATCATTCAATTTGATCAATTTTAATGATCAAAAAATCATTGATCAATTTGACATGACACATACAAGCACATACAAGCCTTAAATAGCTTTCCAGAAACCGAAAACAGTGCTTGACATGTTGTTTGACCATTCGTTTGACATTAGTTTTGTTAACTAACACGATGATCAAATCAAACGACTGATCAAGCTTTTTACAACTCAATTTACACCTGACAAGAATTTTGACCGCTGATTATTTGATTTTGGCGTTGATTTGCCTTTCAGAAACCGGGTGCAACCCTCGGCTTGTTAAATCAATTTCCGTTTCTGCAACGCTGATTAGTGAAAAATTTACTAATCATTGATCAAATTGACATGACATGATACAAGCACATACAGGCCTTAAATAGCTTTTCAGAAACCGAAAACAGCGCTTGAGATGTGGTTTGACCATTCGTTTGACATTTGTTTTGTTAACTAACACGTTGATCAAATCAAACGACTGATCAAGCTTTTTGCAACTCAATTTACATTTGACAAGATATATGACCGCTAATTTGTTGATTTTGGCGTTGATTAGCTTTTCAGAAACCGGGAGTAAGAACAGTAGTTCAGTCCAGGAGCTTAAAAAAGTGCCTTCGCGCATTTTATAAAAAACTCTTTCTCTGCAATTTTGGGTTTAATTAAAAAGTAAAGCAAAATTTACAAAAAGCGAGGCCGCTATGAACTAGGCCAATAGCTATTCTGAACTATTCAATGTGCCAAAATTGTTAATGTATCTTTGTTTCTGAGATCAAGAACGCCATAATTGGCCATTTTACGCAAAAATCACAGTCGAGATGTAATATGCCTCATAACAGCTTTTCACTAAATGCATATGAAAATCAAGTTATGTAGATACAATTATTTAAAAAACAATCAAATATTAAATTATTGATTAATTAATTAAAAAAGTTATCATTGACAAAATATTATAATCAACTATTATTTAATAGATGATCAATTAATAATTTCCTTTATTATACTTATGAAAACAATAAACATTTCCAAACTCAAACTACTAATTGCAAAATGAAATTAATGTCCGTCTGAAAAATCAAAATGGCGTAAGAAAACTCACTTCGGCGAATAAGTTTCTAGAAAGCTCTGAGGAATTGCGCAGTGCATCATATCTAAAGAGCATTATTGTAGCGCCAGGCCATAATAGAATAAAATGATTATAACTTTATACGTGAATTCAACTTGGCATATTCACTGGCAGTCTGGCAACATGATGTGTCGTAATTCCATTTTCAATTTTTCCACTGTAATCGCATTTATGCCTTTAAATTGAACAGCCAAAATGTTTAGTGTTATCCAGTTGATATGCTTAACGAGTTATAACGTATATTTTATGTATAGGGTTTGGTAAAATCAATTACTGATATTTTGGGCATGTCTACTGCTTATGTATATGTATAGGCAGAAAAATAATTAAAATTTTAGAGAAATAAAATATAGGTAGGTACTAAATAAAATTATTACATTCGTTGCAGCGCTACGCAGATCATTGACCCCACACAGCTGATTGAAATGATATTATTTAGGCAAAGACTGTTTTCGCTTTAAAGACAGCTGTTTCTGTGACGTTAATGTTTATTCAAAATTTTGAAATTATTTTTCTGCCTAAATGTCTTAACAGCATTAGATCATATGCCCAAAATTATCCATAATTGATTTTTTACCAAACCTTATAGAATTTCGCGCTTTGGCCAGTTATTATTAGTGCAGTCGGGGAAAGTGCTTAGCAGTTTCGTCGTCCTCATAAGTCGCTTGACATAGTAACATGACTGATGACCAATCTCAGAAGTATGTCAATCTGCTAATCATTCAAATTCCTGATTGTACTTACACAGGTTTTTATTTAATGTAAGACAATAGCCGAATTGCGATTCTGATGTAATCAATTGTCATAAATCGTGGATAACACGTGACTACCATATAGATTGTCAGATCTTAGATGTATGAAGACGACAACATCGTACCTTTGATTAATTATATTATGTTATTGATTGTACTGAATGTTCTTGGTGAATATTCACGTTTAACAGTAATAATACACATAACTTCTTGCACTTTTTTCACTTTAATAGGCATTTTACGTTAGTTTTAATTTATTACACGACCTGTTTCAAAAATTTGATGATGACTTTGTTCAAACCGGTCGTGTAATAAATTAAAATTAATGTAAAATACCTTTTCAAATGGAAAAAGTGCAAGAAGCTCTGTGTATTATTACTGTTAAGCCATTGATTATATAATATTAGTTTTATCATATTTTAAACATTTTACATTTTTGCCTTTAAATCTGCCCTACGCCCAACAAGACCCTGTAAAGGTATTTCTTGTAGAGGACGGATGTGTTACTTAATAACACATTCTTATGTGACAGTCTCTTCAACCAATATGTTTTTATTTGCAAATTCGGATTATTTAAAAAATAGTTTACTAATGTACTCTACTATTTGAACGACTTTTTTTTCCACAAGAACCGACATTATTCGACCGACAATAGTTCTTGAATTTAAACATTTGATCTGTATAAATAGTAATTGGAAGTACCAGCATATCTTGCGGAGCGCGGCGTCATCGTTTTTATCCAATCTCTTGCAAATAGACTGCACTTTCCACGAGCTCTATTAGTTAGACCATTGATTTTATCCACAAGGCAGTTCTCGTTAAATCTGCATCTACAACTATTCCTTTCATGTTGTCTGTGCACAAGAATATTTATTTTCTTTAAGTACGATTTAAAGATCTTTATATCCCATTGAGACAATAGCTACTTAAAATATAGCAATAATTAATTAATTGTACAGCGTAATAGGCTAGACGATAGATTTTTTTATTGCATAAATGAATAGTAGTCTTAAATATCAGTTACAGAAGAAACGGTAAAAATAAAAATCAATATTTTCAAAGGTACAGAGATTTGTTTACAACATTTCGCAAGTCTCGTGAGTTCGCTCCATTTAAAAGTCACATTGTTACTAGGTGTATGAAATAGGGACGCTGAAACATAGTATTCGTAAATAGTACGTTTAAGTTCCTTTTACTATATAAATGTTTTTGAATATGATGTAAGTTTATTACTAATATAGCAAAAATTTTTTATTTTTTACCTTTAACATCGTAATATTTCTGAATATATAAATGAAACTGAATATTGTACATGTAATCCACAAAGTTAGTTAGTTGAGTAATGTTTGCAATGTGTCTGTTAGAAATGTATGGTCCTTAAATATTTTTCTCGCATGTAGGTAATTAAAAAAAAAAAACAATCTGAACCCCAATTCGACACTGTAAGCGACAAGTCATCGTTATATGACATGTCGCTTGCGATGCGTTATGTCAAATCCCACACATTTTGTTTTCGAACTTCGCCGTCGAAATTATCGAATACGTCTTGACTAGAGGCCCAGGACTGAATTGTATCTGTGTTATGGCAGGATTCAGTTAGTAGAATCGAGCTTTAAAAACCGACATTCAGGCACAGATATTGAAATAAACAAATAAGAGCATCGATAACCGTAATTCGTCGTATCTGCGAACTTTTATAACGGAATCGTCAATATGCGTAAAGAAGCTTATGCCTGCAGTATTGGACAATAAAATAGAATTTAGCGTAGCCCGTCGACAGTTATGAAGACTGACGTGAAGTTTTATTGCGAGATGGCCGCCCAGGGACGCGCGCTGACAGGTTGAAAAATTAACTTTTTAATGGACAAACAAAGAGCTTTCGTCAATAAAAGTTGCAACTTTTGATGAATCATCTATTTTTGATCAATATGTAAATAGCTAAATACTTGGCTAGAGCGTTGCGTAATCCTCATAATAAAGCTATGCCAGTGGGAAAGATCGTAATTAATGCTAGTTTTAACCCGACTACGACGACTTATGTATGCACGTATGTTTATTCCATCGTAGCGCCTAAACTACTGATCCGAATTTGATAAGTGAGGTGTCAATAGATTTGTAATAATGTCCCGGGTAACATAAGCCATAATAATAATAAAATTTAAATTTATTTATTTTATTTATTTGTTATAAAAATACGTTGGTATTTTTTCACCATGTGTTTCTTGTGGGGTTTACGTTAGCGGTGACAATGCTAATATTGCAACTTTAACAATAGTTTAATTTAAGTTATATATAATAATAATATCTATGGACGCCTCACAAAACGTCAGTCTGGCCCCGTGGTAAGTATCCGAAGAACTTGTGTTACAGGTACCAGAAAACGGGAAGTATATTTAATACTTTTATACTATACATATATTTCGGATTTTTTTTCTATTATACACATATTTAATACACATCCATGATCCAGGAATACAGATTTTTTTTTGTTCCTTAGGCGGGATTCGAACCCGCGAACCCTCGGCTTGAGCACCAACGCGCTGAACCACTGAGACACAGAGGTCTTTGTCTCGCTAAAACTCGAGAAAGGCTCGACTTTTCTTATTACGATCTTGAAATAGTTATGGAAATTCAGGGAACGTTTAAACGGTGAGAAATATTGAAAGAAATACGAGAACATACCAAAAACGACAATTAATTTTTCCTGTTCCTACCTGTTAAACATGGAACACCTAGGTGGACCACGTTGGTAGACCACGGGGAGTAAACGAGAAAAACGTTTTATCGAGAAGCCAATTTCCATTATTATTCCCGTGGAAAACAACACATCCAACTTTATTACTCAATCCAAAATTAGCATAGACTCATTAATATGTGCAGACTGCGCTGAGAAAATTAGATGATAGTAATTTGGCAACACCTAACATAAATTAGCACGTTCTGCGCGAATATGCCGACTTAATGAGCGTGTGCATTCCGCTTAAATGATCTCAGTGCACGTGAATAATTATACTGAATTATTCGAAATGACTCTCTCTGTCTGTCGGCACAAGACGTGAGCAGTCCTGCAATCTCTTCCTACATTAATAGTAAGTACCTAAGTAACTTTTCAAATTCAATTTCAAAAAGTTTGATTTCTATATAAGTTAATAATAACACTTACGGAATTGTTCTTAAGTGATGCCTATCACAGGTTCGGGATTTAACCCGGCAAGAAGAACCAGCGTAAGAAACTCGCACGGTGGCCCCGTCTTTTAGCAAAAAGAACTTTGCTTGGACTTCTGATGAAATTTAAAGAAATAAAAAGAGTCACAAAAATATATATCTGACCGGGATCGAACCACTACATTCCGAATTTCCGAATAAAGAAAAAATAATACCTACGCATACCTAACTGCTAATCGGGCTGACGTAACAGAGTCGAAATTATTGATATATTGTTGCACGACTAAAGAAAAAACATAAACAGCTTAAAATGCGCTGTTTCCCAGAGATAAGATCGAATTTTATTCCCCAAAACTCCATGCATACTAAATTTCATGTTAATACTTGCAGCCGTTGTCAAGAAACCAAATATATATAATATATATATACAAGATTGTGTGATAATGTTCTAAAATTCCTCAAATTTTGTAATTTATATGGTTTAATTTAAATAATGTAATAGTGGTCGCTGATAACCTATGTAGTTCCAAGCGACCTTAAATAAATGGAAAAAAAAGATTGTCTCATTTAAAGTATAAGATAATAACCAGAGTAATAGTAATAATTCAACGTCTATTACAGAAAATCGACTTCTATTAATACATTCTCAGATTTTATCTCAACTTCTTTCATTTATTAGTAGTAGATGCAGCTACCTACGTAAATAATATATTTCACGTATAAAATACTAACGTGTCTTAACTAATCTATTTAAATCTATGTATATAAAAGAAAGTCGTGTTAGTTACACTATTTATAACTCAAGAACGGCTAAACCGATTTAGGAGGAACCTTAGGGAGAGGCTTAGAACCAGGAGACGGATATAGGATTTTTATTCCGTTCCCGAGGGACGTGACATAAAACGTGGTATTATGTATTATAAAAAATGGATTGCAATTCCAATGTTTCGCTAAAACTCGAGAACGGCTTGAGCTTAGGCTAATTTTGGTCTTGAAATAATTGTGGAAGTTCAGGGAAGGGTTAAACGATGAGAAATATTGGAAAAAGTGTAGGTTGTAGGAGTAGGTGTAGGACTAGGACATAGGTTGCATTGTAGGTGTAGTTATTTATTCATTCCAGTTCAACGTGTGTCGGGACAACAAGTTTTATTATAAAGAGGAAATATCTTGTTTGTATGTTTCTTTGCATCGCTCCAAAACTAACTGGGCCCATATCGATGGAATTTGGCACAAATATAGAGTAGACCACGAAGATGGACATAGGCTTCTTTTATCGCAGAAAATGTACAGTCCCTGTGGGATGGCAATCCCGCGATTTTTTTCCGTGCAAACTCGCGGGCAACGTCTAGTTTTATATTCTGAATGATTCAGATATTTTACAGTAACTCTTGTCATGAGAGGATCCCAATGACATAGTGCAACGAGGATCCGAATCCCATCATGTCATGACGCAATATTCCCGTGTCACATAACATTAAACTGCACTTTAACGTGTTGTTTCGGACAGTGATCGATCGAACGGGTTACATTGACTAACAAAAATCCACAGATAAGTACCGATCCATTTCTCGGCGCTAACAAAATGAAGAAACTTTTCGCTTTATGATTTATTACAGTATCATCGGGCTGGAACGTGGTTTATATTGCATGGAATATTACCGAAGTATCGGCAAGAACTTGGGGAATATTTTTTATTACGCTTGAAGTATGCTACAGATGAATCCTTGTGAAGTTACTCATTTTTCCTTATATTAACCAATATGTTGTAATAAAATAATTGTTATGTCTTTAATCTATATATCCTATAGTCTATACTAATCTATATTTAATATTATAAAGGGGAAATATTTGTTTATTTGTTTGTTTGCGCCGAAACTACTGAGTCGATTTTAATGAAATTAGTAAGAGATATAGAGTAGACGACGGAAAAAGGAAATAGGTTACTTTTTATCGCGGGAAAATTTACGTTTCCTGCAGGATTTTATTTTGCGCATAAGAATTCGAAGGGAACATCTAGTGATGTATAAATAGGGTACTGTGCCGCCAGCGGGTCTAAAATGGCCACATTACGTGAATCGAATTATGAGACATCATAATAAATTTAAATTCCATAGATGATGTTTCATAATACCATTCACTGAGTGTGGCCATTTTAGACCTACATGCCTGACATAGCCGCGATATAATGAGCGCGAGAGACTCGAGAGCGTGTCAAAGTGCGACACGTCCTTGGAGTGTGTCGCACTTTGACACTTTCTCGACTCGACTTACAAATAGTGCGAGGAGACATTTACTATGTAATCTTCAGTACATTTAATCAGTATAATAAACTATTTATACTGTAGCCAAAGTTGTTGATATTACCTAGAATAATATAATCCTAGATTCCTACAAATAATCTAGGTCAGTTGACATGCAATATATCAAATTCGGTGCACGAGTAAATCGTAAATATGTTACATTTAAAACTTGGGAGGTTATGCGGTAAATCACAAGAACTGTCCTCGGTTACAAAATAGAATAATATGATGTAGTTATGAGCAAGTAAATGTATTTTAAGTTGTAGCCAATTTTAGAATAATAATGACAGTTTAAAGGTAGTAAGCGACATTTTGGTCGAAAACGTGATATCCATATGCTATCCTACTTTAAATTTTCTGCGCTTTCAAATGAGTTCACGCCCATATCTCTACGACAACTTTTTTGTCATTTACGCCTTAGCAAAAAACTGCTATTTCCAAGGGTAATTTTGAGCAACCGACCGATTTTTAGGTTATTTTTAGCATTGCGCCGCATTAAAATGGCATTAACTTTGGTTTATAGTCGGTAATTCATTTTTAGCTCTAACAGGTGAAGAGAGCAAGTGAGGCAGCTTGTGTCTCTTTACCGAAAGCATCTGATTTAAAAACTGGAACTTATGTCTTTTTGCCTTTGGAATCAAATATATTTAGCTTATACCCACGTACTAAAACACAATTTCAAGCTAAATTGTCTGTTATACCTTAGTACCACCATCTAACACTATTTTAATACATTCTGTTGTTTATACTGTAGGTATTACCTACTTCACGAGGACCAAATAAATGCCTGTTAAGTGCATAGACTACCAAAATAGTAAGCAAAGATTAAAAAAATTGTATAGCCATGCCACCATACCAAATTTCATCTAAATCCGTTCGGTAGTTTTTGCCTGAAAGAGTAACAAACATCCATCCATCCATCCATCGCTCCATCCTCACAAACTTTCTCAATTATAATAGTAGTAGGTTTTCTACTCTGTGGCATAGGTTCGCTATTTGTGACTGTATATCTAAATATTGATTTCTTAGGTTTACGCGAATATTGTTCATTGTTTTAAACACTTACGGATTGTGTCGCGGTGCACTTTTCTTTTTCCCGACGTTTCGGCTACTTTCAAGCGGCCGTGGTCACGGGAGGACTGAGGTGTCAATTGTTCTATTTGTTGAAGTTGTTCAAACTACCCGAAGATTCTACAATTATTATTTGTGTTCCGATCCACGCAAAACATACTAACAGTATCTTGAAGCCGCGGTGATTTTAAATTACATTTTATTTTGTTAATTATTGGATCCCAACTAGATGGCAGCACCCAGCCATCTTCTCGGTTAAAATTAGGGTACTTTTTAATTTCTATAGCCTCGCGTATCATTCTTAGGCGATAACGGTGTTCCTTTGCCAGTACTTGTGGCTTATCAAATCTTATGTAATGGCGAGGTTGATCCAGTGTGTGTTCGCAAATTGCAGATTTATTGTTGCGACGGTGTTTAACATCTGCGATGTGTTCCTTTACGCGGGTGTTGATGGATCTTTTATCCATTTCAATCCGTAAGTGTTTAAAACAATGTATATCTAAAGTTAAAAACGTTCGTATTCATATCGTTATAACAGAAATAGGTTCGCATGCAGCACAGATTATTATTATCAAGACCAAATAGAGTCAGGTCATGAGCTAGTCATTTATCTGTAATCTCTTTGTATCAAGACAATTTACTAATGATGCCGGTACAAGAGAGCTCCGAGATAGCTATCGATGTTGAGCAAATAACGCAGCTTCACACGGGGTGAAATATTTTCATAAACGTATCCACGACCTGAATTATTTTCACAGTAGATTTTGTGGGGTGGAAAAATTGCTTGTATCCCGCTGTTGTATTGTAGCTGTCCTGCGACAAAAATAAGTGGCTCGATCGGAATTATACTATGGTTAGACAGAAAACTCGTAAATCAACGCTGACGTCAAACCGAATGTAGGGTAATGGAGGCCTTATCAGGATCAGGGATTTAAAAGACCGACAACACATTTAAAACTCCCGTGTTGGGGTATCTAAATTGCCATTAATATAATATCGCTTACCACCAGATGAACCCTCTCCGCGTTTTTCGGTTTTGAAAACTATTGATAAGTTTATGTAAAAGTTGATTACAATATTTTTAGGTTCAAATCAGGACGGTATCACAACATTTATGAAGTATTTAGTAGTACGCGAGCTGGCTAATGCTGCGTCGCGTCATTCGATTTCGCACTCTCTGTGAAGCGAGCCTTGGGACTGAACATAATTGGATGCGGACTGTTTGTATGGGTGCTCTAACGCCCGCCAATAATTACAATTTTAAATGAAAACTTCATTAAGCTTTTATTTTAAAACGTATTATCTAATATAAACTTTTTCAGTAATTTTTATATACATACCTACCTATGTTTCGTATTTATCAACACGCAGTAGGTTTTTTCAAATTACCTAAAAGTTGTTGTCCGATTTCGCTTTTCCTAAAGAGTAGGTATTTAGCATTTATTATTTATCAGAATAGAAAGGTACAAGTTTCTACCTTTTTTAGTATAGAAATGCCAGGGGTGAGGACTGTGGGAGCAGATTACTTCAAAATGGTTCTCTTTATAAAAAAGTCATGTATGAAACGTCACCTTTATATTTTAAAGTTGCCTATTCGTATATATCCCACACGATGGGTAGATAATAGGAAAAAAAATCATCCCCACTTCACTGGGGAGCCACTTCTTAAATATATTTTTTATTCATCTATGCTGCCAAAAGTATTCATCTGTACTGAGTTTCATCAATTTATATTCATAATAATTACATATTATATTAGCAGGGGCGGACAGACGTATACAGACGTATACGAAATACAGACGGGTAAACAGACGGGGAAAGACAGAGCGAAACGATTAGGGTTTCCACGGAACCCTTAAAAGTATAAAAATCTTTTGTATTAAGAGTTACCACTTGTACTACTTACGAGTGGAGATGATGAGAGGTAATGTAGGAATCATTCAGAATAGCTTGTTGTTTCATACAGTGAGTGCTTGCCAGTTTCGAGAGCTGTGCTGTAACCTCGCACAACAAGTAGCCGCGAAATAGTACGGCCGCTTATAGACTTGGCGGTGGTGCGACCGTGCCACCAGGTCCATGGGATACTAGTAACAGGGAAATGTCAATCTAATAGTTTTATTATTTTTAATTCAGAAATTCTTATCTTTAAATGGCAACCGCATTGGTGCTTTTGCAGTTTTTCGTGCTTCCCAGTTTTCAGTATATTTTGTGCTACTTTACGGGGGTGCTGATTTTAAAATTGTAAGTACTTCTATTTGTAATAATAATAGCTCCTACACCGCTTTCGGTGGCGGTGGCTGTGGTGTTTCTTTGAAACTTGTCAGGCTACGCGGGAGTTACTTTTATAGTGCCCAAGTGTATGCGCAGTACACAAGGCCACTCTCTCTTTCTTTACTCTCGTAACCTAGTGGGGCGGATAACCGACACGACTGGCAAGAGATCAGGCACAGGTCCGACTTTTTGCATGCCCATCCGACGCATGGATCATCTTTCTTGTCAGACAATCAGGTGATCAGCCTGTATTGTCCTAACCAAACTTAAAAACAACATTTTTTGCTGTTCCAGCGCTGGTATAGAACCCACGCACTCCGGAGCCGAGTGTCAAATTTTTATATTTATTCTTGGCGTGCTGCAGTCTATTATGCCTTACATTATTTCAGTTGCCGGTAGACCACAAAGTGTCAACCCACTTGGCGCATAGGCCACTTCTGGTCATTAACAATGCAGTATAATTTTTATGGTGCGAATTCATTAAATATTGCATGAAAATCAAACAAAGCACCATAAATATGGTTAAACAGTATCGATGTTAAATATTCTCTCATCAGTACGAATGCTCATTACGTCGATAAATATAATGAGCATTGAAATACAGTATATCTAGGGATGTTGCATTTGATTGGTATTTTAATTCGTAGTATCTTTTTTTATTATATTACTAGCCATTACTAGCCCGTAACTTCGTTTGCGTGGAACTATTAATGGAAACGGAACCCTAAGATAATAGTAGCATATACTTATAACATCAGCTATCTTTAAGTGAAAGTGCGGTCAAAATCAGACCGGCCGTTTCAGAGATTAGCCGGACGAAACAGACAGACAAAATGACAGACGAACAAAATTTTAAAAAAGGATTTTCTGGTGTAGTATAATATATTTTTATCCTAGGCGTTTAGTGGAAAGCTGTTAATTTGAAATTTCAAACAGTGACATAAATTTTACTTATTTGTATATAGATAATAAATATTATAATAATTGACGCCCGAAAGTATGTGAGGAATGAGGATGTACGAGTGTTTGTAACTCTTTCACAAATAAAATTAAATAAAAGCCCATGAGGCACATAACTAAAACGGGCGTTAGCAAAGCGCGATTTTAAAAGCCACATTATGTGCCACAGCTCTAATTGAGTGTCCATTTTCTTCGATGTGCAATGTCTGTAGATAGTTCACGTCAATGATAATTAGGCTAACCCGTTTAAAACTGAATATTGTTTCGTAATTGTTCGAGAACTTTTCATACCGCCGTTTATTTTGTAGCAATCATATTTCACGCGTTCACTAATTGTATTGGTTTTCGCATGGACGCATTACAGTGTTCTAGTAGCTCGTACCTATTACTGGCTACTTGTTGTAAGCTGGTAGCATGGTTAATAATATACTTTACTGCTCAATTAGTTTATAATATTTTAAAAAGGAAAGATTTGTTTGTTTGTATTGTATATACTCCGAAATTACTGGACCGGTTTTGATAAAATTTGACACAGATATAGATTAAACTAAGGGGATGGATATAGACTACTTTTTATCCTGGAAAGTGTACGGTTCCTTCGAGATTTTTCTTCGCGCGCAACATCTATTATGAGGTAAAGAGCAAACTCTTTTCATTACGACCGTCGCCGCCCTGCAACACAGAGTAGTTCCGACTACAAGACGTAATGCTTAAATTTTTTATGTTATGTGTAGAATAGGCGTGTAGGCTACTTACCTACTTATTATAGTGTATTAGCACAATTACACATTTACAATAATTTTATATTTATAATGTCAGTTGGACATATCGACAATAGTTATCGATATGACTCTCGCACTATAGTGCGGGACCGGTTCTTTGGTGTGCGCCTGCGCAGAGTGCTCGCGATACCTATAATGCACTCGTGCGCCGTGCCAGTCGATATCATACCTTGACGCGATACGTATATTGTACATTCGATTTGTCGCTTTCGCTAAATAATTTTATGTTTGATAATTGTTATCGTTCCGTTTATGTACTTTAGTGCTGTGCTTTACTGTGTTCGTATATAACATTCCTTCTGTTCCTTCTGACTTTTAAATCGTGTGTGTATGACTGGTGTACTAATAAATACCGTGCCTAATGTGAGTAGAACTTTTATTTCACTGACTGTGCTGTGTGCGACACCTATTTTTACTCCTCACACTAAACTGGTGACCCCGTATTTGAGCGATGGAGAAGGAATTTCACGATGCACGCGCCATTCGTGCAGGCCCTGCCACGCGGCCGAACGATGCAGCTAGTGAGGGGACACAGTCGATACCCAATATCGATATTTTTAAGGTTGGAGTTCGAGTCCCTCCATTCTGGCCAGAAGAGCCAGAGATTTGGTTTGCGCAGGTGGAGGGACAGTTCGCTATTTCCGGGATTACTAATGATCTCACAAAATTTAATTACGTAATTGGCCACCTGGACGTGCAGCATTCAAGGGAGATAAAAGATATCATCATCAGCCCACCTGCAGGAAATAGATACGAGACTTTGAAACGGGAGCTGATAAAAAGGCTGACGGCGTCGAGGGAGAAGCAGATCAAGCAGCTTTTGATGCACGAGGAGCTTGGAGACCGTAAGCCCTCACAATTTTTGCGTCACCTCAAAGGCCTCGCCGGTTTCTGAAGAAATTTTGAAGACCATTTGGACTAGCCGTCTTTCGCACGGGATCCAAGCTGTGCTCGCTGGCCAACCCTCTTCGTCATCCACCGAGGACCTCGCGGATTTGGCCGATCGTATCCACGAACTGGCCACCCCTATGCCAGCTGTAGCATCTACTAGCCAAGCTGTGTCTGGATCGGCATTGGACGCATTAGCCAGGGAGGTTGCCGAACTGAGGAGACAGTTCCAGTGACTCTCGATGGACAGAAGAAGCCGACCACGCTCTAGATCCTCAGGACCTGCGCGCAGAGGATCAGCATCCAGGTCGAAGCGCTCCGACTCGAATTATAGAAAGTTCCCGCTTTGCTGGTATCATGCCAAGTTTGCGGAGTAAGCTAGCAGATGCGTGAAACCCTGCGACTACAAGGCGGGAGATGCCAAGGGCGGTCGATAATGGCGACTGCTGACTGCCCTCATTCCACTGGTCGCCTGTTCGTGACGGACCGCGATTCGAAGATGCAGTTTCTGGTCGATACAGGAAGCGACCTCTGTGTTTTCCCCCGGTCCCTGCTGCGTGATCGTCGTGCAAAGACTGACTATAATTTGTGTGCGGCGAATGGTACTTGTATTTCAACTTATGGCTATGTACATTTAAATTTAGATTTTTGTTTACGTAGGGTATTTTCTTGGAGACTTGTTGTAGCTGACGTAACCAAGCCTATTATAGGCGTAGACTTTTTAATTTTTATGGTCTTATCGTAGATTGCCGAAATAAACGGTTATTAGATAGCATAACATCTATCTCAGCTATTGCTAAATTTGTAAAGGATTCCGACATAGCCTCAGTTAAAATTCTAACAGGCGAGACTCGATATCACAAAATCCTTGAGGAATTTCCCGAGCTCACCCGTCCAACTGGCATACACCGCATAATTACACACAACACTGTCCACCACATTCGCACGACACCAGGCCCGCCAGTATCTTGCACTCCACGTCGTTTAGCACCCGACAAACTTAAAATTGCCCAGCAGGAGTTCCAGGCCATGATTGCCAACGGAACAGCCCGACCTTCGCAGAGCCCCTGGGCATCCCCTCTTCATCTAGCACCCAAGAAGGACAATGGTTGGCGTCCCTGCGGTGACTATCGCATGTTAAACGCCCGCACTGTGCCTGACAGATATCCGATTAAACACATTCATGATTTTGCACATAATCTTGTTGGCTGCAAAGTTTTTAGCACCCTTGATTTATTAAAGGCGTATAACCAGATACCTGTCAGTGCTGCAGATATTCCGAAGACCGCGATCACAACTCCTTTCGGACTTTTCGAGTTCCCTTTTATGACGTTCGGACTTCGGAATGCGGGCCAAACCTTTCAAAGGTTTATGGATGAGATCACCAGGGGGCTAGACTTTATCTTTGTCTATCTAGATGACATTTTAGTTTACTCACAGGATGAGCAACAGCACGAGCAGCACCTTCGCCAACTTTTCACCAGACTCAAGGAGTATGGCATGCTGGTAAACACTGCAAAGTGCGTCTTCGGTGTGCCTGAGGTAACATTTCTAGGTTACGCTATTTCGGAAGCTGGCTCGAAACCATTGGACTCCAAGGTGCAGGCGATTAACGATTTTCCTGTGGCGTGCACAGTTCGTCAACTAAAAGCATTTTTAGGTATGCTGAACTTTTATAGGAGATTCCTTCCTCGCGCAGCTGAAGTCCAGGCTCCCTTACATGCGCTTCTTAAGGGTTCTGTTAAGGGTTCACAGCCCATCAACCTGACACAAGAGGCCCTTGAAGCCTTTAACGCATGCAAACGCAACCTAGCAGACGCAGCGTTACTTGCCCATCCTGACTGTACCGCTAAGCTCGCTTTGGTTACGGATGCATCCGACAAAGCTATCGGTGCTGTCCTGCAGCAGTTTAAGGACGGCGCATGGCAGCCACTGGCCATCGCAGGTGAAATATTCGCCATATGACAGGGAGCTGCTTGCGATTTAAGAGGCTATCAAATACTTTAGGCATATGCTCGAGGCCCGGCACTTCGTCATCTATACTGACCATAAGCCGATCAGTTTCGCATTCCATGAACGGAAAAAGAACTGTTCGCCTAGGCAGTATAGACATCTCGACTTTATTGCCCAGTTCACGTCCGATATCCGACACATATCTGGCAAGGATAATGTAGTTGCCGATACGCTGTCAAGAATCGAGGAACTGTGTGCGCCGGTGACCCTCGAAACCATAGCCCAAAGTCAGGCTAACGACCCTGAACTGCAGCAGCTTCTAGCAGAAGGTACGTCTCTGCGTTTGGATAAGCTGACGGTACCTGGAAGTCGATTCCCTCTGTACTGCGACGTCAGTACACCGACCTCTAGACCTTTCGTACCTAAGTTTCACCGCAAGCAGGTGTTTGAAAGTCTGCATTCTCTCAGCCACCCTGGCGTCAGTGCATCTGCCAAATTGGTTGCAGAGCGCTTTGTCTGGCCAGGTATACGCCGTGACTGCCGCGAATGGGCTCGCACCTGTATAGCTTGCCAGAAAGCCAAGGTCAGCCGCCACGTAACTGCGCCCCTCGGTACGTACACCTTGCCTCGAGTGCGCTTCCAGCAGATCCATATAGACCTCGTGGGTCCCTTGCCACTGTCACAAGGATATCGCTACTGCCTTACAGCCATAGACCGATTTACGCGGTGGCCGGAAGCAGTACCGATCCAGGACATGACTGCGGAGACAGTTGCCCAAGCACTCCTGTCTACATGGATCGCTCGATTTGGTTGCCCCACTCAAATCACAACCGACCGTGGTCGGCAATTTGAGTCGGCGCTATTTCAGTACCTCTCAAAAGCCACCGGCTTTGAGCATAGGCGAACGACGGCTTACCATCCTGCATGCAATGGCATGGTGGAAAGATTCCACCGGCAACTCAAAGCTGCCATTGTTTGCCATGCAAATGACAGATGGACAGAGTCATTACCTTGGGTCCTTCTGGGCATACGAACTGCCTTTAAAGAAGACCTCCAGTGTTCTTCTGCGGAGCTGGTATATGGAGAGCCCTTAAGGCTGCCAGGCGAATTCTTCGAACCAGCAGGCGGTGGTACCACTGACACGTCTGAGTTTTCGGCTCGCCTTAGGCAGATTGCTATAAGGTTACAACCCACAGCTGCCTCCCGTCACTCTAGCCCTAAAATGTTCATTTACAAGGAGCTAGCAACCCACTGATCACGTATTCCTCCGAGAAGACGCATCACGCGGTTCCCTCCAACCGGCATATTCAGGCCCCCATAAAGTTTTGTCGAGGGACGACAAAGTATTTAAAATACTTCTCAAGGGTAGAGAGGTCACGGTATCTATAAACCGTATTAAGCCGGCCTTCATACTGTCCGACCATACAGTACCTGAGCATTTACCAGATGTCCAAAAAAAATATGTTACTCGTTCTGGACGTCGAGTTAAATTTCCAGATTTTTATCGCCCTTGACGGTCTCTGGAGGGGGGGTGGTGTAGGCTACTTACCTACTTATTATAGTGTATTAGCACAATTACACATTTACAATAATTTTATATTTATAATGTCAGTTGGACATATCGACAATAGTTATCGATATGACTCTCGCACTATAGTGCGGGACCGGTTCTTTGGTGTGCGCCTGCGCAGAGTGCTCGCGATACCTATAATGCACTCGTGCGCCGTGCCAGTCGATATCATACCTTGACGCGATACGTATATTGTACATTCGATTTGTCGCTTTCGCTAAATAATTTTATGTTTGATAATTGTTATCGTTCCGTTTATGTACTTTAGTGCTGTGCTTTACTGTGTTCGTATATAACATTCCTTCTGTTCCTTCTGACTTTTAAATCGTGTGTGTATGACTGGTGTACTAATAAATACCGTGCCTAATGTGAGTAGAACTTTTATTTCACTGACTGTGCTGTGTGCGACACCTATTTTTACTCCTCACACTAAAGGCGCATACATGTTTTTTTATTCATGTATTCAAAATACAAGCTCACTGGTACCTAATCGGTTTTGATAATATTGATTTGTTATGTTAACGAGAATATTGTTCATTGTTATATGGCCCGTTTCAATAACCTATCTACCAATAACTATTTGTTAGAAACGTCAAACTTGTATCGCGAAAAAACCGTCAAACGATTGAATGGCGACTTTTTTAACAAATAGTTATAGATAGATAGGCAAACGGGCCGTTAAACACGGATTGTGTCGCGGTACAGTTTTGTTTTTCCCGACGTTCCAGCGGCCGTGGTCACGGAAGGACTGAGGTGGCAGTTGTCCTATTTGTTAAAGTTGTTCAAACTACCCGACGATTCTTCAATTATGATTTGTGCTCCGGTCCTAATCTAATTCCTCTAGTTTCCTTCTAGTCCTAATCTAGTTTCCTAATCTCCCTAATCCTGATCGGTTTCCAAAAGGTGCTGCAAGTATTACCATGAAATTTTGATTGCGGGAGCTTTTGGGTGAGAAAAATCGATCTGGATAGGTCTTATCCTGAAAAAACGCGCATTTTTAGGCTATATTATATTATGTGTTTTCTTTCGTCGTACAACAATAGATCAATAATTTTGACTGTTTTACGTCAGTCCGATTGGCAGTTTGGTATGCGCATGTATAATTTTTGCTTTGTTCGAAAATTCGGTAGGTTCAAATCCCGGTCAGGTAAAAAAATTTTTTGATTCTTGTTACTTTTTTTTTTAATTTTTCAGAAATACGAGCAAAGACCGTTTACCCAGGTACTTTAAAATTATCTACTGAACTGGATAAATAATAAGAATTAGTTATCTGTGTTTTGGACACAGGTGTTTTGTCAGTCTTAATTATTTAGTTGGCTTTAACTGTACAATTATAAATTGTATCTACTAATATATTCTGCTCTGGTTTAGTTATAATTGTTTTATCCACAAAACAAATTTACAAGCCCCTCAAGTTAAACATATCTGGTAATAGATTGCGCCGTCTTACTCCGGCGTTACTAAAACTTTATAATTGAGTACGTTAATTGTAGAGCGAATTAAAGGCTTCATGACAGGATACGATGCGATAAAATTCGTATTATCCTACTAATCTTATAAATGTAAAAGTTTGTGAGGATGGATGGATGTATGGATGGGTGGATTTTTGTAACTCTTTTACCCAAAAAAACTACTGAAGGGATTTTGATGAAAGGATTTTTAGTATGGTAGTAGTTTAATATCTGTATTAACACAGGGGCTACTTTTTATCCATTAAAAGTTCAGTTTTCTCGTGGGATACATAATTTAATTCCTACGACACGGATACACTTGTGAAACAGACACTATGTCGACACTAGTATTGAGGGCCACGCGGTAACTAAGGGTCAGCTCACACCAAGACGCGACGCGGCTCGCACTTAGAAAAAGTAAAAAATTTAGTAAAAGCAAATTGTAAGAGCGGCGAATTGCTGCGCAGCGAAATGGAGCTCGCAATTAGAACTCTTGCAATGAAACGTGTATCTTTTTGTGTAGTTAATAAAGTACAATTTTGAACAGCTATCTTAAAATGTGCGCCCTGCGTCGCGTCGCGGTGTGAATTGACGCTAACGGCTGAATACTTGAGAAATTCTTAAAATGAGAGGCCCCGTAAGTCACTGTTGTTGTCTCTGTTTGTCAGCATGTTAATTGAGTGCCACTTAATGCCTAATTATTCGGGTGTAAGTGTCACGATTATTAATTTCCGTAGGCGTCGATGTACCCTCTTTTTCGTTTATATTTTTTGACTTCTTTTTTATTTTATGACACCATGTTGTGTGTTCGCCCCTTTGATTCTTGCGTGTCCTTCTTATGTTAGGTCAGTAATACCAATTATACAGCAACGCTTCCATTGTGCCTTCTTTATTTACGTGTATCATGTCATACATGTGAGAGTGATGCTTATAACAGACACATGTACATCTATCATAGCCTTTTGGCCTAAATTAGACTACTTCAAAGTAGCAACGACGTGTGACGACCTCTGTGGCTCATTGGTTGAGTGTGTTGGTGCTCAAGACGGGGGTCGCGGGTTCGAATCCCGCCGAAGGAACAAAACGCTTTTCTGTGTTCTTGGGTCATGGATGTGTATTAAATATGTGTGTATATATAATAAAAATCTTAAATATATGTATAGTATAAAAAGTATTAAATACATTATCGTTGTCTGATACCCGTAACACAAGTTCTTCGAGAACTTACCACGGGACCAGATTGACGTGGTGTGAAGTGTCCATAGATATTATAAAAAAGTGACATTTGACATTATGACATTTGACATTACATATTTTTTATAATTACGTAAATGTAATATTACTAAATAATACACGGTTGACTGCATGTAAAATATTTAGTTTAATTTATATCCTGGCCTGCAAAAGAAAGTCTACACTTTGAATTTTTTTTTTTTGTTCAAAACTTGTTTCAAAAAAATTGTTTGTTTGTATAAAAATTGGAGATTTTATTGCTATAATGTAAATATAAAACAACCTACATCATTAAAACCTAAATCGTTAGTTTAATTACATAATAAAATTATAAGAACAATCACGACAGTGCCTTAAACGCACAAATTTCAGAGATCATAATATTAGCAATTATTTTCCTCCCAAAGATTGGGAGAAGAAATGTGAAAATTAGAGGTGTTTATATGGTCATCTCACATTAAGCTGTTTAGTTAGGCTGATAGAAGTAAGCATGAATCAAGTTCAATACAAAAAATATTGGAAAAAACAATATTGCCATATGCGTTGCGTATTTGACGTGCTTCAATTTATATTCACATTACAACATGTAATATTTATTGCTGTATATATTTATTATGGACGTAGCATGTTGAGGCAAAAACTGTCTCCACGTAAATGGCCCCACTTTGCGAATTTTCGGGGTCATTTTGACATTTGAAGTATGGTGAAAACAATATGGCCGACATTTGAGGTATGGTAAAAACCAGGATGGCGTAACTTTTTCTGGTATGAAGGTTTGTTCTGTCAAATGTACTTCATAGCCTATCTTTAGTTTTGAAATCTTTGGTTCCTCCCTTATATTTCATAATGTTTGAAACATGTGATGTCATAGTTTCGGAGAATTTTGTATGGAGCGTTTTCATGGACTTGCGAATTTCTGTTAACTTATGGCTGTATCTTTGTCAATAGACTTTATTATTTGTTTCATTTTTATGTTAAAATCAATTGTACCATAAAAGTAGGTAAGTACTAAAAAAATAATAACTACTCCAAAACCAAAAATGCTACAAAACAAAGAAATCTCCCAGGTCGTCCCCACCAGGCAGAGTACCTAGAAGGCTCAAAGAGTTTCGTCGCTGGATTGCGATACTTATTCTCTGGGCCAGGTAGGTACCGGCTCTGGGGTCTCGGGTGGCCTCAATGAGTTTTTAGGAGATTTCTCTGAAAAGTTTGTGCGCACCCAGACCCCATGTACCTAAGGTTTCAACCCAAACGGTTCAAATATGAGGTCCCCACTAAGGTTCTCATATTTGCGCCGCTTGAGGTTTTCCGCCTGATTGGCGGCCGCACCTGCAGAACTCGAGGTGCCCTGGACATGGGACGGAGCAAGTGTATCGACGCAAGTAGCGTCCCATACAAGAGCCCGTCCCAAGGGCCCGTCTCTTGCCATCGTCGCGCGCCAAACCAGAGGGTTCCAGCACAGCTGGCACTCCGGCGGTGACAAGAGCACGACGGATGAGATCGTTCAGGCAGTGAAAGCAAATAAAAAGTCGGAGAGACACAAGGAGGAGAGAGAAGTTATGCCAATTATACTCATAATATTGAGCAGTAAATTTTCGCTAGAAATAGAAACGTTTATTTTGATCTCTATAGATTTATTTTGATACTAGTGTCATAAGAACATAATTACTATGTGCGGTTTGGTATATTAAATTCTTTCGTTTTTAAATTAAATTCTTTATTAAAAACACACAATAATATACAATAGAATAAAGATGTAATGTACATCACGTCAATCTAATCCCATGCTAAGTTAAGACTTGTGTTATGGCAATCAGACAACGGATACACATTTAAAAATTGTAAAATATGTATGTTATTAAAAACACTGAGAGTGTTACACTCAGGGGTTGCAAAATCCGTTTTTGTTTTCAAATCTGGATTTTCGGATTCGGATTCGAAGTTTTATGAAATATTTTAAATTTTGTGCATATAATATTAATATTAATATTTGATTTGATTTGATTTGATTTAATATTTGTTAATATTGATTTTAAATATGCTGTTTCTTCTGAGAACTTACTAATAGTTTAGGGTACTATTCATTTATGCGATAAAAAAAAAGATCATCAAGCCTATTGCTTGGCGCGCCTCCGTCACTTGGCGTCATTCTTGTCGAGTGCTACTTACCTTAGTGTAGTGCTCATTAAGTACAAACGTGTGTCGTTTTGTATAGTGAATAAAGTTCAATTTTGAATTAATTTATTCAAATTAAGAGCTCTTGTCGATGGAGTAATCGCCAATTTTGACTAGCTATCTTTATTATACTACTACTCATTACAAACTTTCATACATTATACACGGCTATTAGTCAATTTTAATGTTATATGAATTAATTTTATAATTATACATATATTAAGAATAAAAAAACGATCGTATCGGAATGTTTAAAGGTTCCTGTAATGAGTCTTACATTTAATGGATTAATTACATTGGGAAAAAACGTATATCAAACATGGCGCACAACCATCGCCTTAAGTAATTATTTTGTTAATTACTTTGTTAATAACTCACGACTTACAAGTGTAAGAGAAGAAGGGAAAATTTAATATAAGTGTGTGGTTATTATTACATATTTAAATTTTTTTCATTATTTTCCATCCTTGGCCATAAATATCTAATGCTAAGGGTCAATACAGACTGCGACGATGCGCGACGTGACGCAGTGCGACATTTTTAAGATAGCTAGTCAAAATTGGCGATTACTCCATCGACAAGAGCTCTTAATTTGAATAAATTAATTCAAAATTGAACTTTATTCACTATACAAAACGACACACGTTTGATTCATTGCAAGAGCGGCACTTTCGACATTGCCTTTGATTGACATGATATTCCAATAATTTGAAATCCTAAAAATGCAGCGTCGTATCTCGTCACGTCTCGTTGCGGTGTGAATTGACCCTAAGTACAAAAAATTGTCGCATTTAACGCCATTTCAAACTCCTTAAAAAATGTGCAAACATTAATGCACTTTGTACTACAACAGGAGACGAACGGGCGGTTCTAATGTTTGAGGTGACGAAAGGGCGGAGGTTTCATAAATTGGGTGACGAACGGGTGGTAACTCTTTATTGAGGTATACTTGTTAAATTTGTCATGTATTCTAGGTAAGGTGAGGAGTGATGGGACTTAAATGTTACTTCATTTTATATTACAACGTGCCCCAGGTAAAGGATACTATGTAATCAGATTTTGCTTCGAGAAAATACCACGTGGACACATTAATTTTACATTTCGACTAATTTATAATAACTTAGGTATATTACTGTCACCCTAATTGAATAAATAAATAATGCATGCATTTATGATTGATATGTCTAGCGTCTACGGTCTAGACGCCTGAGCCAAATATTAGGCATCTTAAAATCTTTTGTACAAAATTCTCGTGTCGGGTGTTTGTTACGGACCTCCTCCAAAATGGCTCTATCGATTTTTATGAAATGTTGCAGGTGTATTTGGTAGGTACAAGAATTGATTGTAAACAACTTTTTATAACCTTAAGTGATAAAAATACCCTCATATTAAACCCCAATGTTTTTTTATAATCTTTTTAATTTTTTTATGATATGGCATTAAAAAATACACAACACGATCGTAAATCTTCGCCCTTCTTACACCAATCCCCTCGTTTGATAGCGATATTAGAACTGTAACAGTTTTCAATCCTCAGTTGTCGATAACTATTTCATCACCGCCTGTAGGTATAATAGGTGTAAGTGTAGGTGTGCGCGTGTCATGCATGTCCAGGGTAAGATGGCCAGTGTCGTAGAAAAAACAAGTTCCTCTTAACCCAGAAAGAAAAAGTCTCTTGTAGTGCAAGAGCTATCTAGCCCTATTTTTCAGGGCGGGCAAGTGTAACTGAACTCGACCTAAATAAAAGCAATCGAAAACCATTTCCACTTAGGAATAAAAGGAATGAGTCAAGGCTCAGAATCGTGCGGCGTTATCGAACGAAATGATACACCTTAATGTTTAACACCAAAACGCTTTTACCCGATTCTGGTTTGTTCAGCTGTTTTGTAGCACACAATATAATTAGATCGCTAATGAAACCGTATGACAAAATATAGTATTTTAGATTAGGTAGATACGTTTTTAAAAAGTAATATTAGTTACTAACGATATGGCGGATAGAAGTAAAATATTTGGTAAATAAAAAGTAACAGCAAATGAATTCAATTACAATTTTCACTTTTAATCCTCCACGAAAACAGAGGGTGTTATAAGTTTGACGTGTGTGTGTGTGTGTGTGTGTGTGTGTGTGTGTGTGCGCGCGTGCGTATGCGTGTCGTAGCATCCAAACGGATGAACCCATTTTAATCAAGTTTTTTGTTTGAAAATGGTTCACTTTGTTTGAACACTTTCGATCACATCAAATCTGATGTAATTGAGAGTGTTCTTAGCTATAATTTTTCTTCATCAGCTCGCATACTGTTTGAAAATGACAGACATACAAATCTTTAATTTTATAATGAATTGTATGTACATACAAGACAAAAACTTTATTATTCTAATGAATTGTACATAATATAAAACAAAAAGAAATAGTTAATATTATTTTCAACAAATATATAACATGAAATAGTAAAACTCACGTTGGAATAATGGCATTAAAATGTAATGCCGAAATGCGATTGATGAAAATGTTCGAAAGCGTTACATTTCGAGCGGCGCACTCGAATCTCTTTTATTGAAGAGCGTATCCTTGACTTCTGTGAGACGAAAATATTAAAAATTTTCAACATTTTAGGGTTGAGCAGCAAGTTTCATATTGGTTCAAGATCTCAGGGCCGCCGAGGCTGCTTATTTTTAACGGACGAAATATGTTCATTGTTCAATTAAGAGTATCATTAGTTATACAAACGTTTGCATACTAGCTAGTTTACACTGTGATCCAATTGTATAGTACTCAATTGTATAACTCTTGAGGCCCTAGGGTCTCTCTCTATAATCTATAGAAGTAAAAGTTTCTGAGGGATCACCAATGGAAATTATTTTTCTGTGAAATGCTAATATTCGCAATTCTGATAGTCGCTTTTGCGGGATGGTGTAGGCAGTAGATGTAGGTGTAGTTTTTGGTGTTAAAATTGGAGGTACACTTGTACAAATGCCCACGCAAATTTCAATCTACGGAGCTACGATTTCGTATACACGATTTCTTGCGGAAGTTCGGCAATTGTGGAGGCGGAAACGAAGCTCCGTTAAAACTCTAATGTATATTTACACTTACAACACCAACCTTACTAAAGTAAGGCCAACGAGACGAGATAAAAAACGTAAATAAACGGACTGCTACTGAGTTGCATTATGAAAGTGAGTTAATATTATATCTGTCCTTATCACTCGTATGCAAAAATGACGTCAGTTGGTCGACGACAGCTGTCGTAGCGTGTTTCGTGGTACAGGAAAGCGCAGTGCCGCAGTTGTCAACATTTGGTCCGCCAAACAATTGTGAACAAGTTCATTCCTGTTTGGATTGCGTTCGAAGTGATACATATTTTTTCGTCTCCGTATTTACTTGGTTTTTTGTTGTTATTATTCCGTTTCGGTTAGTTAGTTAGGTTAAGACTCTTCCGACGAATCATCGTTGTCTAGTACAGACGACAGCGATAAAAATTCGAACTTTATAATAATTTATTAAAATAAAAATTTTTTGAACCCCTGAAAATTTGTTTACATTCTTTATCTCGTCTAGTTGGCCTTACTTTACATACTCCTATACCAAATAATATGTCTACACCTACATCTACACCTGCTAAGATTTTGGATTTTCTTCTTGCTCATTATCTATGCATAGTAATTTTGTGTAAAAAAGAAAAGAAAATTAGAAATAATTTACGGGGAAACAAAAGTAATCGACATAAAGCACACAATCATAAAAAGAAATGTCTCTTGTTTAGGTATACCTTTTATTTTTTTAAATTAAGTCACCAATTCACGAAGTCATAGTACCAATTACATTTTTGAGGAACCAATTACAAATGTTACGGAACCAGCGGCACCCGGGCATTTCGCACTTGTCCTGCCAATTGCCGGCTGCGTCTGAATGGTGGATAACGACTTCGGATATTTATGAATAACGAGCCTATTCACTGCAGCTCCAATGGAGGTATAAAACAGAAAATACCTCTTTATCAACTATAATTCAAAGGTCTCCTTGATTCAGTCTAGTGCGGCGACACACCTTCTGGAAATTATTCGAGTTTCATAAATACTTTGATGTCTTTATATGACAAACCCTATTTTAATACCCGACGCAAAAAGAGTGGTGTTATAAGTTTGACGTGTCTGCCTGTCTGTGTTTTGTGTCTCTCCGTGGCATCGTAGCTCCCAAACGTATGAACCGATGATCTATTTTTTTTGTTTGAAAACTGACATGATCGAGAGTGCTCTTAGCTACAATTCATCATCATCAGCTCGCTCCCTTCTTGACAATTCGGGGGTTTTATAGATAATATCTAGAAGTGCTAATATCTAAACACATTCATGTAGGTTTAATATGAGTGGGAAGTTAATAAAGACTAAATACTGATTTGATATTAGTTATGTAAGTTATATAGACATATTAGAAAATTTCAAACAAATTCAAAAGAGAAAAAAAAACCCGACAAAGTTCTGAAAAAAGTCTATATAACTTCGTACACGTGCGGACTAAATCGGACGGTTGTGGACCCTACACTCATGTTACTAGCCTACACATTTATATAGATAATATTTTTAATCATGATACCCACACCAATCCAAAATAAGAGCCACACCTCAGAAAGACGCTGAGTTTTCAAAATTTAATATTCAATTCATCAAAATGAAGTGCGGGCTCCTCAAATTTAAATAAACGCTCTAACACAAAACGATATTCATCAATTAAGAGTGCGCTAGTCAACGGTTCGAATTCAGTGCGGCGCGCGGGAAAAGTGCTTGTTGTTTCACCTAACATCGGGGAAAAAAGGTTACACCCATAAAATAGTAATCTATACTTATAAGAGAAGCTATAGTGCACACATTTATACCGCTTTGTAAAGTATTTTAGAATAGGCGTCCTCAAATTACGCAAATTCACACTCAGCTGTTGGTGTTTTATGAAGAAACCACATATATTGCTCTGAAGTAAAGTTATCTCAGTTGCTGAATAATCAAACTGTGTCGATATATGCTTGCTTTTTCATTTTCATTCTTCGTTTGTTTTTTTATTTGCGGGCAAAGTTGCAATGTCTGAACCCTGGCGAACCAGCACAATAATAATAATAATAAAATATTTATTCGAAAAAATAAGACATTACATTACATACATAGATTTACGCTATAAGACACAATAACATGAAATAAACTAACATAATACAAGAAAAAAACAAAACAGATATTACGCAATAAACAAAAATAGAAATAGGTATATAATGGTATTTTGCTTTGTTTTTTGTTCATTGAGTAGGTACCTACTCATTGAACAAAAAACAAAACAAAATATAGCGCATGTCAAGATGCATGCGGATAGGAAGGTAGGTAGCGTAGTGTGAAATGTCCTGTTGCCGAAATGGAGATCACTCAGGCGTATCACCGCGGTGTGAACACCACAGTGCCTGGTATTATGTGATTCCATTAGCTTTGTCATTTGAAGTACAGATTTACACTCAGCAACAGCATTTAGAAAGTTACATAAATACATAAACGAGAGAAAGATAAATTATATTATGGGATAATAATTGCCAAAGCCTGCCCCAAGCGAAAATTGACTCAAAAAAAGTTACTTGTGAGCGATTGGTGGACTAGTGCCGGTGTCGTTCAATACAGCTTTCTTAAATCTGGCCAGACGACTACGGCAGATGTCTTTTGCCAGCAACAGCAAATCATGATGGCGAAGCTGCTAAACTACCGAGGTTGGTCACTCGCTCTAGGCCACTGCTGCTTCAGGACAACGCTAGACCACACACTGCACAACAGACGGCTACCAAATTAGAAAAACTTTAATTGGAATGTCTAAAACATCCACCGTACTCCCCGGACCTCGCTCCAACAGATTACCATTTTTTTCGTAATTTGAATAACTTCTTGCAAGGGAAAAAAGTCAACTCCGATGGGGCAGTCCAAAACGCCTTCAAAGGTTTTATCGATTCCTGTCCAAATGGTTTTTTTAGTAAAGGAATCAATGAACTACCTATGAGATGGCAAAAGTGCATAGATAGCAATGGTATATACTTTGATTAAATATATATTATGTTTAAAAAATAATCGACTTTATGTTCCTCCTTTACAAAACGTCAATTCCATATGTAATGACCTAATAATATTAAGATTGTATTGTGACTGCATGTAGTCGTTATTATAATACAAATAAATTATGCGGTTGAATTAGTTTCCTTAATAGTGTACATACTAATTCAATCTCAAAATTTATCAAAATACAAAAAAAAAAGGATGATTTTTATGGAAACATTTAAAGCCGTTTCTGAGATTCTGATTATATATGTATAATGTATATACAATATGGCTCGTTAAAAGTAAAAGATTAATTTATAAACTCAGTGTGTCCCAACACTCAGATCTCATATGTACTTACATTTCATATTCACGGTTCACTAGAACTTTTATGGAACACTTAGTTTATGAAGCTCTAGCATATGCGACTTGTATACAATAACTCAAATCTTTTCGTATTCCTCAATCTTATTAAGAAAGTCTATTTTATGGAAACGAAACCGAGCATCACCTTTATCTTTTTCTGAAAATCGTGAATACTACATTATTCATATTTGGATACGTAAAATGATTATTGTTAAAGTTTTATAGTTAAGAAATTGTTATAGTTTGTAGGTTCGTCTCAAAAATTTACATACATAAAACCCACATACGTATGAAAAGGAAAAAAATTGAAAGAGCTATAAAACAGTATCCAACTTCACCAGTCGAGTGAAAGAGTGTAAACACTTTGCTAAATCTAAATTGGATTCGTTCGCACAATGCCAGCGGATGGAATACTTCGACTTTATGGCACTCAATAGGCCGTAGGGGCCACACGGTGCATAACAATATCTGCCGGATCACCGGGGAATATCGCCCGGAATTGGTTATGGAAGTTTATGCTAAATCTATGAGAATTATCCAAAGCTACGAGTATGCGTTGTAAGAAGGTATTTTAAACTCTTATATGATTGACCACACATTTTCCAGTTACACAATCTTATCTTATGCTTTAAACGAGTCAACAACCGACAAAACTAAAAAAAAAAAACGAGAACAATCTTGTATATTATGTATAAAAGATTTCTCGAAAACGGCTGCAAGTATTACCATGAAATGTAGCATGCATGGAGTTTTGGGGAAGAGAAATCGATCCCTGGGAAACTGCGCATTTTTAAGTTATATTTGTTTTTACTTTCGTCGTGCAACTGTATATTAATAATTTCGACTCTATTACGCCAGTCCAATTGGCAGTTTGGTATGCATATGTATAATTTTTGCTTTGTTCGAAAATTCAGAATTTAGTGGGTTCGAATCCCAGTCAGATAAATAGTTTTGTGATTATTTTTTTATTTATCAGAACTCCGAGCAAAGCTTGGTTACCCTGGTACTAATATTTAAAATAGCTACACACCTTCTATATAAGTGCAACCCAAGAGACTATTTATTATTCTAATTAGTATCTAATAATTATACGATAATGTATCTTGTAAGCATCGACACATCGGAATGTACAATCTAAGACCATTTGCGGGCCTTCCTCAACGTATTGGACCATATTGAATTGGCAGCGAACCGATTGGATCACAATGACCACCAATTAAGGGGCATCGTATAAAATTGAATAGGAAACATTTGTAGAAAATTGCTGAACCCTAATCCGAAAGGGCCAATTTGCATTTTATTAGCATGAGATCAGAATAAAAATGTGTTTATTCAGGGCTGAAAGCGAGAAGGTCCAAAGAAAAAACGCGCGCGAACTTTAAATGGTGTTCCGAATATAATGTGGTTTTCTGGAACTTTCCCCGAATCATATTTGCGTTGTGATTTTTGCGAATTCAGCGCTTCGTTCGCGATAATTTTCTATCGCTCCTTCAGTTTTTTGTGAATTCATTCGACATTTTATTAATTAAAAGTTTGTCATAAAACTATTAGAACTAATTCGACAGATCTCACGAGTTTCATATTCCTGAAAAGAGTTAAAATTTGGCATCTTGTTTTCCAAAGGATAAATTAATAATAAACAAAGCAAGTTGGTAGTTTACATTTCTTAAGCAACTTTAGAAGAGGAGTGTACTAAAACGATGGTCAGAGGTCGATTCCGATTATTTGAATATTTTTTTTTTTATATTTTTTTATTTATATTTATTTAGGTTCACTAAACAAGATACAATCACAAGACGTGCAGATAAATACTAAACGTACAGTTAAAAAATACAGTTCACTTATATACTAAAAGAATATTACTAGAAATTGTTTCGCTCTAGGAAGTGAACACAACATGCACGAATATGTCAAAGTTGTGGTACCTTACTACTAAGCATTTAAAATTAAAACTTCATTAACAAATTGTTTACTTAACTACAAATTTTTGTAGTTAAGTAAACAAGAGTCTTTTTAGAAGAGACGACAGAACCAGCAAATATATCAAACGCTGAGAGCTTAATGAGATAACTATAACTTTTATAAAAAAAACTATAACCCGACTACATAAATAATACAGCCTATGTTACCCGGGCTATTATTACTAAGCTATTGACACCTCATTCATTAAAATCGGATCAGTACTTTAGGCTCTACGGTGGAATAAACAAACGTACATACAAATATACATAGCCCGCCAAAATCAATACCCTTCCTTTTGGTTTCGCCGTAGTCGGGTAAATATAATTGCCCTTTTAAATGTTACCCACCTACTAGGAACGGGTTCATTTATGGGTGGCCATTCGATGTTGTTATGACAACTTTACGAGAGTTTGTATTGCCATTAACGCATTTATTGACGGCAGATATTTATGTACCATGTTGAGGCATATTGGTAATGTTTTCCGAACGATCAAATAATTTTGAATGTGAAATTTATCGATGTAGGTTAATAACCATTTTATTACGTTTTTTATTTATGTTATTTATTTTTTGTGTATAATTCAATGTGCTGTTTCCAAGAAATCTAACAAAACATAATGCGAGTATGCGAGTAGCATTATGTTTGCGAAAGTTTCATCTATTATTGACAAAAAATATATGAATATCAGGTCGGGGCGATACAAGTGTATGTTAAATATTTAAATTCTCGTGTTTGTAACCAAACTCCTACGAACCAGCTTGACCGATTATAAAAATTTTTTTGTGCATATTCTCGTGTTTATTTTGTGAATTTTGTACGAATATGCACAAAAGTGACGAATATCGAAAATACGAATTACGAATCGTAAAAGGCCGTAAACTATTTTTTCTATCAACGAGTGATAATTTAACGTCAGAACAACGTTTACTGGGACAGGTTAGTCTTAGTCTTATAAAACCCACAGGAACCGTACATTTTTCCGTACCCGTTACCCGTAGTATACTCATTGTCTATTCAAAAAAAAAAATACAAACAAACGAACAAGCAAATCTTTTCTCTTTAATATGTGTAAATTTATTCGGTCTCGAAGTATTAAAAGATATCTTTTGCTCTTAAAAAATGCTCCTCCTTTGTTGTATATTTTCAACAATAGAAAGTTCTGGCAATAATATATGCATCGCAGTACATTATAAAAATAATAGATCACCGTTAAAGAGGTGATTTCGAGCTCAATTGCACAAAGACAACTCGGGTGAGAGCCATCTCAAAATAAACCGTACGCCCTCGTGAGTAGTTACAGAATCGCGCAGCAATATTTACGTGGGCTTTGTAAATATTTGTGCCAAGTTCACAATTTGCCTACAACACGTAATCCATCAACGTCAAACGGCTAGGTGCCGGAGATAGTCGACGTAAAGGCCCAGTTACATTAGAAGGTATAGTCAATCTACGTTAGATCAAATTCGTAGAAATTGTAGACGCACAAGGATTTTCTGCTTTAGCCTTTAATATCATACCAGCTGTTTCCCGCGACTCCGCCTGCGTAAATATACAATCGAGTGTCCCGTATTGTTCCCGCACTGTACTTTTCCGGAAAAAAAATCCGTTCAGTAGTTCCTGCGTGAAAGAGTAACAAACATCCATTCATCCTCACAAACTTTCATATTTATAATATTAGTAGGATTTACGAGCAACATATATAAAAGGCTGTGAAAAGTCAAGGTGTTTTAAAGGTTTTGTAGTCGTAGCGTTAAGTCATATTGTTGCATACTAATGTACTCATAAAGAGGGTATAATGTCAAATGTCAAAATGACAGTCAATTTGATGCCTAACATAGTCTAATACAGTATGCCTAGATAGAGAGCTGCGTTTAGCTACGTTTAGAGCTACGTAGACGTGTGTGTCTTAAGCGTCTCTGATATGTGTCGTACACGTTAATAAAGAAGATTTAATATAAATGCTGTATCATCATTTATCAGCATCACCACCCTAACGTAACAGTAATATGCAAGAGCCAAGGTGACGAGCATACAACAATAGCATGTAGCTCTACGTAGGCATAGTGTTAGGTTATAGCACACAGCGTTCGCACCACAGTAGGTAGTGATTCGTAGGCATAGCAATAAATCAGCAGCCCAAGCAGAAACAATTGACAACAAAGTATACGTAACGTATCGAATGAAAATTGTATAATCTCTGTCATGATTTTCATACAATTTTTATTCGATAACGTTACGAGTTCGTTCGTTCGTTACGTTCGTAGTTGTCAATTGTTTCTTCAACTTAACTGTAAACAAATTAGTGTTCCTCATATATACGCTTGAATGGCGCACACTAGGCAAGTAGCAAGGCATCTATGGGTTACACAGTGCGTATCTCGTAGTCGAAGATTTGTGCCATAGCACATAGCCATAACGTTAAGTCAGTGTCTGTATAGCTACGTAGTCGTAGCGTTTTTTCATATAACGTAGCGCTACGTAGCCGTAGCGTTAAGTCAGTGTACGTATAGCTACGAAGTCGTAGCGTTGTGTCATAGAACGAAGCGCTACGTAGCCGTAGCGTTAAGTCTGTGTCTGTATCTCTACGAAGTCGTAGCGTTGTGCCATTTCACGTACCGCTACTTATCCGTAGCGTATAGTCTATGTCTGTATCTCTATGAAGTCGTAGCGTTATGGCATATCACGTAGCGCTACGTAGCCGTAGTTTTAAGTCTGTGTACGTATAGCTACGATGCCGTAGCGTAGTGCCATAGCACGTAGCGCTAAATAGCCGTAGCGTTAAGTCTGTGTACGTATAGCAACGATGTCGTAGCGTAGTGCCATAGCACGTAGCGCTAAATAGCCGTAGCATTAAGTCTATGTCTGTATCTCTACGAAGTCGTAGCGTTGAGACATATCACGTAGCGCTACGTAGACGTAGCGTTAAGTTTGTGTACGTATAGCTACGAACTCGTAGCGTAGTGCTATGGCGCGTAGCGCTACGTATCCGTAGCCTTTAGTCTTTGTCTGTATCTCTACGAAGTCGTAGCGTGGTGTAATATCATGAGGCGCGACGTAGCTGTAGCGTTAAGTCTGTGTCTTTATCTCTACGAAGTCGTAGCGTTGTGCCATATTACGTAGCGCTACTTAGCCGTAGCGTTAAGTCTATGTCTGTATCTCTACGAAGTCTTAGCGTTGTGCCATGTCACGTAGCGCTACTTAGCCGTAGCGTTAAGTCATAGTCTGTATCTCTACGAAGTCGTAGCGTTGTGTTATGACACAACGCTAGGACTTCGTAGAGATACTTGCTATGGCAAGTAGCCGTAGCGTTAAATCAGAGTGGGTATCGCTACCGTGTAGCCTTAGCGATACGCCTTTACTTAAGATCAGTTCAAAAGATCCGGTGTACCACTTTGAACCTTATTGCCAAGTAATAAAGTCCAAAGTGGTACACCGGATCCAAAAGTGGTACGTAGCGTTAAAAAACTAATGCATTATGTAACTTTTTTTTGTTTTTTTTTACCAGATGAATATCTGGAATGGTAAATATATGAAATGCTTAATATAAAGCAACGGTTTTCTTGCGCTAAACCACTGTTCAAATAGCTTGCAAATTCACAAATAATCTGGTGACGTTTTGACGTCTTGACGTTGCAAGAAACCTAGTTTCTCTTATCGCAATGGAGCAGAGCCTTAATTCAGACATTAAATATAATTAAATGAATTTGTCAGCGCTATAATTTACAATCACAACTCGTCCCGTGTGATATGACTCTCAGATGAATGATGATATTTAATGTAACTTTGTCATAAATTACCTACCGATATAATTACCATTGTAATTTATTTCGAATTGCCATTATTGCTTTGCATTAAAATGTGTAATTACTATTTAATCTTTGTTTCATAGGAGCAAAACGTTTTCAGATTGTTTGTTGTATTTTATATATATTCAAATTGGCGTTGCGTAAAAACATTATTATAAGATGTACACAACTTTAATATATTGTTCAATTTAATATTTATTCTATTTAATTTTATATACGCCTCCTATAGGGTAATAAAAATCAATCAATCGCCAATGTGGTGGTCGCGGTCAGCCAGGTTCTTAACGATTTGTTACCCAAAGGGATGGATGGCTACAAATGTGAGATTAATTTGGGCACGGGTAACCGTTTCGCAAAATTTGAGGTGACATATGGAGCTATGAAAACGTCAGTGACACATTTATCAAGACCAGCCTCTAGACAGCTTAAAGCCTTTTAGTCCACCTATTCAGTTTGGCACAAATTGCTGGATTACTGAGGGCAATTCGCTTATTGCAAAGCATTTTCATGTTAGCTTAATGTTGTTACAGTGAAATTTTTATTGTTTTCATGTATGTATGTTGTGTATTTTCATTTAGTTTAAGCAGGGTTATTTTAAATCCGTTTTACAATGTATCTAGTAAGTATATTATTAAAATGTACCTATATAAATAATAATATTATAAAGAACAAAAATAAGTTTATTTTATTTTTTTTATTTTATTTAGGTACTTTAAATTTTATTATAATGTTAAAAGCTAAAATTAACTAAAATCTATTTAAAATATTTACAAACTATAAAAGTAGGTAAGTAGTAAAAAATAATAACTACTCTAAAACTTAAAATGCTACAAAACAAAGAAATCTCCCAGGTCGTCCCCACCAGGCAGAGTACCTAGAAAGCTCAAAGAGTTTCCTCGCTGGATTGCGATACTTATTCTCTGGGCCAGGTAGGTGCCGGCTCTGGGGTCTCAGGTGGCCTCAATGAGTTTTTTTGAGATTTCTCTGAAAAGTTTGTGCGCACCCAGACCCCATGTACCCCTGGTTTCAACCCCAAACGGTTCAAATATGAGACCCCCACTAAGGTTCTCATATTTGCGCCGCTTGAGGTTTTCCGCCTGATTCGCGGCCGCACCTGCAGAACTCGAGGTGCCCTGGACGAAGTGTATCGACGCAAATAGCATCCCATACTCTTGTATGGGATGCTACTTGCGTCGGCTCTTGCCCGTCCCACTCTCCAAGGGACCAGGGTCATACCGTCTGGTTTCTTGCCATCGTCGCGCGCCAAACCAGAGGGTTCCAGCACAGCTGGCACTCCGGCGGTGACAAGAGCCCGACGGATGAGATCGTTCAGGCAGTGATGTCGGGAGATGCGGCCGGCGCTTCGTTGACAGGACAGCCCGTGGTGTCCTAGTCTGTCCACATTTGCACCACAAACCAGCGATGGGGGACGACGTGGGGGGTGCCAAGACGCAGGGAAGTGGCTAACCGGAAAGCTGTTCGATTCAGCAATGGCCCGACTCCCACTTCTCCGCAGCTAAGAGGCGAGCCTGCTCCACAGGACTGGAGGACGTATTAAGAAGATTATTCCGTACCAGTCTGCAGAGTGACTCGTCCCAGAGCCTCTGGGAAAAAGTTTTGTCAGGCAATTCGCTACAAGCACTAGTTGCGCTCCAGGCGTCCTTGGCCTCGTCCAGAAAGGGAACTGTATTGGAGTAGGATGGGTGATGTAGTATTTTGAAGATAAGACTATGGTTCGCGTGAACTGAGGACAAGAAGGCCGGAAGCGATATGTCAGAGGACTTTCGAACACCCAGGCCACCGAACCTAACTGGAAGCGTTGCCTGAGTCCATGCGCGGTCATCGAAATTTGTATTCAAAATCGTGGAGAGCGTTTGTCTTATATTATCCAACCATATATATAACCATATATCCAACTGTTTGAGAAGTTGAGGGAACTTCCACAGTTGACAACACCGTAAGACATATGTCAATTTAGGTACGAAAATGCAAAAACGGATTAGGGTAAAGGCCATGTGACAGTTAATTTGGAGGAGGCGGTCTAAAGTTTCATTAAAATTTTGTAATTTGTTATCTATGAAGTCCGGGAGAGATTTGTCTAAAATAGGTGAGCCCAAAAGGAAGAGCGAATCCTTGTCAATGACAGACAGTTGTGGAGCTATTTCTTTAAAGCTGGATATAATCGCGTTTCTATTCCCACCACTGTCTGGCACAAAAAGTTCGCACTTGCCTAGGTTCAGCTGCAGACCTATTTTATGGACTCGCGGATCAGAGTGCGGAAGTCGGATAGTACAGTGGGTGCATCGCTTCCAAGGGTTCCATCATCCAAATACCAAATATTAAATTTTGAATGTAGAAGCTCGATGACCGGATGTATAGCAAGGCTGAAGATTGCTGGACCTAGAGGGTCGCCCTTTTGGCAGCCCACTTCGGATGAGATGAGGTGGTCTTTGTAAATGAGTTTGGTGGGGTCGTTGTAACACTGGAGCATAAATGGTAAAATGGCAGGTGCTTTAGATTTAATTTGGGCCGACATGGCGCCTCGGTCAACTGAGTTGAAAGCGTTTTTGACATAGACCTTCAGAAACACATCATCGCTTTGATTTTGGATAGCTGTCCTGAAAGAGTGAACGGCGGCCTCACAACCCCCTTTGCAGGCAAAACCGAGCTGTTTTGGCTGGAAGTATGACGCGAGCGAAGTGACCGATTTGCAAGCTAGTTTGGCTGTAAGGCGCCGGTATGTGGAGCCGACAGCAATCGGACGAATGCCACTATCTCTCTTCCTCAAGGCGCAGAGGTTAGCTCCATACAGAATGTCTACGATATCTGATGCGACCCCTCCACGTAGCATCAGGTTACACAGATTCGTAAGTTCATGCAAGAGCTTCTCGCCGGCCTCCCCGCAGCAACCGCTGGTGAGGTCCTTCAGATGATGAGAGGTGAGACCGTCGAGGCCGCCAGCTGAACCCGGAAGAAAGGACATGTCTGTCGACGTTTGTAGTGGTGGTAATGCGTCATTAGAAACTGTGAAAGGATTGGATTGTGATGGATGTTTGTTTTGCAGGGCGATGAGGGTTTCTGGGCAGTCGGGGGCGACCGTGTCATTGGAAAACAGGAGCCGCGCTGCACCCTTAATGTTTCCCTCACTTATTTTATTTTCCACAGTTTTCACGATGTTATGTTTGACCGAGGAATGTGAAGAAAAATTTGGGTTGAGGTTAATGTCCGAAACACAATTCTTTTTGATTCTTGAAGTGAGGGAGGCATTGTTGAGCGGATCTCTAGTGATGTGCAGAAATCGGTCGGGAAAGGTGAGTAGATTTTCCCAGGCTTGTCTCGAGTTCTCCAGCACTGTGTGGCGTATTGTCTCGGCAAGCTTCTGGGCTACAGTCACTCTGGCACCCCTAGGGATCCGTCTTAGAACTGGTACAAAACGTTTAAATTTGGATATTTCTTGCCAGAAATTTGTTTGATAGATTGGGTTCGTAAGTGAATTGGTTATTGGGGGAATGAGGGTTGGAAGCTGTTTGTGGCATTTGCCTACGTGGATGTTCAAACCCCGCTGGCTTTTAAAATATCGGGAACAGTGGGAGCATTGCAGCAGATTTCTAAAGGACACGGTCGAAATATTAGTGGAGGTCCCTGCATCCTGGCTGCTTGTCATAGGTTGGTAAAGGTAAACTATAAACGATAACTTATATAATAGAATAAACTATAGACAAAAATTCAAAAACTGCTTAAGTAAAATTAAAAGCCTTGAACTATATTATGCTCATTTTCTGGGGGAATGTAGGCTTGAGCGTGGGACAGTTCCTGGGCTCACTTTTCGCCAAAAAACACAGCATATTTCCACAGCAAACTACGCTTCCTGGGATTGTCTCGTTTTTCCTCCGTTGCAAGTGTTGTCAGTTGTAAGATAAGTTTGTTTGTATATCTGTTTGTTTTTTTCATTGAATAGGAATGACTGATTTTGATGATATTACGGCACGTATATAGATTAGACCAGGACATAGGTTATATTTCGCGGAAAAATTCACGGTTTCCTCGAGATTTTCTTTTGCATGAAGTCGCGGGCGACATCTACTATTTTATAAAGAATAAAGTAAAAAATATGGTACAGCTTAGTTGAAAATTATATTGCCAAAGTAATTCTCACAATAATTGTGCTTTAATTTTTTTTATATATTTTATTGCAATACCCTATATAATGCTTTATGTTCTGGTAGCACTTAATTTTTATTTAAATGAATTGACTTTAATATTAATTCATCTAAGGTCTTAATTAAAATTACTGGAATATAATATAACCAGTAAATTAGATATTTATTTAAATTATAAAGAATTTAAACTCAGAAATATTTTATAACTAATGAAATGCGTTCGAACAAAAGCCTCCAAAACAGAAGATAAAGGCATAAGTCAACTTCGCTCAATCAAATATAATCTGTTTTGGGAACAATCGCGTTACGTCAACTGAATTTAATTTGAACAAAGTTCGATAAAATTCACAAGTACAGAATGTAGATTCTGCTAATTAAATTCTACAATAATACAGTTACGATCCAGTCTCGATTTGTCAAAACTGCAAAATGATATTCTTATAAACGTCAAACCCGTTTTGATTGGTCCAAACTACAAAAATGAGTTTATGGCATCAAGCTGGTTCATTTATAATTCAATAAAAGTAAAATGAAAGTGTGAATTAAGAGAATTGGGGTTCAGAAGTCTGATTATAATAACGTTACAATTTCCATGTTCAAAACGTGTATGTTCATCATCTGAAGTCATGACAGCGGTAACTTTAAATTAATAAAATTTATAATATATATTTTTTTATAACAAGTTCGTTATGATGTAAATAAACTATTAAAATACTGAATTTATTGTTTTGTTTTATAAACAATTATACAGGAAATACAAGTTTATGTCTTTAAAAAAAATTGTGAAGTTACTTTGCAAAAAGGGGTCGAGTAAATGAATACTATCAAACAAGATGTTAGCAATAAAAATGCGTTTAGCTTTAATTAAGTGCAATCAATTTCGAGTAACGCTTTCAAAATGTTATGAACGTGAGTGAAGAGCAAGCAAATTAGCCGTAGCGTGTAAATTGAACCGGTAATCCGGGGTCCTCCTGGCAGCGCCGCCGTGCTCCCGGGTGAACCCTCGGGAACCCCCTACATACCGTAACATTGACGTGGCTCACCGATACAATATTTCGCAACAACCAGACACGCTGGTACAGAACACTTTTTAAAAATATCTGCGCCAAGGGTCTTAAAAGTGGACAGCCCAATCACTTTCTTGATGTCTAACGGCAAACATCGTATTTCTATGAAAATGACAAATAGTGTATGGGATACGAAGATTCTCGAAAGACATTATAAACGTGGCTGCACTTGTACATACATAAGCTTGTGCTCTGTCACTATGTATTCTGTGTCACGGGTCGAGAACGTTACTCCTGGAGTAACGACTATCATATATTCGCTAGATGGAGACCTTAAAAGATATAACATAACGTACAAATAACTTTTATGTCTGCGTTAAACTTGCATGAAGTACGACTTAGCGTTATTTATTCACTGATAGTAAAGAAGAGAAAAGTGCTAGATTCGGTATATTTTTATAGCAAAACATCAAAACGCATAGTTTTGACTTTTTAACTAAAAGTAAATGATAAAACTTTTTTTTATATAAAATAAGTTTAAAATATGTCTATATAGTTAATAGAATCAGGCATTAATTTTACGCATGCTCATGCGTGCACTCACACATTTCATTGCAGATTGTGGGTATTTTTTCGCGGAATATTGCTAGATATAATATTAATTAAATTGTATTACTATAAAATTATATCTATAAAGTACACCGACCATTATTATTCTTGTTGAAATTAATTGTCATTCGAACATAAAACATTTATCGAGTAATTAAGAACATTTCGCAATAAAATAAATCAAATTAAAACTTCGCCGTCGTCGTAATGAGATGTGAAACTTTTAATAACGTAGGTACTTGTACCGTGTCGCAAATAGTCCAATTGAAAATCATTGACAGCGCAATATGGACACGAGGTATTAACCTATTACGTTTTAATAGAGATCGATGTCTAAAATCACCGATTACTATTATTATCAAGATTTAGATAGGTCAATTTACGTTTGAGTCTCCCTTAGACAAGAATAGAGCAGAAACAAACTGCGCTGCTCGCTTCTCGAAAACACAAGTCACTCTATTTGACATTTATCCACGAGCGCATTAAAGCGCAAAATATCAAGTGATTTTTTCTACTTCTTAAAATAATTTTACTTCGTTACTCTATTTGACAGACCTCTTTCTACCCACGTAAAAGGAGCGCATAATACATATCATTGGATATCTGTGGCATAGCGATCGATTGCCATCCCCTAATCCAAAAACCACGAGACCAAATAATTTTTGTAAAAAATGAAGCTCTGTCAAAATGCTGTCAATATAAATTACTTCTAAATCCAATTACCTTAAGGAGTTTTGCCGGGGAATTCAATGGGTGACGTTGTGGTTTTTGTACTTTTTCATAAATTTGTGTTATTTCGGTTCTTACCGTTGTAATATTGGTAGAATACTAACCATTAAATATTCGTTAACGTGCACATGTGTGGGCAAGTGGTACAACTTCTAAAAACGTGTTATTTTGTGTTCCCTCCAAAACTCCCTGGGAACTTTCAGTAAAGCTACCATTCATCTACCACTTTACTGAATCGACTGACATGACTCATGGACTGCACTGACTATTTATTTGTACTTTGACTAGACATAGTAGATGATAGATAATATAATAATATAATAATATAATAATATATAATATAATATACATAATATACATCACTAGACTACTTGACGATTTAGGAATACGGTGTTGAAAATTGAAACGAAAGTTCTATTTCCCGCCTTTTTAATTTGACACTGGCAAATGGTTATAAGCCGATGCCATATATTAAAAAAAAACCTTAAAGTTTTACTAAGTAAATTATTTTTATTTAATAAATTACCTTAAAAATCGAAAACATAGGGTTCATCCTGCCCGGAAATTTTCAAATACATTGAACAGATTTGACATACAATTTAATGACAAAAAAACTAAACTAATATTATATTTTTATAAGGCTTAACGTTTGTTTTAATTTTTTATTTACTCTGTTGAACCTGACTATACGTATTATCCACCCTAAGTCAAGGGTCGGGGGCCACGCGTATAAACTCGCGTCACACTTATTACTTAATTATAAGTTAAAATAGAGTTTCCGCGTCTCCGAACTGTGCGCGGCGTAAATTTTAACTTGGAAGTCCGTATATTAATATGTTTTAATATGCCGGGGGAAAGTTTATTAAATGAATCTTAATATTTGTAATGAATTTATGTTTCGGCTGTACCGAAATGAAAATTTGTTCACATTCGTAATGACTTTATGTCGAAATTTACTTGTTTGCTAAAACCGTTATAGTAAGTTTTGTGTATTAAAACCAGTCCATGTTTCCACACTACATTAATAATATATTTTATCGTTTGACGTTCATTTTAACTTATTACAGCTATTTAACTATCTTTAAATACACCACAAGTGTTTAAAACGCTAAGAAAACTGTACTTAGTAAATTCTCATCAGTTAAATTCGAAACAGACGAATCACTAACGTATGCTCCAAAAACATTACTAGCCTTGGAGCTACTAAATGTTTTTGGAGTATACGTTACTGGCCAAGTTTGGTAGTATGCTTCATACTTGAGTCACGTATAGCCTTTGGCTCATCACGCTCGACCTGCATGTTTACGTTCCTAATCAGATCCAATCCAGTACAACATAGTACAAGCTCTCAACGAGAAATTACATGCAAACTAGAGATGCCCAAAATGTGTTACTAACAAGATGAGATTATATTATGTGAATATCTTGATCATGGTGAACTATATCACCTATATCACTCTTTTAGTTCAGTAGTTCAATTATTTGTCAACTGAGCACTGTCCAATGGGCAATGGCTAAAGTCATATCTCACTGTTCCTCTTTCTCAGAATAGTTGATTTTTGTTGGTTTTTCTCGTTCATTTAACAAGTTGATGCCACTTCTGCGAATGAGCTTATTTCGCTTTGTGAATTATCGGGCGTGCCGTGGCGGGCGTTTGTCGTGAACCAGAGATATGTCTGTGTTGAATGTGAATAAATGAATGAACGACATGACGCAAGTGAACTAGTCCAACTGAAGGACTCATTCGCAAACTGCACACGTTTAATGCAAACTATGCAGTGCATGCACAAAGTTACTTTACTTAGGTACTATAACCTATGTTATGATAATGAATAACACAAAAATACGCAGCTAGACTTGTATAGCACATCAAGACTTGTATGTATACACAGCAAGACTTGTATATTTTAGTTACTTCCACAGTATAATGTCCTATGGCATTCTACTGTGGGGAAATGCTGCCGATATAAATACTGCCGAACAGCTCGCAGAAGCGAGCTGTTCGGGTAATATACAAGCTGGTCCCCAACACGTCATTAAGAGAGAAGTTTAAGGAAACTGGAATCTTAACTGTAGCTTCTCAGTATGTTCTATCAAATGTATTATATATTAAAAAAAATTAAACCTATTCAAAAAGAAAGGTGACAACCACAATAGAAATACCCGAAATAAGCATAAGCTTGATGTACCAGTGACTAGACTTAGTGATGTAAAGAATTCGTTTAAAGGCCAGTGTTTACGCCTATACAATAAGATCCCAGAAAGCGTTCAAAATTTTTCAATCAATAAATTTAAAAAGTAGTTAAAGAACGTTTGTGTGCTAAAGCCTATTATAAAGTTAATGATTTTATGAATGATAGCACACCTTGGGAATGAGGTGACCCTCTGCAAGGCTACTTCTAAATTACATATATTATTGTACTCTTGTTATGTAGTTTTAGTCATAACATTGTTATATATGCCTTTTTTATATTTTAAAAGAACAATTTTCCATCTTTATGATAAAAGATGGCCCCGCGCGAGTTTCTTACGCCGGTTCTTCTCGCCGGGCGCCGGCGCCGGGCGCCGGGCCAGCTAGTAGCTCCCGAACCGGTGGTAGGCATCATGTAGATCGACGTTCAGAAAGTGTATGAAAATACCTAATTGTGACTTTAAAAAAAAAAAAACTTTTTTAACCATAACAAACACGGTAATTGATATCACCTACTAGAGGTTACACCAATATTTTGGTGCAACATTTTAGGCTAGAGGTTGCCCTAATAATTGATATAATTTTTATCTTTAACTTTATAAATGTCCTTTTGCCTCTTAGATAGAAAGCATAAAAAAAAATGTAAATGTGCTCCAAGTGTAACAAAATTTAATCTATATAGTGTGTTGATAATCTGAGATAGGTATGTTCTTGTTGTATTTATCAATTTTTATGTATATATAAGCTAAATTAAAAAATATTAGCTTTCTGCCCACTTTCCTCCATATAACTTTAATTTACCGGTCAAATTTCATACTCCTTCCGTTGCACAATTCTCATAAAACTGTACTGAACGTTATTGCCTCACATAGTATATTAGGTATTTAGAATTTTCTATGTTTTAATAGCAAATTAACTAGGCGAAGCTTTGCGTCATACACTCATAATATATACATATGCCCTGGAAGATATAGGCCTTATTAATTTCTCATCACCAGTACCTACTACCTATATTTATTATCGTAGTCCCGACGTATTCATCGTTAAGATAATTATATATAGATTTGAGTTATGACACGAAGGTTGCACGTTAATCCATTTTTTGGAACTATGAATGTGTTTCATTGGACTTTGGACGAACTCATTCGTAATTATTTCGTTCAAATAAATATAAATTTTCTAATGAAATACGCTTTTCGATGAAGCAGAAAAATATGGTGTATGTGATTTATCGCATGAATTACAGTCGTGTAATTACATTTAAATTTATTCATGTTAATTGTGTTTCGATTCCACCATAATTATTTTAAGCGCCAGTTTAAACTAAAATATTAATATCCCGTTTATTTAAATGATTACATGGCATTAAATCTGTTCGAAAACAGTGCTTTAAACGAGGCCTCTGCTTGTGTTTTTTGAGGAATCAAGGGTCATACGTTATAAAATTACATCCTAAAACCTGCTTTTGCTGAACACAACTCTCCAGTCTTTAAAGATACACGTTTAGAAATTCCGGCATTGTTTAAAAAACAGTAAGCATATCATTCCATTATGTAACTTACAGTAATTATCATCATCATCATCTTATATACAATACGTAATGGAAGCTTGGCGTGTATTCAATTATACATTCGAACGCTAATTTAAACTTTCTTAGATAATAATATAATAAAAGAAAACTAAAAGAGAAAAAGAATTATTTTTAAACAAAAAATTAAAGCCGACTTCCAAAGTAAAAACGCACAGCAAGTATGAAATAAATCATATTTTTTTAATAATTATCCTTTTAAATTTGGATAAAATTTTTAACTATTTCGACATAATCTTCATAATTTTGAAGTCAGTACCAGTCAGCACAAACGTGAGTTCTATAAATTTTAAATTTCTTCTGAAGGCCTTCTCAAGACTTTAAATAAATTTGCTATAAAACACGTTTTGTGACGTTTGTACACAGAAAAAATTTAGTCTTATTCATTGCACCTATTTTATACTTCCAAAGAAAGCAACAAACCGATTCGCAAGATAGTTTAAAAAAATACAGCGCCTCCGAACCTCTGCACTTTGGTTGTGAAGAGCATTAGTTTTATTCTTAAGCGGATTATGCTGCGAGTTACATTCCTCAACAAAAGCTCTTGAAGATATATCCAGACTGGGGCTCTGCCAGCGCTCTGTTCCAGTCAACTTTATTACCCAGTGCAAGTGCAACACTGCGTTTTATTTCCCATACCTTGTAAAAAATGTGGAGTATTCTCTATTTTTTGTTTGGTCGATATTTTATGCTGTACGAAATTGGAAAACCTACCTTCTTAAGAATGCTACTTAAAAAAACCTGAGAAGTGCGAGTCGGACTCGCGCACGAAGGGTTCCGTTCAAAACGGCAAAAAAATCACGTTTGTTGTATGGGATCTTCTTAAATATGAATTATTTTATTCTGCTTTTAGTATTTGTTTTCATTGCGGCAACAGAAATACATCTAAAATTATCTATCTGAAGTCAAGGAAAAGAAGTTCACCGGTTGTTTTATCGCTAACTAAATATGCAAGATTTTAACTATTCGCGAAGGTAGTCTAACTTTAATTCTTATTATAATATATATTATATATACCAATACATGGATATTCCTTTTAGGCATTCATTTAAACTTATCAGTTAATATACATTTCAACTGATTGGCTGTTTTTCCGCTTACCGGCCCGGAACGGGCCCCGCCACCGGCCTGGCACCGGATAGTTTTTCCACTAGACCGGTGCCGGTGTAGGCTTCTTCGGGTAGTTTAACGAAGTTGGTGATTATGTTAAAGTACTGTTTTGAAAAAGATGTGGCATGTAATAATATATCATAATACGTACGGATCTATTACAAAAGAGTTACATCAAACACTTCCTAAGATAATATTTTAGCGCCGAGAGCTCATGACGGATGGGGCTTCGTGCGCGGGTGTGCGGGTAAACACACTTTATTTGTCGGTCACTTACATTTGTCTCGAGTGGAGATAGCCTTTGTAAATATTCATGGAGAGTCTAGTTTCGTTATGTAAGTGTCAGATCACACTGAAACGCGCTGCTACGCGGTGCTGTATTTTTAAGATAGCTATTCAAAATTGAACTTTATTCGCTACTCAAATAGATACACGTTTCATATGACATCAGTCATACACTGCACATGCTGCGGTGCAACCTGACATTCGAACTCTTACAGTGAAACGTGTTTCTTGTGTAATTAATAGAATATCCATGTCGCGTATTCGATTAAGCAATTGAAAAGTGCAGATCCTATTTATAAATGATAATTGTACATAATAAAATAAAATTATTATAATATCTTTACGAATAAAATACTTTTGCGAATAAATACTCATTTATTTTGCCGCCAAAATATATTGTTTCGTTGTGGTGTGAATTTACCCTTAGTATGAAACAGTACACTTAGAAACAATACATTTTGGAGGCAAAATAAATGAGTTAGGCATTTTATTTATTCGTAAAAGTATTTAAAGCTATTATAATAATTTTATTGTATTATTTACAATTATTATTTATAAACAGGAAACTGCACATTTTAATTGCTTAATCAAATCTTAAATTGGGCTTGTTTTGAGTTGTAGTCATACAATTTTGCATATTAATGTACTTATAAAAAGGGTATAATGTCAAATGCTGAAATGCCTAAGACTTTTATTAAGCTTACTTAGTTAGCCAGGGGGCTATGTTTAATGTAGACGTGTGTGTCTTATGCGTCTCTCTTGTGTGTATCGTATAACACGTAAATAATAAAGAATGACAACCTCTGTGGCTCAGTGGTTCAGCGCGCTGGTGCTCAAGCCGGGGGTCGCGGGTTCGAACCCCGCCGAGGGAATAAAAAGTTTTTACGCGTTCCTGGGTCATGGATGTGTATTAAATATGTGTGTAATATATTAAAAATCTTAAATATATGTATAGTATAAAAGTATTAAATATACTTCCCGTTTTCTGGTACCCGCAACACAAGTTCTTCGGATACTCAGCACGGGGCCAGATTGACGTGGTGTGAAGCGTCCATAGACATTATTATTATGTTATTCAATATAAGTGTTGCTGTATCATCATTCATCAGTGTCACCACCCTAACTTAATAGTGATATGCAAGAGCCAAGGTGACGAGCATACAACATAAAGTATCGAACTATGTATCCAAGCACCCTTATATCGTTGCGTTGTCCGCAGTGTGCGATCCTAAGACATCGAGCCATCAATTATCATGTCATTGTAGATCTGACCCTGTCGCCCATCTGTGTGTCATTTGTACACGTCATCCCGCACAGCTAAAGATTGAGTCAATCACGCAAATAATACCTTTTCACTCATTGTAATAGAGGTGATATTCCTTTCACCACACGAAACGGATGGCACAGCAATCATTAATTATATTATATCTCACATAAATCATTATTAGCGCCTACTATGATTATCATATTTGTTTGTATGTGATAATAGATTTGTGATTTGTCATGTCGGTAAATTTTTTGTAGGTGTTAAATGTAATGATTTTGTGTCTTTTTACCCGACTACGGCGAAGCCAAAAGGAAGGGTAATGATTTTGGCAGTCTATGTATGTATGTATGTTTGTTCCCTCGTAGCGTCTAAACTACTGGTCCGATTTCAATAAATGAGGTGTCAATAGATTCGTAATGATGCCGCAGGTAAAATAGGCTATATAATTTTTTTCAAAATTATGTATTTCGAAAATTAAACCTCCGATTCTAACATCTCAAAAAATTAAATCGAAATAATTATCACATGTTTGGTATAAAAAGAAAGGTCTTGGCAAGCACACTACAAATATTTACATAATTTGTATATATATATTAAATTATGTCATATTGTTTAAGTCAAAATATACGTTTAAAATACAATTCGTACAACATTTGTCCAATTTTCTAACATTACGTATAATAAGACTAAAAATATATAATTTATATATTATGTTCCTTCATAACATTATATTTTATTTTATAAAGATAATTTTTTTACAGGCAATACATAACAAATTAAAAAAATTAAATAACACCTATATTGGTAAGCAGTGAACGAGCTGATGATGATGAATTATAGCTAAGACCACTCTTAATTATGTCAGCTTTCAAACAAAAAAAACTAGATCAAAATCGGTTAATTGGTTCATCCGATTTTAATAAGAAAATGAAGATGAAATCAATTACTAGCACTTTATTACTCACTCGTTCGATAGATGTCACTATACAAGTCTTAAATTTTTCTGAATCGCGGTATCGTTGTGTTTAGAAGTTTATGATATATTCCACTACAATAAATATTGTATAAGATGAAAATACGATGAAATGTGAATAAGTGATATAATTGCTTTGGTGAAATGAATGAATGTTGAATGATCTCTATTCCGTTTATTAAATATAATTTATAAATAGTTATATTTTATAAATCGTTCTTCGATTTCGAATCAAATCGTCATTTACTGTGTATGCTATGGTTAGTTCATTTTAATTTCAGTTTTTCAGTTACATTATTACCTTTAAGGTCCTTTAATAAATAATATTAATTATTGTTTCCTCGTGATACGGTAATTACTTGATTTAAATTGTAAATAATATACGTATAGTTTTGTATTAGATGACACTAGTCTACTCTAAAAAATTTCGGCACGCTCGCTTCACTCGCACACACATTTAAAATTTTGTATTATTCGTCAAAAGCGATATTGAAGATGGATGAAATGTTATTATATTTCAAGTACATTACTTAAAAACATTAAAGAATATTTCGAAAAGTGCCTGGCTCGGTCCGAGCTTTCTTTCTCTTTTGATAATATACTTATAAAAGTTTTTGGTTTGTTATTTTGTCAGTCTTTTGTCACAAAAAAATATGTAAAAAAAAATTCCCGCTTGTGGATAATTTGTAAAAAAATAGTTAGATTGGGAAACGGAAAAATATTAAATAAAAAAATAAGTTTAAAAATGTATAACCCAACTACGTAAAAAAAAGGGATCTAGAAAGGCCGAAACAAGAAAATAATTCAAATAGAAATCCAGAAATGCATAGTTACAAAAATGGTCAAGGTAGAGCCGTGGTCGCACCTACTGTTCGGAATTGTCAATGTCAAAACGCAGCCGTCTGTAACTATCGTGGGGTATGCATGTGTACATGACGATATACGCAGTTTCAGTTTATACCTAGACGTCACGCATCTCAGTGTGAACTGACGCTTAGATGACGCCATTAGTGTGTGCGACAACGGCTCTACCTTGACCATTTTTGTAACTATACATTTCTGGATTTCTATCTGAATTATTTTCTTGTTTCGGCCTTTTTAGATCCCTTTTTTTTACGTAGTCGGGTTACAGTTTTCTAAACTTATTTTTTTTGTGATTACTATTATATTAATAAGTGAATCAAAAACTTTTAATACAGTTTTACGATAATTGTGCCAACGGAGGAGTATGATATTTAGCATAGTTAAAGTTAATGTGGAAGAAAGTGCAGAAAGCTTAATTAAAAAAAATATATACATAAAATTAATAAAAATAACAACACTCAATTTCAGATTATTAACACACAATACGGTGCGTTTGATAGATACAATTATGAATCTGAGGATGCCTAAGAGTACGTATTTAAGGATACAAATTTGTTACACGTTGACGTTTGTCGATCTGTCACAACATTTACATTTTTTTACAGTCGTCATTTACAATTCATTTATTTAGACATTTACAATCGTCATTATAAGTGTTTTTCCCAAAGATTTCAAAACTCAAGATAGGCTCCGTACATTTGACAGAACAAATCTTCATGCAGTAAAAAGTTACGCCATCTTGGTTTTCACCATACTTTAAATATCGGCCATCTTGTTTTCCATACTTCAAGTGTCAATATGGCCACAAAAATCTCAAAATTGGGGTCATTTAACTGGAGACACTATTTGCCTCGATATGCTTCGTCTATAATATATAACGTCTGTGATTTTTCCCGCAATTTTTCCAAAACTTCTAACCATTTAAACCTTTCCTGAACTTCCACACGTTCACGTTATCGAGTTTTAGCGAGACATTGGAATTGGAATCCATTTATGTAAAAGAACAAGATTATCGGGGAATTTCGAACACAGGGCGACCTTTAGTATAATTTCATGTATGTAATTCTTTTAGTATGGTAATCAATATGAATATAATAAGTGTCCATAAAAGAAAATTACAATGCCTTGTATTTTCTAAGTTTTGTAAGTTTGTATTTTCCTTGAAGTAGTGGGATAACATCTTCAATCTAGAGTAAGAACAATTTACAAGTATGGATAAACTCAAGAATGTAATATTTTAAACATTTTAAATAATACGCTAGGTAACATTGTAAAGCTTCGAGTGTCAGACGAGGTGACTCGACAACTTCCCGCGAATGCACTGAGACGAATGTTGGTTTTATTTGACAACTATACTTTTTATGGCTATGAGCATGATTTTTAAATTTTTGGGACAATTTTTAACCCCCGACTACAACATAGGGGTGTTATGAGTTTGAAGTTTGTCTGTGTAGTGTGTGTCAGTCCGTGGCATCGTAGCTCCCAAACGGACGAACCGAATTTGATCTAGTTATTTTTGTTTGAAAGCTGACATGATCGAGTGTTTTTAGCTTTAATTCATCATCATCAGCTCTCTCTCTCTCTGCTTGATTTTTCGGAGGTTACTTTTTTTTTTGTTTATTTCTATTGCTAATGAGAATGTTTGGCATTTATACTGACAATATTATAAATTGGTATGTTTATCTGGTCTGTGGTGTATAGCTGTAACTGTAACAAATTTCATCAAAATTGGTCTAGTAGTTACGGAGTCTAATCAACCGAACAAATATTTCCTCTTTATTATTAGTACCTATATTACACACACCGGCATATTTAGCGGAACATAAAATAAAGGTTTGATATCAGTATCATATAAAGTTGTTGGCTGGTTTATACGTCATTTAATTTAAAAATAAATATTTTCAAATTAAGAAAACAACTGAACATTACATTTTATGAAATTGTTTTAATTTTATTTAAATACACCTTATCTGGAGCGAACTTCGAGTATTTCTTCCTTCTGAGTTTGATTTAAAATTTCATTGAAATACTGTTTTTTGTTAGTTTTTTTTAATCGCGTATCTTTTTGGAGTTGAAGACTGAATTATGCCTGACTTAGCCCCAACGGAGATTGCCAGGGCATCGAAATGCGAAGAAATGGTCAAACCTACAGAGTGATATGCAGAGATCTTCGTCGACCAGTTTCAACGATCCATCGCAGTATCCGACGGTTCAGGGAGACCGGTACTTATGTGAGAAGAGCCGGACAAGGCAGAAAAAGACGCACTTCGAGTAGGGATGATCGTTTCATTCGGCTTCGTGTACGTAGGGGGTTCCGTTTGACGGCCGTCCAAGCCCGACATGAGTTAGAAGCAGTGCGGGGTGTAACCGTAAGTGAGTGTACGGTACGAAGAAGGTTCGAAGAAGCTGGTTTGGGTTCATTTGTGCCCGCCAAGGCTCCAAGGCTCTAGGTAAATCATCGTAGAAACAGGTTAACTTTTGCTCAGGAACATCGACTTTGGAACGCGGACCAATTAAGTAAGGTATTGTTTAGTGATGAGTGTAGAATTCTCTTAAATCAAATTGACGGCAGGCAAAGAATATACAGACACAAGGAGAACGATACATTCAGACAAATTTTGAAACTACAGTTGCATACGGTGGTGGATCAATAATGGTTTGGGCGGGCATTCGTTTGGGAGCTCGCACAGACTTGGTAGTGATTGACAGAGGGAGTCTGACTGCAGACCGCTATATCAGAGAAGTTTTAGAAGAAAATGTCGTACCGTTTGCCCCATATATCGGTGACGATTTTGTTTTTATGCAGGATAATGCTCGGCCGCATACCGCTCGGGTAACTCAAGCTAGATAAGCGATATGAATATCACTGTTATGGAGTGGCCGGCGAGATCACCGGATATGAACCCAATAGAGCACGTTTGGAACTTGCTGAAAAGAAAAGTTAAGTCCAGAATTCCAGCTCCTGCCAACGTGGGTGAACTGCGAATCGCCGTAGTTGAGGAATGGCGGAGACTATCCCAGGAGACCATCGATAACAACATTCTCATTATGCCTAGACGGGTAGAAACTTTAATAAGAGCACGTGGAGGAAATACGCGATATTAATCACCATTTTTCTAATTTAATTAATTGTTATTTTAATATTAATTTTCACTTTTCCGGTTACATGAAAAGTTCAAAAATGTACCATTTTTCACAAATAGCCTTTACTCGCAAAATCTGTTCTTAATGTGATCTCATTTTAAGTAAAACAAATGAAACTTTAAATAACAAAAGAAGTGTAGTAAGTAGATTTTAAAATAAAACCATATTTTTTTAATTATGGACTTTTTTTTTGTGTTCCGCTAAATATGCCGGTGTGTTTATATAGTAATCTTATGATTACTTTTCCGCGAAATCGAACTCGAAGCGAATCACATTTAAAATGAAAGAACGTTATAAAAATGTAACTGGAGTCAAATATAATTTATCACCAAATTTATATTTTATTGTTCTCCAAAATAAAATTCCACGGAGGAGTTTATAAATCAGCATCGGGTCTAGCACGCATCATTTGAAGGGTTCGCAACTTAACAAGGGGATTCCAAGAGGAATTTTCATTTATCCACTACGAAGAAGTTTCGTGCGTATTCGAAGGAAAATCTTTTTATTTCTCCCTGAAATAAGGAATTCATTGTATTCTTGCTCATAAAAGGGGTTAATGATTAAAGCTTTGATAGTAGTAATGTTGAGTTGCGTTTAATGTAAATGAAAACTCGTTCAAGCTGTTCAAGAATCAAGACACAAAATATGTTATAACCAGTTTATGGACTCGTAATACCATAGACCAATTTCAATAAAGTTCAGATATTACATTAGGTACCAGTGGCGTGGGGTTTCAGTAACTCCATTCCTATCGGCTTCACTTACCACTTACCTTTTGAGGATCCTCATCCAAGTCCCTACCTATTATACAGGCTAGGGCTTCCCTATGAAGGAGAACCAGCCTTCGCCACTGTTAGGTACTGGATGTTGCCCATGGCTCCACAGGAACAGGAACAGGAACATTTTCTGGATAAAAAGGTGATATCACGTCCTTCCCCGTGGTCTACTCTATATCTGTGTCAAATTTCATCAAAATCGGTTCAGTAGTTTCAAAGCCTTTTCAATGCAAACAAACAAACCTTTCCCCTTTAGAATATTAGTCAATAGATAATATATATTATATTTTCTGAACCTACCCGTAGTAGTTTAATATAGAGCATGTGCGGGAATTATGAACTCGTCTTATAATACGGACTACCTGCGTTACTCGGATGATATCCATTGTATCGAGCTATAGGTCAAAATATCTTTAACCCTTTTGAGCTCGGTGGTAAAAATACTTTTTTCAGCTTATCAGAAAAATAATTTTTAGAAAATTTCGAATATTTCTTAAATGGTGGCTTTTTCTAACAATTTTATATATCGTTTTTGATACATATTGAGCTGTTTAAAACGTAAAAATAAAGCTGATAAAACTATGCTTATGGTAATCCATAATTACCGTACTTACTCTACTATGCAATAGTATCAATAACAATAAGCATCGTAGTTTGTAGTCGATGATGATGATGAATTGAAGGAATAATCAGTATCCTACTTGAGTCGAAGGCGGTCGGGTGCGAGGGACAAGATAATTGATTGCAGCGAGACTGACATGATTCAATACGTCTCGTGGTTTTGTGTACAATGGTGCCGTTATATCGTCATTTGAGCTGGTTATAGCCCAAAAATTGATGGTCAATAGTCAATGTAAAAGTCTAATAAGGCTACGTTCCCACGAGCGTAATTTCGCTACAATGGAAAGGAAGTTATTCTGTCCTTGTTTATTATTCTATTCGAGTGTAATTACTCTTGGCGCTTACTTTGATGTTTATCCTCTTGCTACTGTCGCGCCACCCTAATTTAACGCATTTCAGCGGACACTTTTTACATACAGATATAGTTCTCCTTTCCTCTACCCTCCATATCAAGAATATAACGTGCGGGAGAATAAGATATAAGGCCTATTTTTCATCACGTGCGAAAAATGTGTGTGTATGTTTTTTTTCTTTTACTGACACTCATAGTGTAACACAATAGCGTTTATGCTCTACATTTATTTCGTTTAATGTTATAAATGAAGTTTTTTTCTGTGTAAAAATATCGACTTCAGTCTATCCTTAGTCTCGCAAACTCAACGTCACCCTACATGTAACCTAATATATGTCAGCAAAGAGTTTCTCGCGAAGGTAGAAATAAAATAGAACGCACAAAGCGTGCACCACAATATTTTATTTTCTAACTGCTTTACTTGCCCGTTATCTAGAGACCGCGTCTGCACTTTACGGTTGGATGCGATTAGTCAGCCGACATAATCACTAAGGCTTGGTTCACATCGAGATGCAACGCGGCGATTTCTGAAGATGCTGCAATAATTTTAATAGCGATACAAAATCGAAATTGCGCGTGGCGTCGCGCGACGCAGCGCTGCATAGTCCTGCCACGCACACATAGCTGCGAGCTGTAATTCGCGTAAGTCTATTGAATGACGATTCTTTACGTTAGTAATATATTATATTTTTTGCCCGCGGTTTTTAAACGATATCTTTATAATAAATTAAAACTTTCATCCCCTATTTTACTCTCTCAGGGTTTGAATATTAGAAAATCATAATTTATCAGTACGCAATTCATACGAAAATTCATGCAAATAAATCCAAGGAGTAAAAAGTTACATACATACTTTGTTACGTTTTGAAACACCTTTTCATAGTCGATGCCTACATCGTATGAGAAATACGCGTGCAAAATTTCAAATTTCTAGCCTAAAGGGTTTGGCCTGTGCGTTGATACATCAGTCAATCATCTTTGCCTTTTATTTATACAGAGAATAAGAATTACAGAGTAGCAAGCTGCAAGGGTGTACGAAGTACGAACCGACAGACAGACGGACTGAACGAAACTATAAGGGCTTCTTGTAGTACTAAAGAACCATAAGACAAGGCACAGTAATGACTTAAACGGATGTGATTGTCGGTGTGATTTTTGGGTACAGACCTTGCTTTAGATGTTATTACTGTGGCGTAAGTTTCAAAAGTGGCACACTTTTGTCGGCGACTGTACAGGTCGGTCGCACACATACACACAACGATAAAACTGTGCAGTTGCCATCGACAACGATTCATCTAACAAGAAATTGCAACGACCAACGACGAAGCATGATTCGTAACGATTTGCCATACACACGGTCGATAAACCGGAACAGTTCAGTATACACCGTTTTCTTGCTACGATAAATCGTTAAGTGTGTAGCGAGCATTAGTAAATATAGAATGGAATTGAAACCTTTATTATTGGGGATTTTTGATAGTAATGCTATCTCGCATGTATTGTAACTACCTATGTGAATGCCATATTTGATAAGAACTAATACAGAAGGCTCAAATTGAAATTCCCGTAGACAACTTATACCGTCCGTCCGTCCTCGGCCTGACCGAGCATAGCACCTCGTTCGGTCGGAGATCTCCCTATGGGGCTTCCACACTAATTCCCACGCCCGTTTCATGAAAATACTGTAAAATAAACACCATCGCTGCAATTCAATACCAGGACAACATAAAAGGAGGCAATCGAACGTTATAACCGTCATCCAATTTTTGTACAATGATGTAGCATGAGAGCTGCAATCAGAGCGGATTGCCCTCGGAAAGGAACAATCTCGAACAGATTAACAGAATCGTCGATATGTCATTGTGCCAATTTGCGCGAACATATCCATTCCGTAATATCATTGTTATTCAATTCTTGTTGCATTAAAACGCGGACGATTACAAAATAATAAATATACCGCTTATGTAAATTTTTGTTAATTACATGTCAGTAATTTTTGGAATTTCAGTGAAAATCTACTACAATTATTATAAATTATAAGTTTTGTATGGTAGTAGTTTAAGGTAGTAGTAAAACTTAACAGATTTTATGTAAAATTACGAGAAAATTATAGGAGTGTAATGAAAGAAAAAATCTTAATAGTATCCTACTGTAGTAAATGTGAAAGTTTGTTGGATGTTTGTGAAAGGGATGGATGGATGTTTGTTACTGTTCCACGCTAAAACATCTCAATGGATTTCGATGAAATTTGGTATGGTAGTAGTTTAAGCTCTGGGTTAATGCATAGGCTACCTTTTATCTCGAAAAAGTACAGTGTTCCCGTGGATACTCTATTTACGCGGGTGGAGCCGTGGGAAATAGCTAGTATAAAATAAATACCCAGTATTCATTACGTTATCTTTATACAGCTTTAATATTATTTACCTCATGTAAAATGCACTGTCTAAGGCAAAGGCGTCATTATATAATATTCTTTGTAGTCACTTGCCTCTATCTTTTGTTCTTTGACTGGCTTAATTGAATATGTGCCCTGGAGCACCCTCGAGTCTCGACCCGCCTGCCGCTTTCATCGATAGCTGCCTGTGAATATTTAAACAATATTAGCTACACCTTTTACTTAAGACTTTGTTTTTGTTAATTCATTTAGTTACTAGCTTTTTTGCGCGACTCCGCCCGCGTAAACACTGCACTATTTCGGGATAAAAAGTAGCCTATGTTTTAACCCAAGCTTAAACTACTACCATACCAAATTTCATCGAAATCCATTGCGACGTTTTAGCGTGGAATAGTAACAAACATCCATCCATCCCTTTCACAAACATCCAACAAACTTTAACATTTATTATAGTAGGATACTATTAAGGTTTTTTCTTTCATTACACTCCTATATTTTTCTCAATTAATTTTACTTAAAATCTGTTAGTTTTATCTCAAAATCTGTCTGGTAGTTGGTTGGTTGGTTTTGGGTTGGTTTGAAACACGTTCACCAATACGCGTGCGTTTCCACGCAACTCTTGATTTTCAAAATGCAAAATCGCAAGTTTAAAAACTTTAGAGTTTGGTTGATTCTAAAATTCGCAGCAAAAGCTAGTAGGTACATTATATAACCTATATAGGTAGTAGGTACTAAAGGAACTAAATATATAACGTCGCCCTCACCTCCCTACGTCCGTAACAAACCGCCAGAAGTTCCTTCCTTCCTGTCTGTCTACATTATACCAACTTTTAACACATCGAGGTTAAATATTTTTTGAAAATATTTTACACAATATTTAATTTATTGTGTTAAATATTATTAAAGTAGGATTAAAAGATCAAAAGAATAAAGAAACTACTATATTATTTATCTAAGGCCTGTAGGTCGATTCTGTTAATTATGTCCAATAATTCAGTTTCGATGCAGTCTCGATTAAAACAGAAAAATGGTATTTTCATAAACGTCAAACCAACGTCAAACGCCTTTAATTGGTCCAAACTACAAAAATAAGTTTATGATATCATTTATAATTCATTGACAGTAAATTGAAATCCTAAGTTAATTACGAGAATTGGGCTTCTGTAGAAATTAATACTACAAAAACATATCTAAATGTCTTGTACCTGATTAAAAATATATATATCTTTAATATTAATAATCTTTATATTTTATAGTATTATTATATCATGCGATTTTCACACAGAAAAGGCACTTACGCGTGTGGGCGCATGTTCCGTCACTTCGCACGCGGGGACAGATTTTAAAATTTAATGCAAGTATTTCGATTTGTTAGTGCAAGATCCGGTACAAGAAATATATCTGTTATTTATTAGTGATAGAAAACAAATGATAGATAATGTTCACATGCACACATTGCAAATAGGTTGCCTAGTTAAATTGCGGCCGCCGATGGCCGCTAACGAAACGATGGTTGTCTCAAGCGAAACTGTGTTTTATAGTAATGATGATAAAGTTTAAAATAAAGTATATGACAGTTATGCTTCTCGCTGTTCCGCTGACATTTCGGTGTGAATCGGCCCTTAGGGTGTCACAATGTGAATATTATCTATCATTTATTTCTTATCACTTATAAATAACAGATGAACGTATATATTTCTTATACCGGATCTTATGTGTATGTCACTATAAAATGAAATGCCGTGAGATTATAATAAAACTCGCGAGATTGTAAACTGTCTAAAGATTGTGAACTCGAACATACTGCTTACAATTTAACGCATTATTTTTAGATATGTTATTGATTGTACTGTAGGTTCTTTGTGGAAATTCATGTTTCACAGTAATAACACACAGGACTTCTTGCACTATTTCCACTTTAATAAGTATTTTACATTAATTTTAATATATTACACGACCGGTTTCGACACCTGATGATGACTTTGTCGAAACCGGTCCTGTGTATGTTCAATAATATCTAATACCAAAGTAGGTATTAGATATTATTGAAGTTAGATGTAAGCTTAAATGGTGTGATGAGTGAGGAGATAAAAAAGGTATTAGATATTATTGAAATAATATGTAAGTATTAATGGTGTCATTAGTTTGTAGATAAAGAATGTATTAGATATTATAAAAATAAAATGTAAGCTTAAATGGTGTGATTGATTTGTAGATAAAGAAGGTATTAAACTAGGAAATACTGCAAGAAGTCCTGTGTGTTATTACTGTGAAGCATTATTTTTAGTTGTATTAAAATATTATTTCCAACTGAAACTATTATATTATAATCTGTCGCGCGTCAAATTGTCAACTGCTCAAAGGTTGTCCCTGATTGGTCGGGTTTGACCCTAATTTATGGTTCACACTGCACTTATTTGGTTAATGACAGATTAGCTTTACTTCCATAATGATTTTATAGAAATAATTCTAAAGCTATGAGTTATTCAAATCGAAATCAATTTACAATTACTAAAACATTTTATTAACAAAAAAATATGGCACCCCGGGAATATGCCGTTCAACCAATCAGCGCGCGAGTTGCGTTCCGTTGCGTGCCATTTAACAATTGCACGGTTTATTTCGATACAATATAAGATATCGAAAAATAATGCTATAAATTGTAAGTCTTATGGAATTCTTACGATATTTTCAATTTTACGTTGACATTATAGCTACACTGGCGGACACAAACTGCATCATAGTGCATGACTTTCAATTAAATATAATTAGTGAAAGTGCAAACTATTTTCATTTATTTCAATGATAATGTTAAGACTGGTTCTTAATCTGATGAAAAAAATCAATTCATGTGTGTATAGGTCAACTTTTCTCACTAAAAGAATCAAATTACTCCTTTTGCAGCATTTTGGAATTAAACAGTGAATAGAACAAAAACGGCTTTATTATGAACATTTTACAATACTAAGAAAAGAAAAAGTTTTTTTTGTTTTTAATAAGGTGTATTACCTCCTCTTGCCCTAATAACTGACTCAAGTCGGTTTCGCATCGACCTGATCACTGTTTTTAAAAGATCTTGCGGGGTATTGTCCCATTCTTGTGACAATGCAACTCTGAGCTCCGCAACCGTTGTTGGGACCGAATTTCTTGTACATACAGCTCTTTCTAGGTTGTTCCACACGTGTTCTATCGTATTGAGGTCCGGGCTACGTGCTGGCCAATCCATGGAACGAATCTCAACCTAAGTAAAGTATTGCTCAACTTGTCTCGCTGCATGCGGACGAGCATTATCCTGCATCAGAATGAAGTTTTTGCCTATAAATCCGCTAAAAGGTACCACATGAGGGTCCAATATCTCCGTTATATAGCGATGTGATGTTAAGCTACGGTTACCACGGCCATGTGTGTTTGAGTCAATAAACGCAAGTTCAGTTCGAGCATCCATCGATATGCCGCTCCAAACCATACAAGACTCGCCTCCAAATGGAACCCTCTCCTCAATGCAATTTTGAGCATATCGCTCTCCTCGTCTACGGTAGACTAGTCTGCGACCATCAGCACCGTACAAACAAGTCCTACACTCATCAGTGAATAATACGGAAGCCCATTGCTCTTCAGTCCAATTTAAGTGTTCACGAGCAAATCTTAGTCGAGCTTGCCTGTGAGCTGCAGACAATTTTAGTCCATTTACGGGTGTGAAAGGTGTGATATCACGCTCTTTTAGCCTTCTTCTTATGGTTCGTGTACTAACTGCTACGTCACGTACCTGGTGGAGCTTATTTTTAATGCTTATAGACGTTAAAAACCGATTTCGCAAGGAAGTTGTCACAATAAACCTGTCGTCTCGAGACGTTGTCACCCGAGTTCTGCCGGTTCCACGTCTTCTTTTGAATGAACCTGTCTCCATAAAGCTTCTGTAAACTCGGGAAACCGTAGATTGGTTTATATTTAAATCTGCAGCAATTGTTCGTTGGTATAGGCCTTGCTGCACTAGAGCAACAATTTGTGCGGCTTTTTCGGACGATACGTCCATATTCGTGAGAAAAAAACGTGTTTAAAATGAAAAAAGACTAGCAATTAAACAATTAGTAACGATAATTAAACATGTAACAAAACAAAAAAAAATAACCATCAATCACAACATTAACGTAACAACGAGTTAATATTTAGTAAATTGACGAGATTTATTCTATAGAATATTTTCTTTCTTTTGTGACACCATTTGTGTACCATATTTAAAATTGATTTTGTTTTTGTATTTATAAACCAGCCTTTATTTTCCAATACTAATAAATGTAAAAAGTTTGTATATTTCGTAATAAAATTTGATTGAATGTGTTCTTGCACTATGATGCAGTTTATGTGCCCGCCAGTCTATATACCTCGTATGATCAACAAAAAACTAAAAACACGCTTATGCAAATCGGGCCGTCATTTCAGAACATTTCGGACCGATATCCAGTGCAGCAAACAGTTTTTTGCCTAAAATAAATACATATTTATACAATACATACATAATACATATTTATATAATATATTACATATTTTATATTCAGAATCAGTACTGCCCTCGCCGTCTTATCGATCCCGCAGTCCGTTGTTCAATTATTCCCACATTTTAATTGCGTGCCCTCAACACGGTTTTGTGGCTGATTACATTACTCCGAAAACATATATAAATTGGAAGCTGTAATACCTCAGTAACGCGACATTGGAAAGCGAGGGTTAAAATAATATAGTTACAAGTAACTATTATTGTTGCTGAATATATTTTTTAATTTGGTAATTTTGAACTGCCCTTTCACACTAGGCTCAGTTCACACCGAGACGCGACGTGACGCAGCGCTACATTTTTAAGAGCGGCACCGCGCTACGCAGCGTGTTGCAGTTGAAATTCAATCTCTTGCAATTAAACGTGTTTCTTGTTATGTAGTGAACGAAGTTCAATTTCGAGTCATTATCTTTAAAATGCAGCGCCCCGTCGCGTTGCGTCTTGTTTCGGCGTAAACTGGCGTAACTTTCTGGCGTAAACCTTAGGCGGTAAGCCGCACAGTTGGTGCACTACTTGTGACCTATTTTAAGTGAAATAAATATTCCTGAAAATATTATTTGACTGCAAAGCGACTAAGATTTATCAACATCAACATATTATTATTGAAGACTGAAGTATATTATATTTTAATTTATTCGTTGTGTACAATAATAATAATTCAGAGTTCAGTGACATACACACGTACAGTAGAATTATATATATAAAGATGTCGCAGCCATCTGATTAGATAAGGCAGCTAATAGGACGCCAAGTCTGTTCACTAAACGCCGACATCTATAATAATAATTAATAGGACGATGAAGGTATTTTATCGTGTAGAAACGGTGTAGGTACAAGTACAAATAAATCGACATAAAAAAATACAAAACTATGTGTAATTCAATTTATTACACTGTGATCTCGACCCCAACCCGACCCTAACACAATTCGGATGCGATTAAAATACTCTTGTTCGAACTAAGACAATGGATCGGCTTCGTTAGCATTTCCGCAAGTTAAATACAGTTAGCCCGGGTCACATTGTACGACGCCATACTGTTCCATTGTACGGTCGGTGAAATGGAATGTTTGGGCGGACGTACTTTTTCATTTTACTATTTCCGATAAGCTACTAATGATGATACACAATAAGAAGTTTCAGTTCACACCGAGACACGACCGTGCACATTTTAAGACAACGTAAAAAAGATTAAAAGAAATAGTTCGAATCGCAATGCAGTGAAACGTGTATCTTTTTGTGTCATATATAAAGATCAATTTTCAATCGCTGTCTTAGAAAGTGCGCGCTACATCGCGTCTTACGGCCCGTTTCAATAACCTATCTACCAATAACTATTTGTTAGAAACGTCAAATTTGTATCGCAAAAACCGGAAAATGATTGAATAACGACTATTTTAAGAAATAGTTATTGGTAGATACGTTATTGAAACCGGCTATTAGTGCACTCCCTCATACGTCTAGCTACGCACACATAGCCGCGAACTTTCATATGAGTAAGTCTTTTGAATAACGATTCTCTACGTTAATAATATAATATACGAGCGGACCCGACAGACGTTGTCCTGCCGGGCTGATTTGTGAATCTAAACTATCCAGGGCGCCACCCAAACGCATACAATAAAATTCATTCAAATAGGTCCAGCCGCTTAGGAGGAGTTCAGTGACATACACACGTACAGTAGAATTATATATATAAAGATGTGGCTGCCATCTGATTAGATAAGGCAGCTAATAGGACGCCAAGTCCGTTCACTAAACGCCGACATCTAATGCATAGGCCGAGAGTAAATTGAATTATTCTCACTGAACGTTTAACAACTTGGCGTATTGAAAGTCAGTCCTTTGAATTTTCAAAGGACTGACTTTTAATACCCCAAGTTGTTTATATTAAATAATACTGAATCAGTTAGTCAGTCGTCTGACTGACTAATTTAATAACAGTTTGAGTTGCTTAATAAATAAGCACTGAATAAAATATCACACCATGTTTTTCTATAATACTCGTAATAATAAAAAATATATATTATTAGTCATGTTCAAAGCTTTTATTCGATATAAGTTAGTTGTTAATTAATAATAATTATTATTAATTAACAATTATTAGTTTTAATGTTACACGAAAAAGTAATAAAATACAGTTGTCAATGAGCCTGACGTAACATTACTATTATTATAACGAATTGAACTGTCATCTTGTTACTATCTATTTATGTATTTTTATTATAATTTCATCATTTCAATAAAACTCATTTATATGCTAAAAATATTTCACTTTTACTAATGACATTAAATTTAACGAAATAAATACACAAAATCAGCCACCTTACTAAACGTTTCACTTAATGATTTGGCTAGTTTTTCATCAGCTATTTAATTAATGCCGACGTTTTATGAACTATTTAGGCATCCGATTAGCTTACTAGTTTTACCAGATGATTGGGACAAATATATTCTTTGCCTGTAATATGAATTAGTGATAATTCGACTTTCTTTCTGATCGGACTTGGTTGTAAAAAATTAACTATACTCACATAATATATACCTACGTGTAGTCACTTATGTGTGGCTTAATGAAAATAATTTTCAAAGCTTATATTAGGTATATTACCCTAAAATATGCAGAAGAGAAAAAACATATTCAAAAGAAGAATAGTTCCTGCAAAAACATGAATTTTATTTCATTATTAGTACAGTTTAATTAATTTTCTTTTCAAATTTTCTCGCAATTTTACTAGCAGATATCAAACTTTTAAATACAATTTTCCACCTTTTTTCGAATCGAAGAATCTGAATTCTTTCGTGAAAATACAAACATTTCTTCTGTTTCCACACAGTTGAAATTGAGAAGTTACAAATTGGATAAGTTTTTTATTGCGCGTGTTCTTTGATTTGAACGGAATTTTTCCATTGGATTTGTATCGGAGCGTACACAAATTCTTTTACTGCGCTCGAACTTTGCCTGTCACCTGAAATCACTGAGGTGAGATTTAGGCAGGGATTTATACATGGATTCAAGGAAAAATAGTATTTTACTTTTTAGGAAGTAGCCAAACTAATACAAGTCACAAAGAATACCTATTATTATGAAGAGTTTACTAAATGCTTAAATAAACCAAAGAAAATGAGGAGTCTAATAAATTCACTCGCCACTAATAAAACAAATCAAAGTTGTGCTCCTTCGAAACTTATATTAGAATCTACTGAAATAACAAACCCCAAACTCATTTGCCAAGCATTTAATAATTACTTTTCAAATACAGGGCCAAAATTAGCAAATGAGATTCCCAATTACTTTCATGACAATCATCCACAAGCGTTACCACAATCCATTCCCCATGATAAAAATATCTCAAATTTCGAACCATGTACAAAAACTGAAATTTTGAATATCATTAAAATAAGCTTTTAATGATATTCAAAATTTCAGTTTTTGTAAAAAATTTCAATTCTAACTGCAGCGTAGGGTTAGATGGAATCAGTACAAAGATAATCAAATCCACTAAAGACCTAATAGTGGCCAAGTTGACCGATAGCATAAACAAATTATTAGAAGATGGTACTTTTCCAGACTCACTAAAAACGGCGAAGGTCACCCCCATTCATAAATCTGGTCCAAAAACCGATCCAGGTAACTACAGACCTATCTCTGTTTTACCAACGTTGTCAAAAATACTCGAGAAGGTTTTACACACAAGGCTTGTAAAGTACTTAAGCTCAATTAACTACATCTCGGATCGTCAATATGGATTTAGGCCTAAAAGTAATACATTAACAGCCACTATTGATCTGGTTACTAAAATTAAACATAATATTGATCAAAAAAATATTGCATTAGGAGTATTCATAGACTTAAAAAAGGCGTTTGATACTATAAGCCACAGCCTTCTCCTAAGTAAATTGGAAGCGATAGGAATAACCGGTAAAGCACTACAAATACTCAAGTCTTATCTCACCGGACGATCCCAGATTGTAAAGTTTGACCATAATACACAAAGTAGTGCACTACCGGTTACCTTTGGAATCCCCCAAGGCTCTATTTTGGGCCCCTTACTATTTTTGATTTATGTGAATAATTTGCAAGAACTGGGCCTCAAAGGCCACATTACACTCTATGCCGATGATACCTGTCTGTTTTACTTTGGTTCATCTATACATTACATAATAGCACAAGCCCAAAGTGACTTAAATTCTATACACATTTGGTTCCAACATAATCTATTAACTATTAATATAACTAAAACCTGTTATGTAATATTCAAAGCCAAAAATAACCGGATCCCACAACACCCTCCATTAACAATTAATAATATACCTCTCCAACAAAAGGCTTCAGAAAAATATCTTGGATTAACCATTGATGCTCAACTAACTTGGAATACCCATCTAGAAAAAATTAAAAATAAACTTGTAACACTTCGGGGATCTCTGCGTAATATTGTACGATGTATCCCAAAAAATATACGCTACACGATTTACAATTCCCTAGTAAAACCGCATCTTACCTATCTCATTGAAATCTGGGGATCGGCCGCTAAAACTAGATTAGATCAAATACAAATATTACAAAATAAATTTATCAAAACACTTTTTAATTACCACCGATTAACACCAACATCTAAAATCTACGACGAAACTAAAATAATGAACATCAAAAAACTATACAAATACCACATTTGCTTTTTTATTTACAAAACGCTCAATAGGAATATCCACACTAACCTTTCGTTCACTAAACATAAACAAGTTAGCGAGCGCCGTACGCGTCGAGCGAGCTACCTCGTCATACCCAAACATCGTACAAATTAGGGCAAGTCGACACCTACTATCGAAGGAGCGCAGCTATACAACCGCATACCCTCGCGCATAAAACACTCCCGATCTTTGAATGTTTTTAAAAAGCAATTAGCCGAACATATTATTAACGAAAATTAAAATGCTTTAGTTTACTGTCTATACTTTTGTAATAACACAATACCTAAGGTTTTGTAATCAGTTAGCTATATTTTGTTAAATGTGAGGTACGTACACATTTTTTTGTTTTTTCTTACCTTTTATAAAATTCAAATGTTTGTGCCTTTATGTACCTATAATTGTACAGTTAATTTATTGTATTTTCGACGACGAACGATGAAATTGTATTTAGACATTAAGTAATCGATGTTATCAAATAAGTGGCAGCTTGCCTTTGTTGATAATAAAGAATCTTTAAACAAAAAAAAGGGGCCTGAACCCAAAACAATAAAGGAGGTCGGCAAGTCGCTATACATTTACTGCCTGGTAATTAAAATAGGCGGTCACAAAACATAATATTTATTGCAAGTATAAACATAGGAACAAAAAGAAGCAATAATATTATACATCAAACACGGTGAATGAAATATATTTGATTAAATAAAACCTAACCTATTGTTCAATAACCCTAGTGGCGGTTTGAGGAAAAGCGACATCTATTACTTGTGATATCAATTACGTAATGAAATTAATAACTAGTTTGTTTGGAAACATAATATGCTAACAGATAATTGATAGATGTCGCTTTCACGTTACGAAAACCAATAATATAATAATTTTTTTTCTAGGTTACCGCACCACTTGGCTCATCGGATTATTGCCTTGTCCGCAGTTCTGCGCCACTATATACTGTGTAGTGCCACACAAGGCAACCTTGTGTGGCACTACAAGTTAGCAGATTGGGATGGGATGCGGTAATTTTTTGCTTCCTACCCCTGGCAGGTGTACTTCTCGCCGGATGATCCCGATGACGCTGCCAACTCTGTTGTCAATGTAGTACTACAAGGTATGGAACTTTTCATTCCGTCCTCAGTAGTGTTCATTGGCAGTAGATTCCGTCCCTGTTTTGGTTCGTCTTCCAAAAAAGCTTCTCGCCGGAAGCAGGGAGCTTACCAAAACTGGGCTAAAGCAGTATCAGCACGGGATTTAAATGCCAGCATACTTAAAAAGGAGTACAACCTTGCCTCTAGGGCCTTCAAAAGAGAAATTGCCTGAGCGAAGAAACAGTACATCAGTAGAATTGGCAAGAGACTCGAGCGTCTCCCTTCGGGAACCCCTGTGCATTCTTGTCTCTCGCCAAAGCTATCGAAGGGAATTTCTGTAAGACATCCCTTCCATTCCTATACGTAGGTAATGGCTCGTTGGCCCATTACGCAAAAGAGAGAGAGAAAAGAGAAAGCCGATCTTCTTGGCAAGCTCTTTGCGTCCAATTCGACCCTGGATGACGGGGGTCAGGAACCGCCGACTATACCGCGATGCAACAGGCATCATGTCGGATATTCGCAATCAGTGCAAGTTGCTCTCCGTTCCCTTGATACCCAAAAGTCGATTGGGCCTGATGGAATCCCTCCGATTGTGTTGAAAATGTGTGCTCCAGAGTTGGCACCGGTCTTAACGCGTCTTTTTCGGCTCTCCTACTATTATGGCATAGTTCCAGGATCTTGGAAGACATCTTTGGTGCCCCCCCCCCCCCCCACAAAAGGGTGATCGCTCCAACCCTTCCAACAGACCAATCGCTATAACCTCCCTCTTCCCGAAGATAATGGAGTCCATTATTAATAGCCAGCTCCTTCAATACTTAGACGCTCAGCAGTTGCTAAGTGACAAACAGTACGGGTTCTGTAAAGGTCGCTCGGCTGGTGATTTATTAGCGTACATGACTCATTGTTGGGCACAAGAAATCGAGTTTAAGGGAGAGGCATTGGCTGTAAGTTTGGTGATAGCGAACGCCTTTCATCGGGTTTGACACAAAGCGCTTCTTTCGAAGCTTCCTTTCTATGGCTCCCCGAGAAAGTCTCTGAATGGGGTAGACTTAACTTAGTCCAATTCAACCCCTCTAACGGCCGTTTTCAATAACGTATCTAAGATTAAAGAAAGATAGCTAGCCCCGTTAAGCAGTTAGCTGTTTTTTATCTTTAACTTACGTTTCACAATCAAAGATAGGACCTATTTATTCTTGTCCAACGAAGGATAGAATCCTTCCCTCCCGCCTCGCCTAAAATGAAAAAAAAAAACTATACGTAGGTTATTATTATCGATTTTTTATTTGAAGACCAATTATTGGGTTAAAAACGTAAATAAAACACAACAAAAAACTATAATTCAAGCATTTTTATTGCATTTTAAAGAAAATAAATAACAAAAGTAAGGCTACGTTCCCACGAGCATTTTTTTGTGGCCGCGACAGAAAAACTGCACTTTAAATAGAACTCTAAAACAAAACTAGGTTCTCCGTTTTGTCAACGGCCGACATTGACAGATAAGAAAACTACGTTATTACAGTAAGCTATCAGAGAGTAAGTTGAAACTTAAATTGAAATGCAGTTAGCTAAGATTTATATGAGCGTCCCTATCTCTAGTAGGCTATCCGCCCTCCCGCCGATAGATGAGCCGCTTCGGTAGGAAATGCCATCTGTCAGTAGTTTATTGAAACGCGAGTAAAGACAAAAGCATAGATTTGCCTATCTTTAGTAGCAAGGATTACCGATAGATAGGTTATTGAGAACGGCCGTAAGACACAAGTTTGCGCGTTCACCGCTAAAACGTTACCTACCGATGGTTGTATGTCCTCGTTTTGAAAGCACCCCCATAATTGTCTCCTCCAACATTGGAATACTTAGTGTAAACATATCGAGCGAGGTCCAGATCCGATATCATCTGGATGGTAAGGCAATATTTATCATCCTCATCACCTTGATGAGTGGCAGTCTTTCACCGCGCGCTTTACCCGAAGCTTTCTGCCGCACTCAATAAAACTCTGGAATGAACTGTCGCCAGCGGTATATCTGGACCATTACGACTTGCGAGCCTTCAAGAAGACAGCGTATTCCCTCTTAAAAGGCCGGCAACGCACTTGCACCTCCTCGGATATTGCGGGTCCATGGGCGACGGTAATCGCTTTCCATCAGGTGATCCGTTTGCTCGTATGCCCCCTAATTTTATGTAAAAAAATATAGTATAGGGGGATCTATTTCACACCCCAAGTAACATTTTTTTTCATAAAACTAGTATGAAACTGTTGAACTAGAAAAAGAAAATAATTTTATACTCCAATAAAAAACAAATCTATCCATTGGGCCACTAGAAGGAGCTTTACGCCTCAAATTGACTATATGCTGTAGCATGATAACCATAGACTATATAGATATGATGACAACTATTACTACAGATAAGTAGGTATTTTGCACATGAATTCTCTGATATTCGGATATTCAGAACTTTTTATTCTCAAGTCCTTAAATATAACATATTTTTTTATTTAATAACTTTTTAAGTACTATAAAACCACATATGTTCAAAACTTGGCCGCTCTTGGTGGAAAATCGGGCAGGGTTCGCCAGTGTCCCTTAGAATTTTTGTCTGTTTTTCTTTATATCCGTTTGTATATACATTTGTGCACGCTAATCTCAGAAACGGCTTTACTGATTTGGATGCGGTTTTCAGTAATACGTTTTGGTTTGTTTAACTTAAAATATATAAAAAAAGTTATATAAGTCTAAAGAATAAAATGCAATATCAACCAATCAGTTGAAGTTGGCTGAAACTTTAAGTAGGTATTAACTAATATATGAAGTATATATATGAGAAATAAGTGAGAAACTCGAAACGAAGAATAGCTTTGTGGTCGTAGCGCGTTGATAGCTATGGAACCCTCATTAGACATGTCCTGAACTCCTGACATGCTCTTGGTTAGGGTAATTCTGTTCTCAGTAACAGAGTATTTCGTTTCCGTACCAGAATCAAAACAAAAAAAATATATGCTTTATGTTTTTGTTTTTCGCAATTTGTTGCTGTGTATGTTGATTTTTATGAAATTTAAATAACTTTTATATTTACAAATAAAAATACTGAAACAGCCAAGCGACTGTATAATTTTGTCTGAACTCGCATCATTCGAATTTAGAAATTGTCTAACTTCGGTACAGTCGAGTCGTTCAATTCCGAAACTTTGTACACTTGAGCTCAAATTTGCATTATAAAGTTTTTGTCCTCCACAATTACGGCATAAGTGACTGACTCGTTTTACTGGAGCGGCTACTAAGCCTTTACTCTTTTCACTGTACCATTTTTTTAAATATTTCTTACTTCCATTATTGTCAATCAATGATGACTTATAATTATTATGATCAGCATCCTTATAAAGGGCCATCCTTGTAGTCTAGCCTGTATATTCAGTGTCAATACGTGTCAAAATGAAGCAAGTAATAGGCAGAAATAAAAATGATTGTCACTATTGAGGGCCGATTGACATTATTTAATGGCTGCTGGTTTTGCAATTTGCAGGCTGGACAGTGAGGATGGCCCTTTATTGTTATTGTCATAGTTATTGCAGTCATCAGCAAGTTTCTTTTTAAGGGCATACTAACCGTAAAGTCTACAAATCCAGCACCGTCAGTAATGATCGTCATTGGTATCAATAGTGTCAATCGTTTATAATTTTTGTCTACAAGTACGCTTCAAGGCCGCATCATTGGATTTGCAGGCTGGACGGTCAGTAAATGGTCCTTTAAGCTATTTGACAAATGTATAGAACATACTTCCTTTTATGAAAATTTTTAATCATATACTTTAAACTCATTCTATAACAATAGGCCTTATTACTGTTTAATAAGGCTTAAACTGGTTAAACCCAGAGGATTTCTGAATTATTCTGCGTTTCCATTATTTTTACGATCCTATGAGAAAGTCGTAAGGTCGTGAAACACCTTCGCTCGTAAACCGCGAGATTTGTAATGAGACCATAAACCGCAATCCTTAAACGGCGGCCATATTTCAAATATTAAAGAAACGTATCAAAGCAAAATAAAATTACCGTTCATTCGTTCACTCGTTAGAATGAATGAAACTTAATGTTCACTCGCGTTATTTGAGTAAGTGTAAATTTTATGTGTCGGGAGGAGACACTTAATCCTTATGGATTATTCATTTTATGGAAAGGGGAACTCCAACTGACGATTTATATCGAATTAGTAATGCATTATCTGTTCGTAAATGATTTAATCTTTCCACAATTATAAAAAAAACATAAAACTGTCCATAGCTGTCTTAAGAACAACATCAACAGCTGCCCGGTCGTAGAACAAGAAATAAAATTGAACTCCCCAAAGTAAAAACTGACTTTTCAATGAAACAGTATACGAATAAAAATAATGCTATAAATATTGAAGATAAAACTAGCAGAGAGAGATAAAGAAATTGTTAATAGAATATCTGAAGCATTTATGTTATGAAGAAACTGAAAAACTAATAGAATATTTAAAAGTATAGATAAAATACATGATAAACATAATATAATAAATAAAACATACATAAATGTGCGTGTGTCCTAAAACACATGCACATTTACACACATACATACATTCACATATACAATGCACACAAATCAAAATAAAAATATTATTAAAAGTATAGTAAAAAGTTATTTTGAATATTTTAAATATTAGTAGAAACCTAAGACAAAACTTTTTTATTGTACTTAATAATGATCTTAGTCTTTAAAATAATGTATTTCGTATGTAATAGTTAGTTTTAAGTTATATTTGGTAATCATTTAATAAATGCTTGTTTAGATATGGAAGAGCGTTGTTACCTGATACCTGTATAATGTTTTGGACCTCCTCCGAGTCCACCATCCTCACCCTATCGTCATCAGGTGGCCTGGAGAGTCGGCTGTTGACCTCACTATTCACTAAGCTAAGGTGCTCGGGATCAATCGGGAGAGTACTCGGCCGGCACTGATGTTCGAAATTATCAGCTAGGCATTCTGCCTTGTCTAAGTCTTCGAGTGCAGGAGGACGGTTTGGTCTGTCTAATGGAGGCATGTCGCTCTCCGTGTTATATTTGAGGGCCTTCGCGAGTGGCCAATATGCCACGTGTGACGGTTCTAACTCACTGAGAAGTCGATCCCAACTCTCGGCTTTGTGTTTTTGAACTTAAACTTCCCTTCCGTAGTGATGGAGGGATTTCCTCCACTCTTCCGACGGGTAGCGATCATATGTGCGTTTGGCCGCATTGCGGAGTCTGATGGACTCCTTTATGTCCTCTGGGAGGGGCCATCGGCCCTTGTGAGTCGTTGGCACCTCCCTAGATGAATTTTCTATGGTCGCTACCAGGTGATCGCTCAAGTGGGAGGCGGCCTCTATGGCTGTCTCTTTGCAATTTATAATGACGGGAATTTTATTAAGGTGACTCGATTGGAGGACTTTGATGTTCTCCTCTAACATTTTATAGTCTAATATCTTTATGAGTTATCAAATTTTACAATAGAACCTTTAAGTCGAGCTTAAACATTGCGAAATAATATGTTATGCTTCGTTTACGTATTTTTTTTTGTCAGTAAATAAATAATAAATAAAATAAATAATGTGTAGTTTTGTAAATGCAGTTATAAAATATTGCATATTGAATTTACTAACGTAAACTAATACCATTACAAGATATTTAAGCCTAAAATACTACAGCGACTTAACCAATAAACAAAAAGTGAAAAAAAAGCTGTAAAAAGTGCTGGCAACTGCAATATTTTATGTCCGTGGCCATAGACATACAATAATAGATTCACCTCATTAATTGCCTATTTATGAAAAATTTATAGCTGGAAAACGTTTGTTACGAAAATAGTAAAAAGTGAATCGGTCTTTCGAAAAAAATGCACGGACTTACACCTGCAAGGGAAACGAAAAATTGATTTTCGGAAACGAAATGAAAAAGTGATACACCGGACCTGTCGGCGATCGTCTTTTCGATTTTCGACCTTATTACTTTGCAATAATGTTCAAAAGTGGTACCTACACTGGATATGTCGGCGACTGTACATAGTTTGTCTCATTGGTCCAAGGGCCCGGTGATACATAATTATTACTTACGTTCAAATTAAAGTATCATATACACTGCGTTCTGTTCAGAACGAATTTAATCGTTATCAAAACAAATACATCAAATTATTACACGATAAATAAGTGACATGTAAATCGGTAGCTAATACTAAGAAGTGCCATGTAAACAAAATCAATATATTTACTCCCTTACTAATGAATTTACACAATGGATAAGCTATTATACAATGTTTTGTCCTTGTCTGATACGCTTGACGGACAAGGACAAAACATTGTGTAAATATTTTAATTAGTGAGGGGGTTAGTGTACTGACTACTGATGTCCTTTTGTTTACAAAAATATTGAATTGGATCTGAACAGAATATAGACAAAGCCGCATACAACATCTAGCTTTTCACATCAATGTGAAACCTTTTAAATCGTAAACACAGGCGTGCTTGTAGGAAAAACCAACTTGCGGTTAGCGTAAGTAATGAAGTTTTAAGATTTATGTTTTTACAAAGTGCCTCGTCGAAATTTCCAGAAACTCTACACCTTACATTGACTTACATATTACTGGCGTAAGGACTGGCCCTATCTATCCGTAAAATGTATGTAGCGTGCCTCAATGCACTCGCCACCTATGGTCTGCGAGACTAGATAAATAGTGTGCGGTTGACAAGACAAAGTTAAGTCAGCATAGTCATACAAAGAATGTTCATGCAAAATGTTCGAAGAGGCCTTCCTTTCGAAATGATTGACCTTACGTAATTTATCTATGTCCCTTATCAATAATTTTAAACCTTCTGACGCGGTTTATCTTCCCGAGATATTAAGTTATGGTGTATTTTACACGATTACTCGAAGTGTGGCTTCACGAGTTTCATCTAAGAACGGTTTATTAAGATCAGATTAATATTTTGATTATTATTGGATGTTTGGTATTTCTTATAATAGGAATTCCAAGTATTTCATCATAAAATTGTTTTGTATAATGATCTGCAAAATGTTATAACAATTTTTTTTTGTTACAAGCTAAAAATACTTGCTCAAGCTCTACCTCTCAATGTGAGTTTACCATTGATTTTGCTTATTCATAGTACCTATCTAAAGTAAGGAAATTAATCAACAGTCAAAGATTTCAAAACTAAAGATAGGCTATGACGTACATTTCACAAAACAAATCTTCGTACAAGAAATCTTCGTAAAAGGAAGAAGAAATCTTCGATGGCGTAAAAGTTACGCCATCTTGGTTTTCACCATACCTCAAATGTCAGCCATCTTGGTTTCATTTTACTTCAAATGTCAAAATGGTCCCAAAAACTCCAAAAGTTTTAGTGAAGACAGTTTTTGCCTCAAAATGCCTCGTCTATAATATATACGTCTATGTCAAATAATACTTTATAAACTTTAATTTGTAACATACTTTAGGACTAATTGAATTCAGAAATGGATTTTTTTTATTAATAATTGTTTAAATCGTAGATTTTTTGAAATTATCTTCATTGGGAGAGTTACCCACAGAGTCGAAGCGACGCGACTCATCATGTTTTAATCTAAAGCATATTCATCTCGATTTGTGTAAAGGTACAAATTTGTGCTATGGAAATATTGTGGAAGTGCGCAACGTCATTACATGATACAATACGAGTATAAGCTAATTTTGTAACTAAATTGATAATGTGCAATTTTAAGTGTAATTAATTTTTAATTAGAAGATAGTCGTCTTCTAACGCCGGGCCCTTGAAAGGGGCCTTGGGCGAGTAAACATGACCAGGGGCTATGCCCCTCTACATGTGGTAATCTTAAATTTTGAAGAGGACGCGCCCAGTACGAGTACTGAGCGCAAAGACGTCCTGTTTTATGGGAAGACCCCACGCGACAGAACGCGGGGTAAATCCGAAGTAGCTAGGAAGGAAAAACAAGCGACGGCCGAGGATGGCCAAGACCGGCAGTAGACTCCGGGGAGCGTGTGGGTCCCGGTCCGCGGACCAAGAAAAACGCGTATAGTACCGCTCCCACACACTCCGCATTTGTCGGACTGTGGACAAAAACCGACCTGGGAAAAAGGGGAGGGGGGAATTTTTTTTTCCGAACCCCAGACTGTTTGGGCAGAGTGGCATTAGGGCTGCCACTCGTCGGGCACCGGGCGAGTGCAAGAAGTACGCGTCGGTATTTTATTTACCGGCGCGGGGATAATTTTAAGTGTATAATATAAAATACAGCATAATAATTAATCGATTGCGGACTAAGCCACGAACAATGAGGTATTTATTAGCTTTCTCGTTTTGTATTTGCTTTTCGAATGCCATTTCTATTTTATTAAAAGTTCTGTAGCTTAAAAAGACTGTGACTAGGGTTTGGGAATTCCCGACAATTTCAAAGTCCCGGGACACGAGACAGCCTACATTCAAAGTCCCTGGACTTTGTCTGACAATTATTTTGTTTCTGTGTTTTGTAATAATGCCACCGAACAAGGAGAACACCCTCGTTTTCAACGGATGTCAGTTTAATTGTGTTTAAGGCTTTATACAGTAGTTTCAAACTTTCTGAACGTTTTCCAGTTGCTTCAAGCAACTGAAACTCGGGTATATTTTCTTGAATATTTTTATTGCTTGTTCTATTTGATTTAGGCTCGTTGTGTACTTGAGAGCTACTGGTACTAGCTTCAGCTTCATTATTTACACATCTTGTGCCTGGATACTAGAGATATTTACGAAAAGCCTACAATACAGTTCTTCCGCAATTCGTCTCGAGTCTCGACCCGAATGTCCCGGGACTCGAGACAACTAAAATTACGAAATGTCCCGGGACGCAAACCCTAACCGTGATTAGTATTTAGACCGAGTATTTTGAATTTCTCCATTACCACCAATGATAATACTACATTAAATCGATTCATATTGTGACAACTTCCATTATTTAACTTTTATATCTTACAATTATTTTACAAAATATTTTTTGTAATAATTAGTTTTGGTAAAACATTGACATACAATTGTCGAGAAATAATATTTTAATCCACCCGACTTTAATAAATCCAAATCAAACTTTAATAAATCAAAATTTTTTGCACACTGTATATGAAATTGCGTTTACTGTCAAAAACATTATAGCGTCGCGTCGCTTCGACTCTCCGCCAATGTGAGTTGAGCCTTATAGGTAAATTAAAATATATTATATTTTAACTCCATGGATATTCTTTTGTTGTTATCATTAATAAAGTCCAATGGGAGTCAAGCCACAACTATTTTTGCAGCATATTGAAAAAGTTATATATTTTTTTATAATTATTTATAAACTTCGAGGAGTTACCTGGATACCTCATGGATCCCATCATCAGGTCATCACTTTGGTGAAAACGGGACCAACTTATCGGAAGGGCGGAATTATCGAAGAACATACAAAAAAAAATATATATACAGCCGAACGTATAACCGCCTCCTTTTTTGGAAGTCTGTTAAAAAGTGGCAATGTCGCGTACCTACTTATAATTAATTTCTAATTTCTACCTTAACAACTTAATTCACCACATCTTTGTGGAATTCAAATTATGTTTACACACACTTTGTTTTAAATACACCTAAAATAATTTTGTAAATGAGGCTTTTTGAGTTGGGCAATAACCTGCAGGCGGCTGCCCTACATCACAGGGTTGTCGAAAATTTTTACGGCCACCCCTTTTTATGGCCGGGGTAAAAGTAAGGGGTAATGATCAAATAACCGTTCCGATTAACATAACTGATTTTTGGCGTTTTCAGATAACAACTACAATATATGAATCTGCGCGTCTTTTATTATTATTATTTATTGAATATAAGATACATACATAAGTTGTATTCTAACTGCCGATTACTGGAACGATAGTTAAATTAAGTGACGCTCAAGTCAGGTATTGTCCTTGTAATTTTGGCTAGCAGAGACAGCGACAGCTTGTGAATAGGACGGCTCTTAATTTTGTTTAGCTTTCCAGTATTCGGCCGTTAGTGAAATGAAATTTGACGAATCTGGAATAAAAATAAGTACACGATGAACGCTTAGTGTGGCATGCGAAATACGCCTACTTCGCACTTCCACTTGTTTTCTATTCCGTCGTTAGCACCGTTAAACTCGACAAGGGTTTTTCTCGAAGCCAACTTTATAGTAAGCTGTATAACTTCTATCTTTTATCATAATACACATTGAAAAAATAAGAATTTATGTCGCGAAAATTGAGTAATGTAATAATAATTGTAAGCGCTTGTTATAGGTAACATAGCGGTCGTTTCTCATTTGGATAGTCTTTTAATTTAGTTTAATTCGACTGGGTGAACCGATTTTGATGATTATTTTTTATTTGAAAGCTGGTGCTTATCGTGAGGTCTCATTTTTACTTTGGAAGTCGGTTTTAATTTTTTGTTTAAAAATAATATTTTGCTTAGAATTTTAATGTGAATATCATTATTTAAATACACGTATTAAATTCAAAAGTTTTCCTAATTTCTTTAAATCTGACTACGAAGTACCAACACCACACCAAATTGAAACTAGTAGCATGAGCAACACTGTTTTGTTGTCCCTTTTCCAGAAAAACTTACAAGTTACGAACTGAATAACTGTAATTTTATTTTTATTATAAAATTTTTTGACCCAGCCCTACTGACGAATGCGGTCAAACAATGGCTTGCTTTACAACGTAATAATATGATACGCCACGCTCGGTGTAATCGCACAACTATGTAGTTGGCGAAAATTTTATTTAACCCGCACGCCTCTGAGTTACGTTTGTTTTTCAATGACAATGTAACGCGAAATTAAAGTTTTGTTAACTTTGCAGGGTTAAATATTACTTTGTAATTTTAGCACTAGGGTACACCCGAGTTTAAATTGATGAAATATAAAATGTAATATTAAACTTTAGCAGCTTGCTTTCTGGGAATGGAGAATATATCTAGAATAGTCGATACTGATATCATCTTATACTTTGAACGTGACAATCTTGTATATTATATATATTTATATATAATCGGTTTATCGAAAACGGCTGCAAGTTATACCATAAAATTATACCAAATTTTTGGGGAGTTTTGGGGGAGAAAGATCTAGATCTTTCTCCCCCAAAACTCCCCAAAAATTAAATTATTATTTAATTATTATTATTTTTTATTTTATTATTCTTTCCTAGGTCTTATCCCTAGGAAACTGCTCATTTTTAAGCTATTTATGATTTTTCTGCCGTTGAGCAACAATATATCAATAATTTGACTCTATTATGTCAGTCCGATTGGCAGTATACGTATGTATAATTTTTGCTTTGTTCGAAAATTCGGAATAGGGTGGGTTCGAAAATAGAATCAATTTTAATTATTTTTTTAATTAATAAAAGGTACACACAGAAACAGAAACATAGAAATATCAAAAGTAAGAAATAGATAGGTATCGAGAGATTTCTTCCAGAAGACAGATGATAACGGTTCATCCAACTCACACCGACCATTAGTCGACGCGAATCATTGCCTCAGATCCAGCGGAAAATAGTTTTACTTCATTCATTACTCTACCGGGAGATAAATACAAGACATTCGTTACGGAAAGCCAATATCTGCTTTTGAGATGATGTCGGATCTTCGACTATATCCGTTGTTAGACATAGTCGAAGATCCGACGGTAGAATTACTTCTGTCTTCCTGTTATGCCGATACGAAGTGTGTTGTGCTTTTGTATTGTCTATTTATTTAGTAGTTATCGCTTACACGTTAGTAAAATTAACTACCAGCCTTGTAATATTATTAACCCCTTACTAATAAAAATATTTACTTTATTATTAATATTTTGGTTAAGCTATACAATGTTTTGTCCTTGCCTGATACGTTGGAAAAGTTGAAGTTGAAAGCTTGACAGACAATGACAAAACATTGTATACACACACCGGCATATTTAGCGGAACATAAAATAAAGGTTTGATATCAGTATCATATAAGGTTGCTGGCTGGTTTATACGTCATTTAATTTAAAAATAAATATTTTCAAATTAAGAAAACAACTGAACATCACATTTTATGCAATTGTTTTAATTTCATTCAAATACACCTTATCTGGAGCGAACTTGGAGTATTTCTTCCTTCTGAGTTTGATTAAAAATTTAATTGAAATACTGTTTTTTGTTAGTTTTTTTTTAATCGCGTATCTTTTTGGAGTTGAGGACTGAATTTTGTGAACAAAATTTGGCCAAACAAAAAGTTTGGGACTTGCTGAAAAGAAAAGTTAAGTCCAGAATTCCAGCTCCTGCCAACGTGGGTGAACTGCGAATCGCCGTAGTTGAGGAATGGCGGAGACTATCCCAGGAGACCATCGATAACATCATTCTCAGTATGCCTAGACGGGTAGAAACTTTAATAAGAGCACGTGGAGGAAATATGCGATATTAATCACCATTTTTCTAATTTAATTAATTGTTATTTTAATATTAATTTTCACTTTTCCCGGTTACATGAAAAGGTCAAAAATGTACCATTTTTCACAAATAGCCTTTACTCGCAAAATCTGTTCTTAATGTGATCTCATTTTAAGTAAAACAAATGAAACTTTAAATAACAAAAGAAGTGTAGTAAGTAGATTTTAAAATAAAACCATATTTTTTTAATTATGGACCTTTTTTTTTTGTTTTCCGCTAAATATGCCGGTGTGTTTAGCTTGTCTATTGTGTAAATATTTTTAGTGGTAAGGGGGTTTGTATTCTATGGCGCAACTGTGTGCCAATTACATTCAAATGACAGCGTTTCATCAGTAACAATAAACATTAAATCATAACAAAAAAGTGTCTCAATTATGTACGAGCTGTATTAATCTGAGTGTACCAGTAATACCCCGTACTTTATTTAAAACCCTTTAAGAATGTCAAGTTCAGGTCGAAGGCCAGTTTTTCCTAGAAAACCCGCATGTGCTGAATCGCTGAATCGTTCAGATTCTGAATATTCAGAAATTTGACATCCTTAAAGGATGTCAAAATAAGTACGTGTATTCTCAGGCATAAACTACCTAAATCAGGGTTGATAAATTATGTTTATGAACTGAGATCCCAGGCCCGCCTGACTAACCTCATATTCTTACAGATAAAATATATTATTATCATATTGTAGTATTAGTGTGTACAATGAACGTATACATACCTGCTACTTTTCTCGGTGGGCCAATTCTCAGATACAGGGCGCCAAAGGAAAAAAGAAGTTGTACTTACTTTTCTTACCGCCTTTAAAACGGTTCTTACATAATATGATAAAGTATATCTTAATATATCTCTGTTCATACTAAGTTTAGAGAAAAATTACTTTAATATTTTTTTTTCCTTTCGTTATTCTAAAACCAATAAGTAAGATTGATACTTTATCAGAATATCAAAATCAAATCAAAAATCAAAAATTCTTTATTTTCTTTACAATATATATAGTATTACATAGTGTGGGGACCTCCTTTTAAGTTAAATACTTGTGTTAGGAGAATCCCGCTCCTTCCCTCCGACAATTACTATATTTATTAATAGGTACATATATTATATTTTAATTATTATTTTTATAAATTGTAAGTTTTTTAACTATAGAAAATACATTTTAACTTAGGAGTGTAATCTTGCCTGTGTATGTGTGTGTGTGTGTGTGTGTATGAGTGTGAGCGTGCGTGTTTGTATGGCTGCGAGTGTGTGCTCATATTTTACTACTATACTACTATGTGTTTTTTATAGACTGATATAATATTATACTTATTAATATTATTATTTAATAATAAAATAGGTTTTATACATAAATGTTTTAATCACTGCAATAGTAGTTCAATGTCTCCATAATTTAGACTTTTTAACCAATTTAGTACAGCTTTTTTACATTTTCTGTATGAAAGTGAGTAAATAATATGTAATCTGTATGAAAGTGAGTAAATGATGAGATGAGATGAATGAGATGATAGAACGTATAGTAAATTGTTGTTTAGCAAAAGATGTACGGACCGAAGGCTGAAATATAACACAACGAGGGGTTCTTTTATTTAATATATCTGGTTCTACTTTAGTATTTTGATGTACTTTCAGTATTGTTTGTAGTATATATAGTTTTCTTACTTTTAATACATTAGCTTCTTTGTATAATTGTTTTGTACTATAGAGAATTTTCTTTTTTAGCATGATTTTGAGTTTGTGCTCTTTGTGCTCGTTCTAAATTTAAAATGTGGGTTTTGTATAAACCTCCCTACACCGTGATAGAATACAGAATTACAGATTGAACTAAGGCGGTATAGATATTAGTGATGAGTTTAATATCCATAATGTTTCTTAAGTATCGAAATAGCCAGGTTAGTTTTCTTATGCGAGATGCAACAGCTGTCAGTTGTGGGATCCATGATAATTTACTGTCGAGGATTACACCTAAATATTTTGTTGAATTTACCCTTTCTATTGTTTGACATGTGCAGTTGCACATGTTACAAAAGTAGGCAGTTATATTAAAATTACTGGGGGCTTGGGTTGAGGAATTAATAGAAAATGTTATATAATTAGTTTTATTTGTGTTCAATGTTAGTGAATTTATTCTTAGCCAGCCTATAACCTTATGAAGTCCAGTTTCCGCACATTTAAACACTGTGGGCCAACTCCTGTCTTCAAAAACTAGTGCTGTATCGTCAGCGTATGAAATAATAGTGCCATTAAACAATTTTAGATTTGTTAAGTCATTAATAAATATCAGGAATAGGGTTGGGCCAAGCGCGCTGCCTTGAGGGACGGAATATTCAGAAGTTATCATTTAGTCGCTGGTGGTATTTGAATCTAATTTTACTTGTTGTGTTCTACCGGTCATGTAACTCGTCATAAGATCTAGAAAAAGGCCCCTGATTCCTATTTTTTCCATTTTACGAAGGAGAAGTGGAATATAAACTGTGTCAAACGCTTTTTTTAAGTCTAAAAAAATACAAAGTGTTTTCTTTTTAGTATCAATACTTTTTGTAATACGCCTGACAAGATCATGTATGGCATCATTAGTACTAAGACTCTGTCGAAAACCGTATTGGTATGTTGATAAAAGATTATTTTTATTTGAATATTTTATTACACGTATATTAATAAGTTTTTCAAGAATTTTTGCTATCACTGGTAACACCGATATGGGTCTATAGTTATTAATGTCATGCCTACTACCGTTCTTAAAGATTGGGTGTATTAAAGATCTCTTCAGTACTTTAGGAAATGTTCCACTTCTAAAGCTGGTAACACATAAGTATGTGATAATGCGTATTAATAGGGATTTAGCCATTTTTATAAAGTTGGTGGGGATTTCATCCCAGCCAGCAGCAGATTCTGATTTGAGGCTTGATATTATTTCATTTACTTCCGAAGCGTCGGGCTCAATATTGCCTATTGTATGCGGGCAAGATGGTAAACTATCTAGGTATTGATTTATTGAGTGTTGGTTATTTTGTATTTAGAATATAAGTAAAGTGAGTACATACAATTAACCACAGCTTTAGCCCCAAGGATACCTAAAAAATTGGCCCACGACACAAATCAGCGTGTACGCATACTTTCATTGTACATACGAATACTACAATATGATATTATACACTTTATCAGTAAGAATATAAGGGTAGTCAGGCATGCCTAGGATATCAGTCTATTATATAATATATTAAGCAGCCTCATATAAACAAGCTTAAAAACGTTATTAGTCAATTTGTCACACGAACATCAACATAAGAAAATGGTTACAACCACCATTCTTAGTTTTGTATTTACCGTCACATTTTATAAAAATAAAAAGTAAAAAAATCTTTATTGAACACACAAAGGACATAAACACACCTAAAAAGAAAATAACAGTAAATATATAGAATAAAAAATAACAATACAAAACTGCGACTTGCAAAATATAATTATTTGTTAAAAAAATGTATTTTTGAATCAAAGAAAATACAAAACACTAAATATATCAATAATCAAAAAACAAATGCATAGCAGGATGGAAAATTATAAATTATAACTTAGGCGATAATAATAAAAATAAAAACATTTCATACATTAAGAAGCATTTAAAAGTATATACCAAGCCTAACGAAATATGCCAAATATTCAATCACTTCTTTACAAATTTAGGAAATATGAGGCCAAAAAAGAACAATAACATAAATAAGATTATGTGCTCACACAACATCAATAGAAACACAATTTTCTTAAACCCAACAGATCCCCATGAAGTTTTTAATACAATATTATCATTAAAGAACACTAATGCTGTAGGATATGATGAGATTCGAACGGATGTTATTAAGAAATGTGCAGTACAAATATGTTATCCACTTGCTAAAATTATTAATCAATCGTTAGAACAGGGAGTGTTTCCTAGCCGATAAAAATTTTTAATTACTAAGCCTTTGTTAAGAAAAGATGATAGAACAGAATTAAATAATTACCGTCCAATAACATTAATTCCCATTTTCGCAAAGATCTTTGAGAAAATAATATTAAAACGTTTTAAAAGTTTCTTTAATTCTGAAAACCTGTAGGTTAATGAACAATTTGGTTTCCGTGACAATAGTTCGACTACAGACGTCTGTTTTTATTTGAGCAAAATAGTACATGATAGTTTAAATAATAAAATACCTATCACTGCAATTTTCTTACACATGACAAAGGATTTTGACCTTGTTAATCATAACTTATTATTGTATAAATTAGAAAGATATGGAGTTTAAGGAAAATCATACGACTGGATAAAATTTTATTTAATTAAAAGAAAAGTATATACAGAAATTAGAAAAATTTCTGTAGGTAATATAAAAAAAAACATACAAATCAAAATGAGCATATATGACATAGGAGTACCACAAGGAAGTATGATTGGTCCACTTCTATTTCTTACATATCTAAATGACGTCACAACAGCAACGAAGCATCCTAGTGTCTTATTTGCAGATAAGATATTAGTGAAATGCCAGAATATTTTATTATATGAACAAGAAATTTACAATGCACTTAATGACATAATATTCTGGCTAGATAAAAATGATTTACTGGTTAATCTGTGTAAAACAAAAATAATGCAATTTAAATACTATAACGCAATACAAATACCTAAAAAAATTACTTATAATAACATAAATATAGATGAAGTAGACACAATAAAATTTCTAGGATTAATGTTTGACCAACACTGTAACTGGAAGGCGCATGTGGACTTTATTTGTAGCAAGCTGGACAAATTCGTTTATGCACTGCGACGTTTAGCAAAGACCGTGTCAATGTCTGCAGCTCTTTTTGCATATCACTGATACGTATCTTCCGTCATATCATATGGTCTTATAATCTGGAGCAACTCTGTTGTGTTCAATACAGCTTTCAAATTACAAAATGAGAGCTATATGTAAGGTAGGACCACTTGAAAGTTGCAAACTGTTATTTAAAATGTTGGGTCTACTTACGTAGCCATGCATGCACATTAGATACATGTATATGTTTGTTAAAAAGAACCCCAAATATTTTGTACAAAACAAAGGCATTAACATGACTTGTTAGTCATGTTTATGTCTTTGTGTTTAATGATCACAACGTTATCCCAATAAATTAGTTATGCTTAAGTGTAACAGCACAGCGTGTCAGAAGAGTCCCTATTTTATGGCTATTAAATTATTGAATGAATTGCCAAAAGATATTGATAAACTTACCTTAACATCTTTTAAAAGAAAATTGAATGACTGGCTTTTACACAAATGTTGTTATGACGTATAGGAATATTATCTGGATACTTATTTAAAAAAAATTTAAAGTAAATGACATAGATATATCGTTTTCTTCCTTTTGTTTTTTTTTCATTTAATTGTGTATTTTGTTTTTTTTTTGACATTAAAATATGTAATTTTTAAATGAAAATTAATAATTATCATAAATTTTGTTATTGACATTTGCATACTATTAAATTAGTTGAGTGACATGATCCTGAAATGTATATTATTATCTAAGACCAAATTGTACATTCACTCTGACAAATGAACGATTATTATTATTATTATAAATAAATCGAAAAACAGAATCAAATCCCCACACCACATGTTCAAAGGGAAACTTAGGCATCGACCACGGCGGTGCCGAGGCGCCTGATGTTCCCCGTTTTCCCATTTTCATCCCATCCCGGCGTCCCATTTTCATTCCGTTGACGCGAAATACAAATGTCATATTATCTAATGGAATTTCAAGAATGATATATCAATACAAAAGAAACGAACAATAAAACGCAGATTAACCTCGTAAAATTCGTCAACACGTAGCAAAGGAGTTTATGGCGGAGCCCAAATGCATTTTTCGTGTCTGAAAAAAGCCTCCATCCCAAACTTTTGAGATGTACGAAAAGTGCTTTACTGCCAAGTGCCAACTGAATCATTGATATATTTTATGATATGGGGCTTTGTGATGCTAATGCGTAGACTGATCCTACGTCAAGATTTTTGTAGCATCAATATGGTCTTGTAATAATAAAGTTGTATTTATTTTTAAATCGACTGACACTATAAAATTAATGTAATGCGCAATTTAGTCAATTTTTTGCGTCTTAGATATAGTACTTAAACGGATGATTTAGGTATTCAATTATATTAAATATAATATAAATATAAATAATATTCTAAAATCTAATATAAAGCTTTTTGAAGTGATCATTTCTCTAAGCGCGTTGGGCATTTTTATAGATTAAAAAAAAAAACGACGAACTTGTGACACCCATACCGACACCGATACAGTATGAGCTAGGGCGGGAATGGCGGGTCGCGCGCCGCATGCTGCCTGTGTGCTATTGTTTCCACTTCTGTCGGCACCACCACTGTGACCACTGTTTTTTGTGTGTAGTTTTAATTCAATTCAATTCATTTATTTGCTGTAAAAGTGGTAAGTACAATAGTTGGTACAAAATTTATAGGTTCTGACACTTTTAGCTACATATAGATAGCATGCAAACATTTATAAGATTAATTTAAATTATGAAGCTTCTAAAATACTAACATTATTATACAAATATTCTATTCCAATTATCTCATTTTACTTTACACTAATAATTATATGTCAAGACTTTTAAGAGGTTAAGTAACAAAAACAAGAAAAAAGAAAAATAAAAACATAAATGTAGAAACACACACAGAAAATCATACAGTTTACAAAACACATTTAGAATAATAGTAACAATCGCAAAAATAATAGTACATTATGTCGTAATAGTAATCGAGTAGATAATAATATTGATTAAACCGGTATTAAAATATGTAAAATAAAGTCATTTTATCGTCATCTCAAATGTCAATTCAATAAGTTTTATAAAATAATTACAATAATATATAAATATATAAACATGTACAGCTATACTTCCTACGTAACATATAAATATTATGTTTATTCTGTTCGTATACATATTTAATATATATCATATACATATTTTTACATATTTATTTTTATTTCTCGTATTTAACTAAGTCTTTCAATATACTTTCAATCAATTATAAATTATTCGTCTTGATATCACAAACTGGATTTAGAGTTTGTACCATTCAAAATGTGTTGGACGTTCGTTTGATCATCATTTTGCTGTTTTAACATATCGAGACTGTATCGAAACTGAATAAAGGGCGTCACAGACGGCGAAGATAATATAAGTTCTTACCTTAAGATGCCTGGATATGTTTCATACTAGCTTTTGCCCGCGGCTTCGCCCGTGTAAATACATTATTCCAAGGGAACCATATATTTTCTCGCGATGAAAAGTATCATATGTCCTTCCTCGTAATCTACTCTACTTCTGTGCTAAATTTTATGATGATCGGTTAAGTAGTTTTTACGTGAAAGCGTTAAGACAATATCCCATCGGAACCGTACATTTTTCCGCGATATAAAGTAGTACATGTTCTTTTACCGTGGTCTTTTCTATATCTGTTCCAAATTTTATAATGATCGGTTGCGTAGTTTTTGCTCGATAGTTCACACAAACTGTATAGCAAGTGTTATAATATAATATATCGCTTCATAACATAAAATATTATATAATCGTATCTTCGCCGTCTGTGATGCTCCTTTATTTTAAGATTTAATTACTAAAATACAGCATAAACTCTGTATCGGATAGGTACTAATTTTTACAAATCGGTCCGTGTACCTACATGTAAGTACAGATTAAAGAAAGAGGATAAGATAAACAGCTACATAGTAAACTTTCGATTTGATTGCACTACTACAAGCATACGGTGTTTTCATAATTCTGCTATCGCGTACACGGAAACAGTGGAAAAATCCGGTTAAGATTGTAAGCCGTCGAAGTGGCGTCTAAGTTTTAAAATTTCGTGTTTCAGTTTTTATGTCATGCGATATTGAGAATTGTGATGTGTTGTTGGTTGTCATGATGACAAATAACAAATTTAAAAAATCTATTATTTTTGTGTCCAATTAATGTTTAAACTTCATAAACTTTATAATGTGGTAATGTATTGAACTGTGTGTATGAAAAATAATAGAATAAATGAAATGAAATCTCTTATTTTACCTATCCTAAGAATAATATTAGATAAGCAAATATTTAGTTTTCTAGGAGGTGTCTTACTTTTTTATAGGAGCGTCCATGACCTAGTGAATATATCTCATGAGTCACACGCGTGATTGTGCAGGTTCGATGCCGGGTTGTGGTGTGTACCAATAATTAGACTTTCTCATTAACCGTACACTGACGCTGGAATTAGTTTTAATTTACCCCCATCTTTTGTGACAACCCTGACAAAATTTGGATCGCTTATGAAAGCTATCACTCTGTGGGTAAGTATATAATTCTACTCTGTGATGTAAGTGCTCAATGCTCATTACTGGATTAATTTGTATTATTTGCGGTTCGTTTCGAACTATCTTTACTACGTATGAAGTATGTTACTAAACATTTTATTCCATACTCGTTTAACTAACAGTGGTTCCAAATGGAAGGCAGAAGAGCGTGTATTGTTTCATATCCTCCCCTGCACAAGACGTTTCAACAATGCGTACGTTCCGAGCGCGGTTTCATTCTTACATCTACGCCGAATGTTCTCATTGAAACTTGCTTTATTGTGATGTGTACATACAACGTTGGCATAATTAGAACTTGCTTTATTGTGATGTGTACATACAACGTTGGCATAATTAGAACTTGCTTTATTGTGATGTGTACATACAACGTTGGCATAATTAGAACTTGCTTTATTGTGATGTGTACATACAACGTTGGCATAATTAGAACTTGCTTTATTGTGATGTGTACATACAACGTTGGCATAATTAGAACTTGCTTTATTGTGATGTGTACATACAACGTTGGCATAATTAGAACTTTTAAATGACGAAATCACTTAGTCAAATCATTGTTGCTATTATCAAAATTCAAAGTACTCTAAGTACGTAGATTCATAAGGTATTTTAGCAAAATTATATTTTGCTATCTATAATAAATACTCTACTAATAATCTTCACTTATACGAGTATCTGAGCAATAAGGAGTTATATTAAAAACTATGTAACATCCCTATAGGGATGAAATTTTTAAAATCCCTTCTTAGTGTGCTTCTACGTTATAAATTAAAACAACTGTCGAAATTTCCACTGTTAGACCTTACGGATGTGTGCGCGTTTATATGTCAGTCAGTCAGTCAGTCAGTCAGTCGTGGGGACATCTCCTTTTATTTAAATAGATTGTAAAGTTTCACAATGGAATATAATCAGATAATGTATAGACGCACGCGAAAGTAACATCGTTATTTTCTATTCTTAAACGTATTATTATGTTTTTTAAAGTCACAATTTCCATTTAATTTAAAAATGATCCGACCGATATAGTTTAAGCTTTCCATTGTAGTCGGTAATGCTCTATTATACCATTATATACAGAACTGCTGGCACAAAGGATTTATTTAGCTGGAATAGCTCAAAGAAATCCCGGCTTTATATCCAGACTGATAAACTATCACACGTAATTGTGATATATAGTTGTGGTCATTACATTTTTAATCAACGAATATAACTTATTCTATGTTACTTTTCTTTTTACTCTAATTATCGAGAATCCTACTCACACCATCTGCGTTTTAATTTTACTTAAACAACTACAACTAAACTTACAGCCAGCCAGAACAGCCTCCGTAGTCCAGTGGTTTAGAGCTTGGCTCTCGACTTTGGTCGTGGGTTCGATTCCCGCATTGGAACAACAAAAAATGTTGTTTCTAAGTTTGGTTAGGACAATAGGCTGATCACCTGATTGTCTGACAAGAAAGATGATCCATGCGTCGGATGGGCATGTAAAAAGTCGGACCTGCGCCTGATCTCTCGCCAGTCGTGTCGGTTATCCGTCCACTGGATTATGTGAGTAAAGGAAGAGAGAGTGCTCTTGTGTACTGTGTACACACTTGGGCACTATAAAATTACTCCTGCGTAAATGGCCTGGTTCCAATGAAACCGGCCACAGTCATCGAAATCGGTGTGGGAAAGTTATTATTATTATAAACTTAGTCAATTATTATTACAAATAAATAAACTTTATACAAATTTAAATCTAGTGTTACGTCTTACTGGAGGTGGGATGAAATTATTAGTTTAAAAGTTGCGGTAAAATATTATTTAATCTCAGGGTTAACATGCGATCACACGCAATCACACCCGCGTATAATACATGTTAATGATCCTCCACACGTCATCACACGCGATCACATGTCAATACACATGCAGTCACACCCGCACATAATGCGTGTTAATGATCCTTTACACGTCTTTACACGTCATCACACGCGATCACACGTCATCACACGCAATCTCACCCACACAATTGATTTTCGCCAGTTTAAAAATGGGCTACTTAGGTCACGGGAAAGCGTGCATAAAGTGCGGGTTTAGGTCACACTGTGCTATAAAAAAATTGAATTTAAATTATATAGTAGGTCATTACATATGAAATTGGCGCTTTGTAGCTATTGGAACATAATGTATTTTTAAACATAATGTATTTATTTAATCAAATTATATAACCGTTGCTATCTATGCACTTAAGCCATCTCATAGGTAGTTCATTGATTCTTTTACTAAAAAAAACTATTCGGACAGGAATATAGTGTATATATATAGTGTAGTGTGTGAATATAGTGTGTGGTCTAGCGTTGTCCTGATGTAGCAGTTGCCAAGAGCTAATGACCAACCTCGGTTGTTTAGCAGCTAGGTTTTCCATCATGATTTGCAGTTGACATCTGGCAATAGACATCTGCCGTAATGATCTGGCCAGATTTAAGAAAGCTGTAGTGAACGACACCGGCACTAGTCCACCAAACGCTCACAAGTAACTTTTTTGAATCAATTTTCGCTTGGGGCAGGCTTTGGCTGGTTCGCCATGAGCGTTTCTGATTATTGTACAGGATCCATTTTTCATCACAGGTTATGATTTGATTTAAAATCCCTTCATTATTGTGCCGGTTGAGTAATGTAACGCAGCAGTCGACGCGCGTTTGTTGGTTTGCTGCACTCAATTCATGAGGTACCCACCTTTCAAGCTTTTTCACCTTCCCAATTTGCTTCAAGTGGATTAAAACAGTTTTATCACTAACATCACAGCCTGCAGCTAATTCAGACGTGGTTTTTGATGGATTCGCTTCCACAATAGCCTTCAATTCTTCATTGTCAACTTTGGTCTCCGGTCGTCCACGGGTCTTGTTCTGCAGGTCGACATTTTCAGAACGAAAATGTTGGAACCAAAAACGCACGGTGTTTTCTTTTGTGACACCGCCACCATACACATCATTAATCCTTCGAGCCGTTTCTGCAGCACTGGTGCCACGGTGGAACTCGTACTCGAAAATAATACGATATTTCAAGTTTTCCATTTTGTAAACAGAGTGACGTAAAGAAAAAACCAAAAGAGGAAAAAACAAATGAATTACGGTTTTCGAAACACAAATGAATGAGTAAATAGCGGTATAAATTTGAAATTGAAATTTCTAACCAAAGAAACTATATTTGAGATCAAAGTGGCCAGTACGACAAAACACCAATTTCATATGTAAGGACCTAATATTATAATATTTAAATGCTTTTAGAATATTTCTATGAAATCTATGATCGCAAAAGTATAGCTTACAGAGCGTTTAGTGATTTTTATGGTAGTAGAGTATATTGCGGCGAACACTCACGTTAGTGGCAGTTACGACCTTGTCGCACACTCGAGTAAGTTAATATAATATGTTGGTATAGGTTGGACAGACTCATAGGACCGACCTATACTTATATATAACTATGAGTTTTTTTGAGTCGTATTTTATCGTTATATATATTACGATAAAATACGACTCAAAAAACGCACTTGCAATAGGTTTTTTTAAATTTTGAAAACGTGGTACTAAAGATATACCTAGACTGCAGAACAGTAATAAAAAAATCCATTTTGCTGTTCCAATTTGACCCGTAGGCGCCGTCGACATATTAATCAATCTGTATAAAAATACATTTTCATTACGTTAACGGTGCATGTCATATTAAGATTCTTATTGTGAAAATTTTATGTATCGCAAGAATAAAAATCAGGCATATAGGAATCGTTCCTAATTATTTGTACTTTTTGTATTAACTTATATTAACACACAATTTGTAAAAAAATATAAATTATCTTATGACACAAACAGTTGTAGGCATCAATGAACACGCTACTTCATATAACTTGGTTTTGTGAAAGAAAGTACATAGTAGGTACTATATAAGGTTTGGTAAATAAATAAAAAAATCTACAGCTTATGTAAGGTAACATTTAGGCAGAAAAATAATTTCAAAATTTGGAATAAAGTATATTAAACTATATAAAATTTCATTGCGCTCTAAGGCGCTGAGGTCATTAACCTCACAGAATCAGCCAACTTTAAAGCGAAAGTAAAGTGTTTGCCTAAATAATATCAATTCAATCAGCTGTGTGAGGTCAATGACCTCCGTAGCGCCGTAAAGAACGTAATGTAATTTTATTTTCTTTTTCGAATTTTTTAAACTATTTTCTGCCTAAACGTCTTTACATAAGCAGTAGATGCCTAAAATATCCATAATTGATTTTACCAAACCTTATATAGCGTTCCTTATTTAATGACCACAACTGCATATTATGTCTTGGCATCTAGTACTATGATACTATACAACTATAATATTATATAAATGATAAATTTAATTAGCAATTTATAGTGGCTACTCACAGGTAGAGTTTGAGTACTCGTAGGTAGCATTGAAGGATTATGAAATGTGGCAAAGTTAAAGTTTATGTAAATGATTAGGTGTGCATTTTTTTTTTTAATTTCTTAGCTACACAAAATTAATAACTACCACTAACACTACCACGCGTTTGTAACGTTGGAGGAAGATAATAAGGTTAGGTGTTGTTTCATTCTTGGTTGAACACAATTGCCAATCTTTCTTTCACATTCCATAGACTACATTTACATATTTTTATTGCGTATCTAAGTGGCAACAGAACCATAAAACGTTGTCGAATTTCGACCACCTGGCTACCTGTAGTTTTATAAGTTATTCTAATTTTATATAATAAAGTATGCATTTACCTACTAGGATATTAAATTCTAAGTTTTTTGGTAATTTTAAAGATATTATTAATTAGATACTACGATCTGTGTCACAAATCACTTGACTTTTTGTTGTAAAGCACAATATCATAGACATACATGAATCCATAATATTATATTTTATTTGGGATAACAACAGCCATAATTTTTTATACAAAATGCTTATAACAATTTACATACAGTACATAGGGCCAATAACAGCAATTCACAATTTAATATTATCATAAACTTTAAGCTAAGCTAATCTTGTGTATATATAATCGGGATCTCAGCAACGGCTGCAAGTATTACCATGAAATACTTGCAGCCGATGCCTTCGTAAAAATTCTCCCTTTTCCAGAATTATAAACATGTGTAATAGTATTTCAGATCAGGGGCCGTATTATGATATTTTATAAAACCAGCTTGTTTCCAGGCAATTCAATATACGGCCCTAGTTCTTTTTCGTATTACAACAACATTTCATTCTGACTGGATTCATCCTGGTTTGGTTGTCGCTGACTGGTTTAGACGAGCATGAAGGTGACGGTCGGAAACGTCAAATTCCACGTAATTACAGTACGTTTTTTTTATGGCATGCCCTTAGTAGGTACAGAGTTAATTACGAACGGACAACTTGATGCAATAATGCGATATGGGGCGATATTTGGAACGGCATTTTAAAAGTAATATATTTTTAACTATTAATAGAATATGTACAGTTATAATAATAGTTATAAAAAGAAAATTTTAAAGGCTACCCGAAAGAGAATGGTCTATGTTAATAAAATAGCTGTCGTTTTTGCCAATTTAACTACTTTATAGCTAGACTCTGGCCATCGAATGATGAATCTTAAAAATGGCGGCAAATTTAAAGAATCCGGTGTGGTAACACTAATCTGACCGGACTGTAGATTATTTGAAAAGTGCAAATTCTTTTATAAATTACTAGCTGTTGCTGGGCTCCGCCCGCGTAAATATAGTATCCCTCGGAAACACCTACTGTACTTTTTCATGATAAAAAATAGCCTATGTTAATCCAGAGCCTAAACTACTACCATACCAAATTTCATCGAAATTAGTTCAGTAGTTTTTGCGTGAAAGAGTAACAAACATCCATCCATACATCCATCCATCCATACATCCATCCTCACAAACTTTCACATTTATAATATTAGTAGGATGATCTTAATAATTATTGTTGATTGAAATTATTAGGAATGATGAATTGCTTGGTGATTTTGGTGCTTCTCGTGTGAAGCATTATTTCTAGAAATTCAAATATTTCTAACTCGTCAGTCGTCACACATGTTTATTTTCTATGAACCTATGAATAAAACCTACGTCTTAAAAATAAATCAATATTCGCAATTATTTTAGCCATATTTTACGTTACTAAAATACCCATAAAATATTAAAAGAGAACGCAAAACAAGCTAATGAATTGTGGCGTAAACTGAATGGATTTGTAAAGACAGTTTTGACGTATAAACAAGCCAGCTAATGTCAAATGTTTTGTCATAATACGAAAATACCACGCAAGTTTCAATGCAGAAGTATGTCAAGTGTCACATGACTGCTGACTGGCTGGCAATAAGTGATCGTAATACGAAAATGCAAGCCAGTTTTTTTCATGGCGTAAACTGACTGGAATTAAGAGCTTGTAATACGCCCCCAGGTTGATGTATTTTTTGTTAGATATACCTGTGCTGATTGATAACTGGCCGAAACGACGAACTTAAAAAAATGATACGCAAAAAAGGAATATTACATTATATTCTGGCATATTTTAGAAAATAGAACGCCAAATTTGAATTTAATCGAACTGATGGAATTTGTTTGAGAGGACGTAGAACTTTCTCTGTCGTACATGTTCTTAACAATGAAAAGAAACGAAATTCGTGCGGTGATAAAGTTTTACGTTTTAAAAGAGAAAACAGCAACTCAGATTAAAACCAAGCTAGAAAGTGTTTTAGGTAATTCTGCTCCTTCATTGAGTACAATTCACACCTGGGTAACTGATTTTAAACGTGGAAGACAGAGCTGCGAAGACGCCCACAGGTCTGGCCGTCCAAATGAAGTCACGAATCCGGACATGATCAAAAAAGTTCACAAAATTGTATTGAATGATCGGCGCTTAAAGTTGCGAGAGATAGCAGAGATGGTGAGCATTTCATCTGAATACGTTTTTAATATTTTGCACCAACATTTGGGAATGAAAAAGCTTTGCGCGCGATGGGTGCCGCGTTTGCTCACTGTAGACCAAAAGCAACGTCGAGTGGACGATTCATCGGAGTGTTTGGCGCTGTTTAACCGAGATCCTAATGAGTTTTTGCGGCGTTATGTAACAGTCGATGAAACCTGGATACATCATTATACTCCCGAGACAAAAGAACAATCTAAGCAGTAGATTGAGAGCGGAAAACCTGCGCCGAAGAAAGCAAAAACGGTTTTGTCGGCCGGAAAAGTGATGGCGACTGTTTTTTGGGATGCTCGAGGGATTATTTTAGTGGATTATCTGCAAAAAGGAAAAACAATAAATGGAGAGTACTACGCAATCTTGCTGCAAAAATTAAGTGAAGAAATCCAGAAGAAACGACCACATTTGGCCAAGAAAAAAATTTTGTTCCACCATGACAACGCACCTGCACACACGTCAATGGTTGCAGTCGCCAAACTCCATGAATTGCGGTTCGAATTGCTACCGCATCCACCCTATTCCGCGGATCTGGCCCCGTGCGACTTCCACTTATTCCCAAACCTGAAGAAATGGTTAGGTGGCCAGAGATTTTCATCCAATGAAGAAGTCATTGTTGCCGTGGACGAGTTTTTTGAGGGGTTTATTTATTTTTATTTTTTTATTTTTATTAAATAAGGGGGCAAACGAGCAAACGGGTCACCTGATGGTAAGCAACTACCGTCGTCCATGGACACTCTCACTCTGGGTTGGAGAAAACATTTTATCAAACTGGTGTAACGGCATTGGACAAGCGCTGGACTAAATGCATCGAGGTAGAAGGAAACTACGTTGAGAAATAAATTTATTTTAAATAGATTTTTGAAGTTTTCTTTGTCGTTTCGGAAACTTATCAATCAGCCCTCGTATAGGTTGTTTTAGGAAAATTTAATCACGATCCAGATAACTTTATTTAAATTACTATAATTTTATTACCAATTTAAATTCAAATTTAATTTTATCTACGATTATTTTAATAATTAGCTTTTTATCATTTTATAATTTTTAATAAATAAGTATCTTTATCTTGTAAATGTACTTTAGCTATAAGCAATGCAATTTTATGAAATGCCTATTATATATATATATATATATATATATATATATATATATATATATATATATATATATATATATATATATATATATATATATATATATATATATATATATATGTAATTATTATTATAGTAATTTAGTTGAGGCCAAATGTAATTAGTTATTGTATCTAGCTGTAAATTTGAATATATTTTATCATCCTATTCTATTTTTGATGCAAAACTGTTTTTGGTCCATAAATAAATAAATAAAATTTAGTATGCAGGGAGTTTTGGGGGAAAAAATCGATATAGCTAGGTCTCATCCCCTGGAAACTGCGCATTTTAAGCTATATATGTTTTTTTCTTTCGTCGTGCAATAATATATTATCAATAATTTCGACTTCATACATATCAGTCCGAGAGACAGAATGGCATGCTTATGTATAATTTTTGCGTTGTTCGAAAATTGGGAATGTCACCACACAATCGGGTTCGAATCCCAATCAAACAAATATTTTTATGATTTTTTATTATTTTAAATCTACTAGAACTCCTAGTTTTGCTCCCATTACCCAGGTACTAAATAACTAATATTAGAAGTAACAAAAGAGAAGAAGAAATAAAAAAAAAAATAGAGTGTGTGCTTAAGACCGCACGGCAGAAGTGAAAATTCATTGGCAATCGCAATAAATTTACGTGTAAGTAAATAATACTAGAATCGCTCACCCGATCGAGCCTTTCGCCTTAGACTTTAGAGCGTGACGGATCAGCCTCACTTGCATCCTCCCTCGCTCGGGTACATTCGGCAGTCCCGAGTTCACACGATGGAGCCTTACACCTCAGAGCGTAACGGATCAGCCTCACTTACAGCCTACGAAAAAATATGAGTGCGGTGCGCCAAACAAGTTTGCCATTTAATTATTCTTAGCACTAAGTACTATAATTACTTTGACATTATGATGTGTAGTAAGTTATTTAGAAATTTTAAATCTTAAACATCTTACGTAATAAAGTTACGTCAACTCGTATCACAGAGTAGAAAATATATAGTGCTCGTATTAAGCATGAAACAATGAGCAGAAAATTGAAACCAATCAGTGATATTTGATGGAGAGAAAATCAAATTCGTGCGCTAGTGAGGTACATAATTACCACTTTGCATTGACAAAGTTGATTGTACGGGGATGAGTGCAAGCTATTTGAACCACAGATATGTGGACTCTTCATTTTAAATGTAAATTCATCGTTATTCAAATAAGCGATATCCTACTATTATTATAAATGTGAAAGTTTCTGAGTCTGTTACTCTTTCACGCAAAATCTACTCAACAGATTTTGACGAAATTTGGTATGGTAGTAGTTTAAGGTCTGGATACTTTTTGTCCCGAAAATGTACCTACACCTACAGTGCTCCCGTGGGATAATGTACTTACGCAGGTGGAGCCGCGGGCAAAACCTAGTCTTATTATAAACTTGGATTAAAGTACACTTATTAAATGTACCTATATTTAAGAATTGTACATATTAAGTTTTTTACATAACGAGGAAAAAATAGTTTTTAGTAACATAACTGTTTTAGTCAGGCGTCACAATATAAAGTAGCACTAAGACCATTGACTATTAACATATTAAAATTTTTCAATACATATAATTTTACTATCAAAGGTACATTTCTCAACATCATGTAAATAGTTTTCAAATTGGATGATTAATAATAATAATCAGTCTATGCATACTCGCGCGTAGAAGCGAGATGTCATGTAATTTATTGAATTTATCAAAAATAATGACGTCAACCTCTGCGTCACGATTCGCGTCTACTATAAATTGTGCTAATATATTTTATGGGCTGTAGAAATAATTTTATTCAAAAATTTGCACTATTTAGGTACCTAATAGATCAGAGGGTCAATTCTGCTAAATGAAACCTTCAAAAAACAATTACAATCAAGTCCCGACACGCTGAAACTGTCAAACCGTATTCTCGTTAACGTTTAAGCAGCGTCTAACAACTCCTGATCGGTCCAAACGTCACAAAATCAGTTTATGATAACAAGTCGCTTCACTTATAACACATGCAATCAAAGTAAAATTAAAGTCTACTTTAAAAGAGAAATTGAGTTCTGTTTAGATCCAATTTTTTTTAATTACCTGTAGTGTATGTGCAAAAGAGAAGGAAGTATTCTGTCGTCTCCTACGCACACTTGTTATCGGTGAAGGTGGGAAGCGCTGGCGGGACCAGACGGCCTGTGACCACTGTGGAGGACGGACGTGTTTACGAGTGTGACGTAAGGAGGCGATATATACACCATCATATAGGACAACGGAGAGTACATTACCAAAAAGATGTCAATACCTACACTATAAGGGTCAGTTTATACCGAGACGCGACGCTACGCCTTTTTCAGATAGCGATTCAAATTTGAATATAGTTGAATCGCTATATTTAAAAAATCCGGTTTGAACTTACTAAAGGTGCAATAAAGAAATACAATGATACTAATTATTATTTTAATTTGGTCGAATTTACATTTTCTTTTACAAAAAGGTTACATTGGATTTGACAATTGAGAGTATAATAGTAATAATAAAACCATCTTTTAGTCGTTATTGACTATAGTATGTATGAATATAGTATTCTGCTAAATAAAACCTGCAATAATACAATTACAATCAAATCCCCTAAACTGACAAAACGGTATTCTCGTAAACGTTAACCCAGCGTCAAACACGTTGTAATACAAAAAATACTTCGTAAAATGAAACTCTACGTTAAATACGAGAATTGAGGTTCAGTATTCAGTGCAGTAAAAGTGACTGACAATATCCCCGGTAATCGAGCAAAATATTTAGCCCAATTCTGTTTTGAAATTACAATCAACATAGAATGACAAGCTTAGTGATACTTGTGTTTCCGATTAGTTTATGATTGGCTCCCCTTTGAAGTTTCAGATTCATTTATAAATATTTTCACACAATCTTTAATTTATACAATGTTTAGTCCTTGTCTGATATGTTGGAAAATTCGCTTGACAAACAAGGACAAAAAATTGTGCAGCTTATCGATTGTGTGAATATTTTGACGTGATAACGTCTTATAAATCGATGGAGCCGGCTGCACGTACGAAAAAACATGACTCATGCGTTACCTGTTACCCGTTATCGTTACCAAGTACCGTTACCAAGTACCCAAGTACCAGCATTACCTCGCATTGCCTTTACCTCATTATTATTATTATTATTGTTGTTGTTGTTGTTGTTGACGTTGTCACTTTCGACTATCGTCATTAAACCGACTTTACAGACAACCGGTATTTTTAGTAAGGGGGTATATCTATGCCAAAACTACCGCTCTCTGATTGTAAAAATATTTACTTATTCGCGGGAAAAAATGTGGGACATTTTGTTTTCGTACACCGTGGTACGTTTGCTTGCAAAATTTTTGCAAGCTTTAAAAAATCTGAAGTACATGCTTATTACAATATTTTTTCAAAATTTCAAACAGATTTAGTGAGAACATTTTTTGTCCTGTTTACACTTCCTATTATTACATTTTTCTTTAAGTTGACTTAGATATGCATAAGGTATTTAGTACAGCGATGATGGCACGAGACTGAAAATTTGGAATTCTAAAGACAAAAGGAGCCGAACCAAAAGTAACAACTTTTATTCAATTAAAAAGTTACCGTTGTGAGTAGGGATGGCAATATGAATTTATCGATGTTATTTAAAAAAACGTGTTTCCTATTTACACAAGAACCCCAGCTGAAGCGGAGTGATGAGCAGTTTCAGTGTCATATATTATTATTTTAAATGTAATCTTTGTTGTTATATGTATTCAGAGTTTTAGTGCAACTAAAACCTAGAAGTTTTAATAAAAAAATAACCGCACCACTCCGATACCGTTCTGATGTGAATGAATACAATCGAACTTTAAATGCTACAACTAGTTTACTACAATCAAACAAGAAAACTTACTATCGCAAAAGAGAGAAAAATGATCCAATAAAAGGAAAACAATTTTTGGCCTGATTTTTATATATTTTTTTACTCAGAAAATTATTTGTCAACAAAATTCTCGAAGCCATGTAAAAATGTGTTAGCAATTTCATAAATACAATTGCTATGTAAACTACAAATGAGAAAGAAAGTTCAATATTATCCTTTGAATAATTCAGAACTTATTAATTCAAAGATTTTATAACATTTTCCTTAGATATTGAATAATTTATATCCCAGTATTATAATAAAAAAACATGATAAAATAAATTAGATGTATCTTCTTATATATAATAGGAGAAAAAATAATCCCTTCGGAATCGTACATTTTCCCGCGATAAAAAGTAGTATATATACTTCCCGGTGGTCTACTCAATATCTGTGTCAAATTTCAGCAAAATCAGTCCAGTAATTTCGGAGCCTATTCAATGCAAACAAACAAACAAACATACAATGAAACAAATATTTTCTCTTTATAATATTAGTATAGATATAGATAAGTAGGGCAGCAATCTACAGTACTCGTGGACACTAACATTCTGTTTTTATTTAGAAATGTTTTTTTAATATTTATATTTTGTACATACTAACAGAAGCTTTCTTATGTAATATTTTATCTATGATAAAATGACACATCAATAAATCAATGTATAGCTAGTTAGTACTCTCAGGTGACATGATAGGTTTTTTAAACCTACCATCATAATATTATGTAATTTTTATTTTATTAACTCCTGAGCAAAGCTCGATCTCACATGTACTTTATTATTACGTTTCGGCAAAACATCGACAAAATGTTCCCCTCTCACTCACCATACTGACGTTTCATCGAACTGCGCCCTAATCTAGGATGCACCAGTGTTCTGTGAAGATAGCGGGGCTCGCGCTAATACTCGGCTAAGTTTCGGCCTGGCTCTAATGCAGATAGAAAACCGAACAGCCGGTATAAGTAATGAAGCCTACGACTGAAACGATTTAGCGGTTTAAGTGTTTTCGACTTACGAATAGTGCATTTCGATTCACATAAAAGGTGGCTTTTGAAAGAACGTAGTCATTGTGTATTCAAAATGCTTTTCAACTTTGAAATATAAGTGTGCGAGGATGTTGAATATCCTCGCTTCGTGTTACGTTTTGTATGATACGATTCATAATCAGTATCAGCGTGGCAACTTTGTTGACTATTTTAAATAATGTATCTCGTTTTTTAATATATCCATTTACAAGCAAAAATGGCTCACGAAAAGCACTCGCTACATTAAAACAATTAGGTATTTGTTTCAAAATAAATTAAACAAGTATCGAAATTAATTACGATGCTAAGTCATAATTTTGTAGCAATACCAATTAATAATATCGATACCTTCGGGTAGGAAGGTCGTATAAGCCATTTTACCCAAAATGAGTTATGTATGCAGTCTTATAAAAAAAATCAACGGTTTTTACGGTCTGATGACTTCAACGTCTAAGCAGAGTTTTTGTTGGAATTTATGATGTAAGAACCAAAAAAATATACAGGGTGTTTTTTCAGTCAGTGTCCAAACTTTCATAAGTGAATATTATACTCTTGAATATAAGCAACTTTTACAATGGGGTCAAGTTATTTTTCTTCAAAAAAAAAAAACCAATTGTTTCCAACAAAATGCTATCTTTGCCATAGCCCTTTTGAAGGAAATAGCTGATTTTTTTTCAAGTAGAAAAGTTGATTTCATAGTAAAAGTTGCTTATATTCAAGAGTATATTCACTCCTCAAAGTTTGGACACTGACTGAAAAAACACCGATATATTGCTATAATCATAGCACATCCAAATGACTATTTAGAGTAATGTCATATATTTTGTTATAAGATTAGGTTGTAAAAGACAGCAGACTTGACTCAAGTATGGTGTATCACCAACGTAACAAATCCACTTGGGTGTAAAAACCAAAGTTCATTACGATTTTGACTTTCCGCCATAATATTATGTTTGGTACAATTTGGTTTAAATATGTATTAAATTCCAAAAAATTTAAAAGAAAATAAATACAAATAAAGTAGATATTAAGTACTCAATGAGTGAAGATTTTTAAAAAGAGGAGAAGGTTGATTACTGACGTCCAAAAATTTGTGAACTACTTCGGTATTTTAGGTATGTTGCTGGATTTAACCAAAGCTAATGCTCATTTCATTTTGAAATTACGAAATAAAATGAGTTAGTAGGCATATTGCTGCAGGAAACCAAATAAAGAATAATATTATTCATAGTTTATAGTTTTACTAGCTGTTGCCCGCGGCTCCGCCCGTGTAAATACAGAATCCCAAGGGAACACTGTGCTTTTTCAGGATAAAAAGTAGCCTAAGTTTTAATCCAGAGCCTAAACTACTACCATACTAAATTCCATCGAAATCTGTTCAGTAGTTTTTGCGTGAAAGAGTAATCCATCCATCCATCCATCCATCCATCCATCCATCCTCACAAAATTTTACATTAATAATATTACTAGAATATTGTTATTTAACGTCCCCAAAGTTTTTACGTTATGTTATTAGGAATGAGACCAGGTGATTCTTTACACTAGTTGATAAGGTGGGTACTTGACTCATTTTTCTTTTTCGGTCTTATATTTTGAATCATATTGTAATTTATTGTTGCAAATTCGGTATTACCGCTTATTCACTCAGATACCCCCTTGCATAAATGAGTTAAATACGATTGAGTCGTATTTAACAATTAGACGTTAGTAGACGTAGAAAGTTGCAACAAGAGCCAATTACCATATTATATTATTAAATCCTAGATAATTAGTGATAACTTTGGTCTCAATTATTGTTCTAAGCATAATATTACTATCATAACTAAAAGCAATTTCCTATTTCGTTGCCGAATTAACAATTATTATAAAGCTTTTTTTAACGTTACTGTGTTTAATGTTAATAATAAAATAAATAAATTAAAAAACTGACTGCGTAAAAACTAAAAAAGAAAGAAGGAAGTCCAATTAATCGAGACTTTTATTATCGAATATTATTGAATAAATATACCTACCATTGAAATAGTTTGGTGATCGATACATTCAAAAAGAAAACATTCTAGGAACATTATGATATAATGTTCCTAGAATGTTTGATAATCAGGATAAGGTTCCTAGAATGTTTAATAAGTGGTCAAGTGATTAGATCTTGGCTCTCGACTCGGAGGTCGTGGGTTCGATTCCCGCATTGGAACAACAAAAAATGTTGTTTCCAAGTTTGGTTAGGACAATGCAGGATCCCATGCGTCGGATGGGCATGTAAAAAGTCAGACCTGCGCCTGATCTTTCGCCAGTCGTGTCGGTTATCCATCCCACTGGTTTAAGAGAGTAAAGAAAGACAGAGTGCTCTTGTTTACTGCGCACACACTTTGGCGCTATATAATTACTCCTGCGTTACTGGCCTGGTTTCAATGAAACCGGCCACCGTCACCGAAATCAGTGTGGGGGAGTTCTTTTTGTAAGGAAGCCGGAATTTTTTATGGGTCCGGACTGTTCCGTAAAATCGTAATGTTCTTTAAAAAGTAAGCTACATAAGAGCAGAAAAAAGTTCCTAAGCACCTAATGTTTTTAACCAATTTATCTGTACAGGTACAGATAAATTGGTTAAAAACAGTAGGTGCTTAGGAACTTTTTCTAAAGAGGAAAGAGGAAAAAAAGGGAGAGTTATCATAAAAACAAGGTTTTGATTTCAAATATGACACCACAATCTAAAATAAATGCTAGAGTAATTTGGAAATTGCGAAAGCAAGCCGAAAGAAAAAGGAAATAAAGATACTGATCATTTACTAGCAAATACACCTCCGAGCTCTCCCTCTCCAACTATACTGCAGGATATAATAAACCTACCAGAACCAGCACATACACCTTCACCCTTGCCACATCATCTTTCTGCGGAACAATTGATTTCAAATAACAAGTGGAAGGGAAGAAAGAAATTACGCAGAGACAGGTCGAAATTGCACAAAGAAAATATTCGGCTAATAAATGAAAATGAGGAATGGAAAAAAAGTATCAGAGATTCAAGAAAAGTGTGCAACGTAAAAAAGAAAGCAAAAAAGCCAAGAAAATGACAATAACTAAACACCAAGAAGATGATCGTGATAATAAATATAATACATTAGTCCATTCTATTAAAAAAGTTTATCAACAAGCAAAAAAGCGTAAGGAAAAGATTTTGTTGAAAAGAATTTTCAAAAATTTAAGTACACCTCAAAAAAAAGATATAATAAAGGAAAGTTTGAGATTACAAGGAAGAATAAGAACAAAACCTGTTTTGAGAAAAGAAACGGAGCTTAAAAAGAAGGTAAGAGATTTTTTTCTACGAGATGATGTCTCCAGAAACACTGCTGACAAAAAAGAGACTAAAAGTAAAGGGAAAGAAAAGGTTCAAAAACGTTATTTGTTAGACTCAATGAAAAACTTATTCAAAACTTTTAAAACAAGGAAACCCATGTGTAAAATGCTCTTATTTTTACTTTACTAAAAATAGACCCTTTTACGTAGTGAAGCCAGCAGTTGATGGAAGAGAGACATGTCTTTGCAAGAGACATTCACACACAAATGCTCATTACAAAATAAAAGCCCTGAAAAATAAAGGAGTCATTACCTCTTTTGACCTAAGTGCACTGATCATGCAAACTGTTTGTGATAGTAACAAGAGAGAATGTATGTGTAATATATGCCTACAATGCCACAACAAAAATATAATTATTAACAGCGATAAAATGCAAGGTAAAATACAATGGTGTGAGTGGATACGGGAAGAAGAAATTTGTTCAAAGGAAGGCAAAAACATAAAAGCTATAAAAAATGTAAAAAAAGTCAAACAAGATACTTTACAAAATATGGTAACAACATTTGAAACGGATTTAAAAGCACTAAAAACACGTTTTTAATATAAAAACCCAATATAGGTGTTTCCGACAAAGCATTGACGACATTCAAACGAACGAAGCTGTTATACTAGTTGACTTTAGTGAAAACTATAATTCAAAATGTACAGAAGAAATTCAAGCTCATCATTTCGATGGTTCTACAGAGCAAGTGACACTACATACCGTTATTGTGTACACCCACAACAAAGAAAAAAGACATCAGGCTACATCATATTGTAGTGTGTCATTTTGCAATATTCACCAACCAGCCGCTATTTGGGCACATTTGCACCCAATCCTAAGGAATTTATTGGAAAATTACCCAGAAATTACCGTGATTCATTTTTTCTCGGATGGACCGTTTTCTCAGTATCGCGAAAAACGCAACTTTTATTTGGCTTGTACAAAAGCTTTCAACTACGGCTTTGAAGCTGTAAGCTGCTCGTTTTTCGAGACAGGCCATGGTAAAGGCCCTGCAGACGGCATTGGGGGATATCTAAAAAGAGCTGCTGACTACAAAGTGGCTACAGGAACTGACATAAACAATGCATTTGAGTTTTATCAAGTTCTACAAGGTACAAGTAAAGTAAAATTGTTTTATATTATGAAAGAAGATATTGACGCCATAGACAGAGAGATCCCACAAAATATTCTCCTGCTATCGGGTACCAAAGAAGTACACCAAGTTTTTTACAGAATTCCAGGCCAACTCAAATATAGAAACTTGAGCTGTTACTGTACTCAAGGCTTCTGTGATTGTTTGAACCCAAAACTTTACTATCCCTTACCAGCTTTAAAAAAGGATATAGGTGTTGAAAATATTTGCGAAAATATCCCAAGTGATGATAATACCGATGACTTACCATTGAGCCACTTAATTTCATTGAATAAAAATATTGAATACTCTGATTTGCAACGTTTTCGAGGCTTAATCTAGGCTCATCTGACGACTCTGAAGAAGAAAATAACATAGAAGATCCGAAACCGTCAACATCAGGGCAAAACAATGAGCTTCTAGCCCTTGGAGACTTTTTACTTGTTAAAGTTTATGGAAGCAAAGGAAAATCATATACATATGCATGCATAGCTCAAAGTGATATGGAAGATGATGGGAAGCTCAAAGTCACATTTCTCAAATATGTTAAGGGAGGTAACTTGTTCAAACTTAATAAAAATGACATGTCTTATGTAGCATACGAAGACATTACCAAAAAAGTGCCTAAGCCAATCGAACAAATAAGAAGAGATGCAACTTATTATAAGTTTCCATGTGATGTTTATGTTTTTGAAAAGTAGTAGTACCTATCTTTGTAATTTCTTTTTATATTTAACACTGATCTCTTTACTTGAGACTGATTCGAAGTTTGAAGTTTAAGTCTGATTAGCATTAACAATAAACCTTTAGTGTTAGTAATAGCTGAACGCCAAAATAGTGATTAAACAGGGTGTACCAGTAAAAGGGGCACCTTTATCAGGAGTGAATGTACCCATGAAACTGAACTTTCCCCAAGGAAGATAGGCCGAAATGTCAAAATAAAATTGGACCTTCCGTTGTTAATGGGTCAGCTGTCCAAATAATTTCTTCATATTCCGACCTATGCTCCATGAGAAAGTTGTTCAGTTTTATGAGTACCCCTGAAAAAGTTTCCCCATTTACTGGTACACTGGTAGGACACAATGTTGATATTTCTTCATTTCTAGGTTCAGTTGAATATAATGTTACTTAGTATTTTAAAATTTATTGATTTTTTTTAAAGTTTATTTTGGGTAAAAATTTTATTGCCACTTTACTAAAATATAATTTTTAACAATATTCGGTAGTTTCTTTATTAACTATTAGTAATAAGCTCTAAAACCTGACTAAAAATTTGAAGTTGACTGTGCGCGCATCTCTGGGACAACCATTTTGTCTGTGGGACAACTGCGTTGTCCCTATATTTTAAAAACGAAAGAGCGCTATTTTGTCGAGAAAAAATATAACAATATTATTTAATTCAAATATTCAACTATTATATCAGAAGCGTATTCAAATCCTTGAAGTTTTTACAATCAGTAATTTGAATTTGCGGTTTTAATTTACTTTTCCCATAGGTTTAGGACAATGGTTGTCCAAGAGACACTTTAAATGGAAATAACAGTTGAAATTCAGCATTAAATAGTAATTTAAAAAAGCCAACGGAGCCTTTTGATAATGCTTAATAACATTAAATAAGCGAATTCAATTTTGATCAAAATTTTTTTTAACCAAAAATAATTTAAGCAGTTGTCCAAAGGACGCCTTTTTCTTGTCAGCTTGGATATTTTCGATCAAAACTGTACCTAAAAAATTAAAAAGTGCACTGCCAGATATCAAAATAGAAAATAATAATATTCTTCTACAGTTATATATAAGATTATCAGTAAAATTTTAAAATTTACAAAATTGTACAAAATATCACAATCGGGACACTTAAAAGTTGATCGACCCACCTACACTATTTTTGCAAATTGTTAGTTTTGTAGGATTTTGTTTCATTTGGTCGCAAATGGACCGAGAAACAGCCAATTTAATGTGTATTTGTAAGCACGCCCTCAATAGACGGTGACCCAATATTTTTTTTAAACCATTAGCTAATCATTTATCGTGAAAAATACAAAAATATTCAAATCTAAAACATTCGGAATGGAACACTAAAACCAACGTTTTGGTTAAAATTTGTATGCCGGGCTATTTAGTTTAAAGTGGTCAGCTAACTGCGCAGTACATTCAAACTTGTAGGTATAGTTTTCGACATTCGATTAAAATGAAGCCCAACTTTTATAAAACCAGACACATGGCACAGAAATATTATTTCCATAGGTTTTTTTAATATGTTACCGTTTTATTAATCTGAATTATTTATCAAGCTGTTACCGGTGGCTGTGTCAATGTATTGTACCGGGTATATAATTTTTTGTATAAGGTGTCGGATAGCTTATTTGCATGTTATGTCTCTGTCGATCGATATAAAGTAAATAGCGACAAAACTTCCGAATAAGCTATCCGACACTGATTAGTAGATTGTGAAACAGGCCCTAAAAATTATTAAAATAAAACTTTTTTAATTCATATTCCACGTAACCTTACCTTACCTTGCCTTACCTTACCTTCCACGTAACTTTAGTGTAATTTTAGTGCGTACTTAGTTTATTTAGTAAGAACCATGTATTTCATTCATGAATAATAGTTTGCCTACGTAAGAGTCAAAGCGCGAAATGTTGATATTTCGCTGTTATGCAGCTTCAATAAAATTGCAGCGTCGTGGTTATACGAGGGCGGCACTGAAAATTTCGGGAATCAAGGAAGTGACACAACATTACTATTTAAAAATGTATTTATTGCTTTTCGAAGTATTCTCCGCGAAATTTGACACATTTTTCCATACGATGGAACCAATCATTGAAGCAACCATTCTATTCGGAAGTTGAAGTCTCCAAAATGGCCGTTTTGTAGGCGTCCACAGCTTCTTCAGGTGATGAAAATCTCTGACCACGCAATTATTCTTTATTTTAGGGAAAGTATAGAAATCATTAGGGCTTAGGTCGGGGCCGTACGGCGGATGGTCTAACAATTCTATGATTTCTTGCTCTAAAAACTCTTTTGTTCTGTGCGCGGTGTGAGAACTCGCATTGTCGTGATGGAGGATGATGCGGCGGTTGCAGTTCTCTTTACGGAGTTCAGAAACGACCTGTGGCAAACAAATGTTAGCATACCATTCTGCATTAACCGTTCTTTGTCCCTCAAGAGGAATAGTCGCAACATGGCCGGTTTTGGAGACAAACGTGGCCACCATTTTTTTTGCAACACTCCGTGAACGAACAATTTTTGTTGGTTTTAACTCATTTTCGAACACCCAAACTCGTGACTGGTTTTTTGTTTCGGGTTCGTACGCGTATATCCAGGATTCGTCACCTGATACGATGTTGTATACAGCATTTGAGGATCCTGCGTGGAATCTTTCGAGAGTTCTGACGCACCAAGTAACGCGAGCCGCTTTTTGCTCTTCACAGAGCAAATGCGGTATCCATCGGGAAAACAACTTTTTTACACCTAATTGTTCATGCAAGATTATTTGTATTTGACTCATGCCAATGTCTAAAGTTGCCTGAATTTCGCGGTATGTTACATGTCGATCTTCCTCAATCAGCTTACGCACAGCATCAACGTTTTCTTGGGTGACTGCAGTTTTTGGACGACGGGGACGGGGACGGGGATCATCACTGAGCTTGACACGTCCACGTTGAAATTCAGCAAACCAGCGATAAATTGTGGTTTTGGATGGGGCTTCATCACCAAATGCAGAAATCATCCGGTCAACACACTGTTTTTGTGTTAAACCACTTCGAAAGTCATAATTAATCATCGCTCTAGAATTTTCTCGAGTCAATTCCATTTTCTCAACGACTGAACAAGTTTGACAAGACCTTATGACAAGACCGAGAATCTTTTTTTAAATAAATAAACGTTATTCGATTTTTAATTCGATTCGAACCAAGGAGTTTTAAATTAAAAAGATTTTAATATGACAGGAACAGTGGAAATATTCCATTCCCGATACTTTTAGTGCAGCCCTCGTATAACTTAAAAGTGTTAAAGATTAAATTAACGTTTTAAATAAACGTGTAAATTTTCTTAAAGTTTAAAGTAACTTAAAGTTTTAATGTGAAGACTAAAAGTAACATATTTTGTAACCGAGTTATTATTTAACAGCTAATAATAAATTTAATTAAATAATAATACATGTAACCCCTTACTAATAAAAAGATTTACACAATGGATAACTTATACAACGTTACTGTCTTTGTCTGTCAAGTGTCTTTTCCAACGCATCAGACAAAGACAGCAACGTTGTTTAAGTTATCCGTTGTATAAATCTTTCTATTAGTAAGGGGGAATAAATATAAAGTCCCGGACAGGAATTTAGGGGTTCCGCGGAGTCTAGAGTCTAGACTCTAGGGGGAATCCGCGGTCTAGTCCCTTAGAGTCTAGGACAGGAATTCCCGGACAGCAACAAGAGTCTAGGACCCAGACCCTTGTTCCTGAATTTGGCAACGACCCACTACGCCGCCTGCGACGCGAGTCAAATATAAGGCTCCTTCACATTTAACACATTACCAAAGAAATAAAACATCGAGCAAATATCTCGTAGATAATAACCTACATCGTTTCCATTTAAATAATTAACAAAGTAAAATTCTGTTGCAACATCCAACACACAGATAAAAAAGCGGAGATAAGCAAAATATTTTACTAGCAGTTGTAATGAACGATGGGGTCACGAACCCTCACTTTTGTTACTTGAAATGAAATTCCAACGAATAATAAAAAAAAAAAACTCGTGTAAACCCAACACTTCTTTTTACTCTCGCAACATGGCTCCTCATTAAATATATCCCTCATATAATATGGTGCTGGTATGTATCAAATTATATAGACTTCTCATTAGTAAATTATGGATTTATTTTGATTCGCCCTTGTAAATACTGGAGGACTTTTTTAAAATTCTGCATGTACTTTGTGTGATTATATTATTTTGAGTTCAAAAGAATATTTTTTATTATTTTCCTATTAAGTATAAACTTCTCACTTATATTAAAAATGCGAAAGTAACTCTGCAAGTCTGAAACGCAATCCCGTTTAAACCACAGAACGGATTTGGATAAAATTTGGTACATTGGTAAATCAAACTTTGACGAAGGACATTTGTCACTGCAAAATGTATGGTTTCGACGCGATATACGGATTTCTGCGCTGACAAAGTTGCAAGCAACATCCTACTATTATTTATAATTGTGAAAGTTTGTGAGAATGGACGGACGGATCCTCACTCTTTCACGCAAAAACTAATAATCGGATTTAGATGAAATTTAGTATGGTAGCAGTTAAAGCTCTGGATAAACTTCTTTTTATCCCGAAAAAGTACAGTATTCTCGTGCGATAGTGTATTTGCGCGGGCGGAGTCGGGGGCAAGTGGTAGTATAGTAATATGACAATTTATTTGTTATCGTTGTCGTTTTCATTAGCACCCGCAAACGACAAACGCCACAAACGCCACAAACCCTTCCTTAACGGCCGGTTTCATTAACCTATCTACCAATAACTATTTGTTAAAAACGTCGTCATTCAATCATTTGCGTGTTTTTGCGATACAAATGTGACGTTTTTAACAAATAGTTATTGGTAGATAGGTTATTGAAACGGGCCGTAAGACATTTCATCTCTTGGCTAAGGTATTTCTTCTAGAGAACTACTTTTGAGCCAGTAAAAGTAAAACCAACTGGCCATTTCAGGCCTTTCTGTATGTAATGTGTACTTACGCATTCCCTACGCGAAGGGTGGCAAACTTCCATAATATTATTTTATTGCTTATGTCGTAGTCGTGAGTTACTGATCAGGAGCCGGTGTCACTAATGAAATGTTTGTGCTATGTTTTGGTAGGTAAATTGCTATAAAAGAAATTGACATGTTTTTAATTTTTTGCTGTAAAATTATGTCATAAACATAAGCATAAACCTGAAAATATTAAGTAAAACATGTGAAGCAATATAATATACGTACTCGTTCGCTTAAATACATAATATTTTAGTCTGGTGGATGAGAAAAACAGAAAAAGCTATTTTGATACCAAAATTACTCGAAACTACCATTATATATTTACCAAATCAGCATTTGTTTTTCAGCTCAGATCGTTTTAGATAGACAATTGTTTTGTTACATCAATTTATTAGTAGCAATCGGATAAAATGGGGAATGAACATAAATAATATGGCTTAAATGGATTCCGGTTTGACTGTACCGAGGCTAGAAAGGCTATTATTATAAACCGTCGTAAGGACCACCCCTATCTACGAGTTAAAATGTCACCAATGTGTGAGCCCCAATGTTGACTCGACATCTACGGTCCACAAGACTCGAGAACGCTGCACGCGCATCACGACACGACAAAATATCAATTTATTTATATGAAGAAGGTATTTATGCAAAATGTTCCTAGGAAGGATGAGCCCTCCTTACTTTCGAAATCATTGTGGTTATATTTGATAGAGGAGATTTATAAACATTTGAATATATGGTGAAGAAACTGGAACTCGACCCAGTAATACGGCTCAAACAGCGACCCTCTTTGCCTAAGCCTCTAAAAGTTGTTTACGGAACTTTTGATTGCCTTCTTTATTTAGTTTGTTTACTTTTTTAGGCAAATGGAATTATAATGAAACTTTGTCTGTTAAAAATTCTAAGGTAAAGTGTCGTCGAGATTATTTCCACGGCTCCGTTCGAGTTTAGTTGGTGAATTACTTTCTAAGTTTGTAGTACTTTTTAAGAGTTTATTAAAAATCGAAAACACCTTCGTAGTCATGTTACTTAGCACGTACCTAGTAGGAGTCAAGTTGCGTAGTGAGATGTATCTGAATTCGAAGAACAGAAGGTCGATTCTGCTAAATAAATCCTGCCATTATAATAGGTACAGTTACGATCGAGTCCCCGATGTTTTAAAACTGCAACATGGTATTCTCATGAAAGTCAAACAAACGTCAAACGTGTTTTGATTTATCCAAACTCCAAAAATCAGTTTACGATATCAAGAGATTCACGTATAATTCAATAAAAGTAAAATGAAAGTGGAAGTTAATTACGAGAATTGGGGTGCAGGTTTTCATATCTCTTGTAAATCGACGACAGTTTTGACTGTAGCAACAAATTCTATAATTAAGGCTCACACGAGGCAATACGCGACGAGGCGTTGCATTTTTTTAAAATAGTGATTCAAAATGTATCTTTATACAGTACACAAGAAGATACACGTTTCATTGCAAAAGCGACGCCACTTTATGCAGAGCGGTGCAGTTTGACATTTGAACTTTTGCAATTAAACGTGAATCTTCTTATGTAGTGAATAAAGTTCAAGTTTTAATCGCTATCTTAAAAATCCAACGCTGCGTCGCGTATCGTCTCGTTTCATTGTGAACTGACGCTTATGCAAGATTTACGCGATAGGCAAGCATCTTAACAAGCATATCCTTTTATTCTCCAGTGCTACCACATGAATCCCTGCCTGCTAACCTGCTTCTTAGTAATTCAGGCGTGCTTATATAGTCTTTTTTTTAATGAGAAGGACCAGGAAACGAGGATACGGATCGCCTCATGGTAACCGATTACCACCGCCCATGGACTATCGCAATACCAGAGAGAGGAGTAACACTTGTAACTCCTCTGGTGTAACTCGTCTGTGTCCCTAAAACCCCCATGGGCCTCCGGTAACGTCACTCACTCGGTTAGATCAGTTAGTTGCATACGCAAGCATTACTTCACGCCGGCTTTCTGTGTGCCCCTTCGTGTCTAAGCATGGCTCTCCCACGTGTCATGATATTTCATTTATATTTTGTATATTTATTTAGGACGTGAAGCTTTTGTGTGTGCTGTAGCCACTTTTACGGTTACGTGTTGGTATATATCCATTAAAGACAATAAAACACTTCACCCGACTACATATTATGTTATTGATTGTACTGTAGGTTCTTGGTGGAAATTCATGTTTCATAGTAATAACACACAGGACTTCTTGCACTTTTTCCACTTTAATAAGTATTTTACATTAATTTTAATATTTTACACGACCGGTTTCGACAAAGTCGACAGACACCTGATGATGACTTTGTCGAAACCGGTCGTGTAATATATTAAAATTAATGTAAAAATACTTATTAAACTGGAAATAGCGCAAGAAGTCCTGTGTGTTATTACTGTTACCCGACTACGGCAAAGCCAAAAGAAATGGTAATGATTGTGGCAGTCTATGTATGTATGTATGTATGTATGTATGTATGTAGTATGTATGTATAAGCATTTCACCGTAGCGCCTACACTACTGATCCGATTTTAATAAATTTGGTGTCAATAGATTCGTAATAATGGCCCGGTTAATACCGGGTAATAGGCTATATAATTTACGTGGTCGGGTTATAGTTTTTATAAAAAAATATAGTTCTTTATATAGATTATGATGAGATGACGTGTAAGCGAAGAAAGTTTTAATAGCTCTAGCGCTGACTGCAGTTAGCTCAGCACCGCAACGTGTTTGATCGAGTGAAGTATCTTAATTACTCGCAACGCAATACCCACATCTCCAAGTTGTTCGATTTATCAAATATTTGTTTTGACTTCTATCTTATTAACACAATCCATATCACGTTTGTACCTTTATTTTGTACCTATTTCTTATCCTGTAGTTTTTTTTATAATATCTATAGACTGTCTCACATCACGTCGATCTGGCCCCGTGCTAAGTTCCCGAGGAACTTGTGTGACGGATACCGGCGGTATGCGGTTTTCAGTCGTGGGTTTCGGGTTTGAACTTTGATTGGAGAATCAGATAGGTTTTGTGATTGTTACTCACCAGGGGCGCAGTTACTGCATTAAAAATTATCATAAGTTGTTTGCCACTTATCCCCAAAATTACTTTTCCGATTTCGATACGGTTTTCAGTGATGGCTTTGGATTCCTAGGAATATGCATATCGTAACACTTACCTAGGTAAGTGAATATGGATATCTTAACAGTACCTGGTGAGCTGGTATCAGCAGGAGGCGCTGCAGTAAGCATTTGTTCCACTAGTCCGATTTCGATGCGGTTTCCAGTTATGAGTTTGATTTTTAAAGGTGCATATTTCTACGTAGGTTTTATGATAACATCTCACCAGAGGGCCCTGAAGTAAAAGTTTTTCTTGTGTAAAACTAAAACTGCTAGTCCTGAATCCCCATCCCCAATCCTAAATACCCCCATGCGCCTCCTGTACCATCACTCACTGGGGAAAACAAAATGCAAGCATTAATTCACGCCAACTTTCTGTGAGGCCGTTGTATTTATCCGGTCGGGTCGTCCCTTTCATGCCGAAGCGTGGCTTTCCCGCAGTAAAAAAAAAATCGTTTATAATATAATATGAAGCCTCCGAAGAATCTAATAAAAGTGGCATACGCCCTCCATCCACTGGCTAACTTTTTAAATAGATTTTAAATACACAATTTTTTGAATGGAAATCTTTTGCCTATACCTAAAAACTCTATTTATGCAAAAAAGAAACGAATAATTAAAAAAAAGTTAGTAACGCCCTTCTTTCACTCGTGTCAAATGGTGAAACTAAAGTACAAGTATTTTCGAGTTATAAGTACCTGAGACAAGTAAAATATGCTTTTTACATGCTCATAATATCACAATTCGATTGTAAATAAAAATAAATAATAATTATTATAAACCGATTATTATTATTTAAAATTTATTGAAATTAATTCTGAAATTGGTAACATTGAACCAACAAGTAAGTTTGCCAAACGTAGGGAAAAATATTCGCCTCAAAACTTGCAACACTGACAGCTTGATGTTTAAATTTTGTGTTCCGAGAGAACTTTAATGTTATAATGTAAATATTAATTAAAATAACAAAATAATAAATATATAACTGTGAAATGATATTCCATCCTCTTTTTTTTTATGAAACTACTTTTATAGTGTTTAAAAACACAAGTCGGCAAAGTCTGAAAGCAAGGTTGTTCCTAAGATTGTTAATGGCTATTTACCATGGAGCTATTTACTTCCCAAAAATGGCTTGAAATTAAATCTTACATCGGTGAAGTTGGATTAAGATGGTTTATTAATTCCGTGCGTAAATGTACAAGGATATATCAGCGAGCCCGCTCAGGTCATAACGTTCCCTAATTCTGGCTGCAGGCTAACTACAGGGCTGTCACCCGATACGTATCCCCCATGTAAAACGCCCCTCGACGAAAAGTAAAAGATCAAATATTGACAACCCTGTAACAATCTGGTAAAATGCACGATTCAATTTCGCCCTGATAGCTAATTTATTTCCCCTCCTAATGCCGCCGTAATAACGCCACCGTTAAATACATAACAGGAGTGTTTTCTTGCACTAGGGTTGACTCGCGATTGCCGGATTAATTTTATACTGGCTGATTTTTATTCCGTTGCGAGAGAAACATGGTATAATGGGTACCTACGTGAAATAGAATACTACGTACGTAAGTACGTTTTTTTTTCTTTTTTCTAACTTGGTGAAAATTTGTTTTACAACATCGCACTCTGTTTCGCACGAAGCGTAATAAAAAATCACCCAGTATAAAAAAATGCACATTACTTACCGCTGTGTCATTCCAAGTCAAAGATAATAAGACAACATTTTTTTATATTATGTGTATAAATAAACAACCATTTATGCAACCTAAGCTCTATTAATTTGCATATTTTTGCACGATTTTAAAATAAAACTCCTTTATTACGCGACAATGTGTTGCTTGGATTCTTTTGAAAAATTTGGAAATACAGTTGCTGACAGATCCGGTGTACCACTTTGAACACTACTTTTGATCTATCTTCGACCGTACCTATCAGTGACAAAGGCTGGTTCTCCTTCATAGGGGAGCCCTAGCCTGTATAATAAATAGGTAATTTGCACGAGGTTCTTTAAAAGTTAAGTGGTAAGTGAGGCCGATAAGAATGGAGTATGGAGTATGTATGGAGGAGAATGGAATGGAGTATAGGAACGCCACTGGTATCGTGGTTAGTATCCGTGGACTGTTCATTCGAAATGTGCCTATGTCGCAATAAGTAGGTGCTAGTATCAATGTATACTATGGAGTAACAAATTTATTGCACCCCTCTTAACTCCCCTACACGCAAAATATTGACCCCCCGCCTTATAATTACGCTAACACAATAAGGGAAAATAATACGAAAATATAAACAAATATATTTTATTCAAGACATAAATCACATAAAACGAGATAGGCTATGAAATATTAAAAACGCAGTCACGAACACTTGATGTCTAATGTCTCTTGGGCTCGACTTGAGCTGAAATCGCAAAATGCCTACAAAGTTTCGTTCGTTTCATTTCGATTCAGTTTAATGAAAATATCCAAACTGTTTATTACTTTTCAAGTGTCTGTTAAATTAACTTGTTTAGGGATCGTTTGTTCAGCCTGTGGCACAATGTGTTGGTATACAGAGGGGTAAGCACTAACAATTGACAATTACGTATTCGTAACGTTATCGAATGTCAATTGTCTGCGCGCTGTCATAATTTCCATACAATTATCTTTCGATAACATTACGAATGTTCGAAAAGATAATAACGAAAAACTCACACTTATCACTCTGATCACATTGTATAAAAATGTGAATGATATATGAGTCTAAGGCCGGTATAAATAGTCAGTACTTAAGATGCGACCCGGTCTCAAGACACGGTTCAGGCTCTGTGATTGGTTGGCTGTCAAAATTTGGCTGTCAAGATTAATCTTATCGGATAAAGATTTTTTTAAAGATTTTCTTATATTTTTGCCATTGACAATTTACATCAAATATTCCATTAAATAAGCAAGTAATCTCTGTTATTTTCCTTTAGATTATGCAAAGGAAGATCAAGCAACGAATAAGATAAAAAAAATTCTTGGTTACCGCAGAAATCCATTGAATTGAATCCGTAAAAGGTTTTCGTGTCATATTTTTCCATTATAGGCGTTGTAATTGTAATAAACGTTAATCAAATTATAGGCATTGGTGAAAACGGCACTTAGTAAGCCATGATATAGCAGAGTACATTTTGGAAAAGCACAGAAAATAGCAGCGCAGCGCAGCGCAGAAAAGAGAAGCACGGGCTAAGATAAAGTAGCAGTATATAATTAATATCGACCAAGTGCGTCTCGGACTCGCACACGTGGGGTTCCGTACCATTATACAAATATTTTACACTTTTGTAGGAATTTAGAAATTAGTTCCGTAGGTACCATTTTTGTACGAAGTGAGCGCATTTTAAATAAGGCTCTGAAATAACAAAGCTATATAAGCCGATAGAGTTTTCCTGCAAAGTTCATTACATGGACTACCATAATTAATTGTTTCAGATTTTTCTATAAAATGTAACCTATTGACGGATTTGACGAAGCCATATAGGTTCCGAGATGTTCGCTAAATCACACGGCTAATTCCACACATTGTCTACCTCTCTTTATTAATTTATCTGTAACTTTATTATCGTTTCGTTTTTGTGCATTGTCTAAGCACTTAGAGCAGACAATATACAAAACACTTTGCGAAGCGAATGCACATCACAACTCATATGTAAGCTATTTGGCTGATAATGGAACAAAGCGAACTGTCTTCTCTGTATAAACTTTACCATAGCAAGCGTTGATAGTTTGACTTGTTTATTGGATAGCGATGAGGTTCGTATGAGCCTGCATGTTAACTGCAAGGGAAGGTCCGGAGTTTGGATAATCAAATTTTACACGGTTCGTGTAAAGTTGCCTTACTTGATATCCCAAGCCATGGATTCCAAAAGTAAGTATAAGCCCCTAGGATCATTTCGAATAAAACTTCTTCATGTAATAGACTAGAAAACCACACCAATGAAATTGCAAGAGATTCTAGACCAGAGAGAGTGAGGCATTGCACTCTATAATAATAATGGAAGAGATGTGTGGTCAGTGGAACACCTCTCACAAAAGATAACAATCAAGCACACCATCTGATAATGTCTAAGTGAAAGCCGATGGCAGATTTAATTACAAAAAAAATAAATAAAAAAAAATAAAGAAATTTGACCGTCTGTCATGTTGCGCTCGCAACGTTTTCGAGTCATGCTAAGTGTGAGCTTTTCCTTTCGCATTCGATCGTGAGCGCGTTTGGCGTTTACTAGGATTTGTATGTGATTTGTACAGCGCCACATAGTTGTAAACGCGACAACTAGGTCAAATCTCATACAAATTCCTAGTAAACGCCAATTAACGCGCTCGCGATCGAATGCGAAAAGAAAAGCTCACACTTAGCACTCAGACCGCAGATGTCGCGCAGACCCTTATATATACATTATACCGCTAAGACAGGGCCTGCCCATACAACTGTAGGTATAAGTCAATGAGTGCAGCTTTAATACTTAGGGTATTTGGTTGGCTTTATCGTAACTTTATATTGAGCTACGGTCAGGTTCTAAAGCCATTTTCAATAGTTTAGTGTCATGTCACAATAAAAGGGTTCTACAGCCAGCGAAGACGCCAGTTTTATACGCCCATTGGTCCTTTTCACTACACTTTTATTATTTTCCGTAATAAAAAATAACCAAATTGTAGACACAGAATATATATTTTGGTTTTGAGGCGTGATGAAACGTTTCGTCGTCAATAAAATAAAATCAAAGTGTTGTTATTGTAATATCAAAAATCAATGTAATACACGTGAGACCAAAAATCCTACTATTATTATAAATGTGAAAATTTGTGAGGATGGATGGCTGGATGGATGTATGGATGATGGTTAGATGTTTGTTACTCTTTCACGCAAAAACTACAGAAAGGATTTTGATGAAATTTGGTATGGTAGTGGTTTAAGCTCTGGATTAACACATCTGCTACTTTTTATCCCAAAAAAGTACAGTGTTCCTGTGAGATACTGCCCTGGCGGAGTCGCGGGCTAAAGCTAGTAATAAATGAAAAACTTTTGAATCTGTTATGTTATTTCTCGCGTCAATCATATAATCTAACTCGACTCCCAAGTTTATAAGCCGTATACATCAAAAATGTCGTAAATCTCCGAACTTGGATGACAGCCCTTTTTGGAATGCTAAAAGGAAATTATCTGCTTCTAAAATAATCTTAAACAGAAGTTGAACGACAGCCAGCTTATGATAAATTTATGTAATCGGTCTGTTCGTTAGCGTAACGGAACATTTTAAACATTATTATGATTGTTCTCCATCTGGCCTGTGACGCTGGTCTTGTTAACAATTGGGGAGACGACTACATGTAAAATATTTTGTTTAATTTATATACTCAGAAATATTGAGGTATTGGGTACTGCTTGATAAATGAAAAAATACAAAACATCTAAAAAATACAAAAAAAAACTTTCAATTTTTTTTGCTAAATTTGTTAAAAAACACCTACATCATTAGTTTACTTACATCCTATACAAAAACATTCCTGACATTTACAAAAATATTCCTGCGGCCTTGTATTTCACACACGTTTACCTAATATTATTAGGCTGTCCAGCACTTCAACAGAGCAGAAACAGGTACCTTGGGTAGCATGAATACTCCACCTCAGAGGAAATTCGTAGTACTCCAACCATATCGTTCAGTTTATGAGCAGCATAGGCCTGGGGCAGGTACTTTAACGCGGAGGATTTACAATATTACTATAATATATACATTTGGGTCGCAGTGACGACAGGGCTCGATGTTGAACTGCCTTCGATATAATAAAATAAAACTATTAGGCTAATAGTGACGTCACAGTAAGGTACGAATTTTGTATGGAGTGTTTTCACTAGACTTGGCGAAATGTTGTAAACACATCGCTGTACCTACGAAAATATTTATCATTAGTATACAGTTTCCTCTGAGAAGTAACTCATATTTAAGAGTGTTAATCAATTTTTCAAGAAAAAAATACAGTCCTCTCGCCTATTTCTAGCCTAAAGAAATAAGAAACGAGTCTCGGAGAAGGCCAATTATAAATTATTGTTTCATAGGCACGATGAAGTCGGGTATGCCGTATGGCTGATATGGAATGTGCGTTGTGTTGTACGTGGACACGCAACAAAATTACACTTTTTACTTTTATATATAAGTACTGGTAGTATCCCACGGGAACACTGTACTTTTTCGGAATAAAAAGTAGTCTATGTTTTAATCTAGAGCCTAAACTACTACCATACCAAATTTCATCAAAATCCGCTCTGTAGCTTTTGCGTGAAAGAGTAACAAACATCCATCCATCCATACATCCCCATCATCATCCTACTTATATATAGGATATATAAGTAGGATGTTTGTTCCATCGTAGCGCCTAAACTACTGATTTTTCGAATGAGTTGTCAATAGATTCGTAATAATAGCCCGGGTGACATATACTATTTCCGTGGTCGTGTTATAGTTCTTAACTTGTGATTATTCAGCAACAAATGTGACGGCGCAACGTCACACTCCTCGTCTAGCGTCATGTATTCTTTGATCCATTAGCCATTAAGTATTGCATGCAGGTCCAATTTTTTACATGACCATGCATTCGTCTGATGGGCTACTCTCTCGCCAGTAGTGTCGGTTATCCGTCCCACTAGGTTTCAAGAGTAAAAGGAAGATAGAGTGCTCTTGTCTACTGCGCACACACTTGGGCACTATAAAACAACTCCTGTGTAGTTGGCCTGGTTTCAATGAGACCGGCAACCGTCACCGACATCGGTTATCTATTATTATTATAAATAGTGCAACAGTTTAACAGCCGTCGTGGTCCCGTGGTTTAAAGCTTGGCTCTCGACTCGGAGGTCGTGGGTTCGATTTCCGCATTGAAACAACAAAAAATGTTGTTTCCAAGTTTGGTTAGGACAATGCAGGCTGATCACCTGATTGTATGACAAGAATGATGATCCATGCGTCGGATGGGCATGTAAAAAGTCGGACCTGCACCTGATCTCTCGCCAGTTGTGAAGGTCTGTCCGTCCCACTGGGTTTCGAGAGTAAAGGGAGAAATAGTGCTCTTGTGTACTGCGTACACACTTGGACACTGTAAAATAACTCCTGCGTAGCTGGCTTCGTTTCAATGAAACCGGCCACCGTCACCGACATCGGTTATCTATTATTAAGATTATTAAATAGTGCAATTGAGTCTTGGATGGAGATATAACATACACTACACTGTCCCCTAATCATAAGTGGACTAGAACGCCAAGAGAGGGCAATTGGAGGCGAAAAAGGAAGAAAACCTAGATGGTAGAACCAGTACGCGCTCTAGGAAGACTCCGAAGTCGTATCTGTGTTGTCCGCCCCAGAAAGGGGAGAAGGACTTAGGGACAAATAGAAAGAGATTAAAGAACTTGTAGGGGATCAACAATTCCCATGATTCGGCCCGTATAACCAAGACGGTTGATAGGGCCATGGGTTGGTGGAGGGATTTGTCCCCTAATCATACGACCACAAAAACGTTATGGCCACAACAAGGGTATTAATTGTCAGATAAATTATTTAATAATTATCCCACAAGCGGTTCATTATAAATGGCTACTTCATTAATAAAATATTATTTGTTCTATTCACAATGGATATCATTAATAATTTTCACACAAACAGCATTAAAACATAGCTAGGAGAGAGGGGAATATTTTTTCACCATCAAACGCATTTGATTAATAATCCCAGTTAGAAAAGACAGCCGTATTTTCTCACCATAATATGCGAGTCATTCGTCTATCTTAACATGGATCTTTTTTCCGTGGATAATGATTTTTTGCTAATGGCTGTATTAGGGTCAAGTGAAAGCGCGACGTGACGCGACGCGGCGCAGTATTGTTTAAATATTTATTCACAATTGAAATTTATTCATCACATAAGAATTGCAAGTCTCATTGCAAGAGTTCGAATGTGAAGTCAATCAAAGTCAATATCGAAGGCGCCGCTCTTGCAATGTAAGTAGTGTATATTTTTGTGTAGTGAATACAGTTCAATTTTGAATGGCTATCTTAATTATGTAGCGGCGCTACTGTTTCGAGCTACTGAATTTTTGCTAAGGTTCTTATTTATTAGAAATTTTGTCGGTCCCCGGACCCCAACTATCTCATTTTAACTTGTGATACGATAAGTGCCTACTGTTATTGACTTTTTGTAGTAACAAGGTGTCTCTATGGCGACGGCTATAAGGCGAGCCAAATGGAAGAAAATATTACGTATAATAACCTCATCATGAGCGGGTCAGGGCACGGATTTTAGAAGGGCTCCGTACGCTTCCAAATTTATTAAGTTCGTTGAAAATAATTTTGGTTATGAGTAATTAATATGAACTTATAGCATAGAAATTTACAAGTTTCTATCTCTTATAGTTTGGAAATGATGGAGGGGGGGGGGGGGGGGCTCCTATTTGTAAACCACTTCGGAGGCCGATTACTCGAAAAAGGTTGACTTTAGAAAGAAAATGACGCAAAAGATAGATGTAGGTATTTTCAAATAAAGGCGAGCTTTATTTGAAAATACCTATTCGAAGATACCCCATATGATGTGGGGTTGAACGAGAAGAAAAATATATATCCCTACTTCTAATAAAATAAACATAAAACTGTTTTTATTTTTAATGCCAAAAGTAAAATCTATACGAAATATTAAATTACACCAAATTTCAGACAGACGGACAGATAGACGGATTGACAGAGCGAACCTATAAATGTTCCTTGTAGTAAGGGACCCTAAAAACTATATTCAAAAACATATAGTTTGGACCATAGAAAGAAAACTAATTATAATTTAGTCAGTGAGAAGCCCCACTTCTTCTGATTGAGGATGCTAATTAGAATCCCAACTTTCTAAATACTAAATAATTCACTTGACTCAATCATTTAGGACATCTGAATTTAGTGAGGTGGAATACGCGCTCTATATAACAACACAAAATACCTCGTACAATATTGACAAGGCCTGTATCATGTCAAACACACTTCAAACGAGTAGATAATTCGACTTACAATTTCGCATGCCTCCCTATCGTAAGCATTGTTTTGATAAACAATGCAAATTGAGATAGAACTTAGTAGGTACATTATCATGACAAACGACTTTGAGATTGGTGTGACGAGTGCTGTATTTACATAATTCGTGCTAATGTATGAGCGCCCTAATTGACATTTATACTCCCATCGCATTTCATTAGTTTCATGTCGATTCTCATATTCGTGTATTAGAGCCTTATAAGCTTTGCCATAAGCTCACCGGCAATTTCAGAAACATTGCATAAGAACTTTTTTCAGCTTAATAGATTGGTGTGACGTATGATGTATTTAAATAATTCATACTAATGTATGAGCGACCTAATTGACATTTATATTCGCGTCGTATTTCATTAGTTTCATGTTGATTCGCAAATTTTATAACCTTTGTCACCTGGACCATTATTACGAATCTATTTCACCACTTATTTAGACACCTCATTCATTAAAATCGTATAAGTAGTTTAGGTGCTACGGTGGAATAAGCATACATACATAGTTACATACATGTCTATGTAACTGCCAAAATCTTTACTTTTGGCATCGCCATAGTCGGGTAAAAATATCAGCATACAGAAAGTTTATAGCCTGGATTAACAAAAAGGTTATTTTTATTAAAAATGTATGACTTTTGCCGGATACACACATATTTTAAATCTGCGAATTAGTCCTCTCTATACAAAACCATGCGTCGGAGAAAAGACGAAGACCGAGCCACGGGTGTGAGCTAGTATGTTTTATTTACATCACATCCATTACTATTTTAATCTTATGTCATCATGATATCCAATCAAATGTGGCTTATAAACCGTTCACGTCGCTTCATTTAAAAGGCAAATACTTTTACATGGTGAGCGGTTGTTATTGAAACATAATCGTATTTCCTTTCCAGTGAAAATATATTTCGCCTCCATTGAAATACAACGACCGGACGAGCGTGCTCAAATAAATATTTGGTAAATTTATGGCCGCAGGCGCAAATATTATTTGCAGACCTAACTCTATTCTAGTTTTTATTGCTATTATGTTTTTGTGCCACTGACAGTCGAAACTATTATATACATTGTACACCGTACAGTATGTTTTATTTCGATATAATGGGCCCCTCTCACGTGCGATCGATCGTAACGATCGGCGATCATTTATGGACTGATATAATATCAGGTCCGCCTTTTATACTTACATTCTAACTGATAAAATGTAATATATCAAATTATAGTGTTAGTGTGTTTATTTAATGTATACATAATATTGCATATCCGCTACTTTGCGCGGTGGGCCAACTCTTTAGTATAGGATGCCAAAAGTACGAAAAAGTACTAAGACTAATCCCTTCCACGTTTTGTGAGCCAGTTTTCCTGCTACACACTTTTAATATGGAAGATTTGATGATCTCAGGCTCTGCCGCATTAGCGCTTAAGCCGTAGGTCGTGGGTTCGAATCACGCCGAGGGAACAAAGTTTCTGTGTTCCTGGGTCATGGATGTATCATAAATGTATGTGTTGTATAGTGACAATCTTTAATATATTATGTAAACCTAGTAGTACAGGTCCGTGGCCTATTGGGTAGACCGTTTGAATCGCACTCGAGAGAGTGCAGGTTCGATTCCCAGGTTGTGGCGTGTACCAATGAGACTTTTTCAGATCTCAAGACGTACATTATACGGATGCTCTAACGGTGAAGGAAAACATCGTGAGGAAATCCGCACATGGTTGGCCCCAGACGCATTGATCAGTCATTCCTCTTGACTATCAACTAGGCAACCATACGACATATAGAAACCAACTCCTCGGAGAATACTGTATAAATAATCCAATAATGGATGAAAAGGCCTAAGTTTTTATGTATAGTATAAAATTATTAAATATACTTGCCGTCTGGTTCCCGCAATACAAGTTCTTCGGATACTTAGCACGGGGCTAGATTGACGTGGTGACAAACGTCCAAAGATATTAAAAGAAGAACTAATCTTACAGCCACTCTCTAATTAGTTGTTCTAAAATAATTAATCTCTCGTAAAACGTTGCAAGCCTATATTATTGGTTTCGAAAATGATCGTTATGATGAATCATATGTGAGTGGGGGACCTTATTGTTATCTGTTCAGCTATAAACTAGTAGTTCTCTATTTATATTGTACAGTGTTTGAATTGGGTTTGTATAAAATCATGTATCAGCAATACGCTTAGATTCCATCTTGTTTTCAGAAGATCTTGTCCTCAGATTATATCCACGTTATTACATGATTTTGTCAACTAAATGCGGACCACGGAAAGCAAATGTCAAAATGTCAAGTTGACAAATGTCAAAACTTGACTGCCCCAAACAACCCCAAAATTAGGGCAGTTTAAGCGTGGACATTTATTGCCTCGATATGCCTCATCTATTATATAGGTTTATGCCATGAAATTTAACCCCATATTGTGACTATGCACATTTTTCTGCTCGAACAGTTTCTATACATAGTTTTTCTTTGCACTAGGATGCCTCAAAAAAAATTAAAAACAAAAGAGAGGTCGCATCGACTGCAGACGTCGTTGAAATTCGAATTTACATGTGAGTAGGTATGTGTGCGTGCGCACGTGCGATTCCACGGCGCTGTTAAGCGATTGTAATCTTTTGCCTGGTCGACCGGCAACGTATTCGATAGTACCTACATGTGTTATTAGTTATATTAGTCTATTTTGGAAATTTTGAAGAGAACGAAATACGTGTAAATACGGTGTGACGTCATTGTGATAGTCCGCCGTACTTACATATTTTTTCAAAGCCAGAATAGTTTTCATATAATGTGTGCATATAATTTATGATCGCGTTAATCAAAATAAGTTTTCATTTTAGATATAATTTTGTTTGTTCATCAACAATTTAATTTAATTTATTAAAATATGATATTTGACACTTTAGCACACCTACCCTATCGTTTGTCTAACTATCATGCCTTCTCTTTCAATAA
>JAYRCH010000586.1:0-191317 GCA_037179445.1 Phengaris alcon alcon
CTGTAAACCCGTGGGGGGGGAAACAGCAAAGTACCTCGGGGTCACCTTTGACCGCCGACTCTCCATGGTCGCCCAGTGCTCATCGGCGGTGGTGAAGGCCAAATCAGCGGTAGCCCAGCTGCGTCCAGCCTACGCGTCTCCGCAGATCCCCCTGAGCATGCGTATCGCCCTCTTGGATCTGTACGTACGTTCCCGCCTTACGTACGCGGCACCCGCGTGGCACCACTTGCTCTCCGCACCCCAGAAAGGGTTGTTGCAGAGAGCCCCGAACCGGGTGCTGCGCCAAATTGTGGGCGCCCCGTGGTACGTCCGCAATACCACCATCTCGAGGGATTTTAGGAGAGCGTGGAGGCCTTTGTGGCCCAGCTCTCCGCGAAACTGTTCGCGCGAGCGGATGCCTCGCGCCTCGTCGAGCTGACCGACCTGGCGCCTTGGCACGTCCGTCCGCCCGACCGTAACCGCCTGCCAAGGGATGCCGTCCCCCCAGAGGATCCAGCGGAGCCACGCAGCTCACCCCGCCGCCCCCGAAGAGGAGGAGATCTGGCGCAATTTTGCGCCTCACCCACGTGCAATGATGCGCCCAGGCGAAGGATGCGCCCCATCCACCGCTGTTCGAATCCCCCATCCTTCCCTGCACCGGCAAACCAAATGTCGGTGTAACCTTCTCTACTCGCCCGGTGCCTGACGAGTGGCAGCCCTAATGCCACCCAGTCGTCATCGTGGCGTTTCTTCCCCCTCGACACAAAAGTCGGTGCCCGGAAGTTTTTCTCCCACCCTTTCCCCTGGTCGGTTGAGTCTGCGGTCCGACAAACGCGGCGCGTGCGGGAGTGGCCCCATACACGTTTCTTGGCCTCCGGGTCGGGACCCCACGCGCCGTTTGGAGTCGACCGCCGGTTAACGGTCACGGTCGTGCCTGGTTGGCAAAGTGTGTTTTTCCCTTTCGCTGGCCCACGGGTTTCCCCCGCGTTCAGCCATGGGGGGTCTTCCCTAAAAATTTACTCTATGCGCCCAGTACGAGTACTGGGCGCGTCCTCCCCACCCCATGTAGAGGGGCCTCTAGCCCCTGATCATGGTTCCCCGCCCAAGACCCCTTCAGGGCCCGGCGTGTGAAGGCGTAGACATGTTACAATAATATTATTATAATATTTATACTGACTTACTTATGTAAAGTTACAAATGATGCAAATATTTCAATTTTTATACTTTACTCTATTGAATATAATTTAATCAATGCCGGTAATTTATCAAACATATTATTTATTTATTATTAAATCCCGGCTCCCTAGGATAACGGCATGAGGGGTTTTTAGTGGCCATGAATAGACCTAATTGCGACTTAGTCGCTATTAACGAAATGTGGTTAAGTCCCGTAGAAGACGGCCGCGCACCCAAGTTGCCAGGCTACCGGCTGTGCACAAGCCCCGGCAGGACGCCGTGCGCTCACGCGGAGGTGGTGTGGGCTTTTACATAAGGAAGGGTTTAAGAACACAAACATACACGAGCTACACATCACCACCACACGTCGAGGCAAATGTGATCCTATAATATTTTATAGAACACACGTTCAAATTTGCTGGTACCGACTTGAAAATTAGGAAGATTGAGTACAGAATTATTAAAAATTTTAGCCAAATTTAAAAGGGGAATTATTTAGAAAATAAGTTCTATTTCATACTTTTTTGTGCATTTTTACTTTGGAAGTCAGTTTTGTTTTAATAAGTGATAACAAAAGAGTATGAATGTTAAATATTTGGTAATATGATTACTAACAGACATTATTAAAGTATCAACGATGACCACTATCATGTGGGCGACTAGGACATATTTTGTTTATTTTATAATATTATAATAGAGATTGCACGTGGACATCATTATCGTAAACCGACACTTTGTAAGGTTTCAAACGAATTTACTCTAATTTAATATACCTACCTACCTGTTATATATTATACCTTAATAGGTAAACGTGTATCTTTTTGTGTAGCGAATAAAGTTCACTTTAGAATAGCTATCTCAAAAATGCAGCAGACAATACACTGCTGGGAACCCAGAATTTTAAGAATATATTAAACTAATTACAAGTTTGTTTACTATGATTTTTTATCAGAAGTAAGTAGACAGGGGTATTACTTACGTAGTAACTATTAGTAATCTGTGGTATTACTCTAATCAATAGTATTGCAATATATCCATCCAACCAATACCCATATCCAACCATATCCAACCTATAGGTAATGCCAATAGGCAGCAGGAAAAACTTCTAATTCTAATAATTAGTGAATAAATAGCACAGCAATAAATATTATTTTATTAGGCTCATTTCATAATTGAAATGAGCCTAATAAAATGTATAATATATAGATAACCCAGACAATTCCCAGACAATTTAAATAAAGTAAGATGTTTTAATCTTCAATATGTGTGTACTTAGGTAAACAAGTGTCATTTCACCGGGAAAACCTTGACAAAATAACTAGAAGAATAATAATAAAATAAAATAATAAAATATAACATGGCAAAAATACTGGGCTCAGAGTCAAATACTGAATGGAGATATTATGCCAGTTACAATGAAAAAAAAAGTGATGGATGGCAGTATCCTTCCCTGTCTGACATACGACTTGTGGCGGACCAATTAGCGCCGAGGTCCTGAATCGCACTATTTCGCTTTGAGGCTCGCCACCACATTCCCACAGACTCACAGTCCTGGATATACATGAAACAAGCGAAAAAAAAAGAATTTCAAGCTGCCATGGGAATATCCATATTAGGAATCCGTAAAAGAGATAGAGTACGCCACACTAAGATAAAAACAGACGAAACAAACAGATTTCCTATTACACTCCATGTAACTTAAATGGAAATAGGCAGGCCGTGTAGCCTGACCAGAGAGACTCTCGGTGGTCCGGTCTATGTGTAGGCATTCTATGGATCAAAAGGAAAAAGAAAAAGAGGAAGGCATAGAAGATGGACTGATGATATAAAATATATAGCCGGAGAAGAGTGACAAGGAAAAGCAAAAGATAGAAAAAAATGGACCAAAATGGAGGACGCCTTTATCCTCCTATGTCCTATCCTCCTCCCTGCCTATATCCTATCCTCCATTCACAAAGTTCTCATTCAAAAAGAAAAAAATAGTAATAATTAATATTTAAATAAATTAAGTGAAACAAAATCGAAATTCAATTCGTATATACGAGGGCTGCACTAAAAGTATCGGGAATGGAATATTTCCACTGTTCCTGTCATATTAAAATCTTTTTAATTTATACTCCTTGGTTTTAAAAATCGAATACCGTTTATTTATTTAAAAAAAGATTCTCGGTCTTGTCACAAGGTCTTGTCAAACTTGTTTAGTCGTTGAGAAAATGGAATTGACTCGAGAAAATTCTAGAGCGATGATTTATTATGACTTTCGAAGTGGTTTAACACAAAAACAGTGTGTTGACCGGATGATTTCTGCATTTGGTGATGAAGCCCCATCCAAAACCACAATTTATCGCTGGTTTGCTGAATTTCAACGTGGACGTGTCAAGCTCAGTGATGATCCCCGTCAAGGTCGTCCAAAAACTGCAGTCACCCAAAAAAACGTTGATGCTGTGCGTAAGCTGATTGAGGAAGATCGACATGTGACAAACCGCGAAATTCAGGCAACTTTAGACATTGGCATGAGTCAAATACAAATAATCTTGCATGAACAATTAGGTGTAAAAAAGTTGTTTTCCCGATGGATACCGCATTTGCTCTGTGAAGAGCAAAAAGCGGCTCGCGTTACTTGGTGCGTCAGAACTCTCGAAAGATTCCACGCAGGATCCTCAAATGCTGTATACAACATCGTATCAGGTGACGAATCCTGGATATACGCGTACGAACCCGAAACAAAAAATCAGTCACGAGTTTGGGTGTTCGAAAATGAGTTAAAGCCAACAAAAATTGTTCGTTCACGGAGTGTTGCAAAAAAAATGGTGGCCACGTTTGTCTCCAAAACCGGCCATGTTGCGACTATTCCTCTTGAGGGACAAAGAACGGTTAATGCAGAATGGTTGCTAACATTTGTTTGCCACAGGTCGTTTCTGAACTCCGTAAAGAGAACTGCAACCGCCGCATCATCCTCCATCACGACAATGCGAGTTCTCACACCGCGCACAGAACAAAAGAGTTTTTAGAGCAAGAAATCATAGAATTATTAGACCAGCCCCGACCTAAGCGCTAATGATTTCTATACTTTCCCTAAAATAAAGAATAAATTGCGTGGTCAGAGATTTTCATCACCTGAAGAAGCTGTGGACGCCTACAAAACGGCCATTTTGGAGACCCCGACTTCCAAATGGAATGGTTGCTTCAATGATTGGTTCCATCGTATGGAAAAATGTGTCAAATTTCGCGGAGAATACTTCGAAAAGCAATAAATACATTTTTAAATAGTAATGTCACTTCCTTGATTCTCGAAATTTTCAGTGCCGCCCTCGTAATATAATCATTAAACATTAATAATAATTTCTTAAAATATTAATGTAATGCAAAATAAATTAAAAAATAATATACACATTTTACTATCAGATTTATAAAATAAATGCGCATGATAACATGGATTAGTATCCTAAATTTATTTGATAAAATTAAATTAACTATTTTTTATGCATGCAAACGAATATTTTTAAAATATTGAGAAATAATAAAGGATTTTATTTATTTTTATTTAAGACATTGCACATTATAATTATGCACGTGCTGCCTCCTGCACGTCGTTTATAAACAATCTACATGCAAATGCAAATAACTATGCAATTACTGTGTATGCCAGATTAAAAATGGTCAAGAAATATTATAAAGGGTCTGATTCACGCAAATACTCGGCATATTAAAACCGTATAAGTGATATTAGTTGCGCGTGATGCGACATTTTTGTAGACTCTCAGAATAGCCGCCGCTTGTGGATGAATATGGCTTAATATATAAACTGTACAGGCGCGCACAACTTCAGTTGGATCTCGACTTCTGGATCACGGGGACGTCGCAAAGAAAACTAATCATCATGATCTGGAAGGCAATTTTGGTCGCCGTTTTGGCTGTCGGTATGTAAAACTATATATTGTTATAATTATTTCGATCCTAATTAGTTACGATACCCTAATTAGGTCGGTAGATGCAAAAAATATTTTTATTGAAAATCATACAATTATAACACTTAATTGTCAAAGCTAACCATGCACTAACTAGTTACAGCTGCTTAAATTGAATTAAGTACTATATTAGAGCTTAGGGTCAATTCACACCGTAACGAAACGATACGCGATATTACATTTTTAAGATAGCTATTCAAAATTGAACTTTATTCACTACACAAGAAGATACACGTTTCATTGTAAGAGTCCGAATGTCTGGCTGCGCCGTGCTGCACAGCGCATGTGCAGTGTATGACTGATGCTATATGACACGTGTATCTTTTTGTGTAGCGAATAAAGTTCACTTTTGAATAGCTATCTCAAAAATGCAGCAGACCCTTACACTGCTGGGAACCCAGAACTTTAAGAATATATTAAACTAATTACAAGTTTGTTTACTATGATTGTTTATCAGAAGTAAGTAGACAGGGGTATTACTTACGTAGTAACTATTAGTAATCTGTGGTATTACTCCAATCAATAGTATTGCAATATATCCATCCAACCAATACCCATATCCAACCATATCCAACCTATAGGTAATGCCAATAGGCAGCAGGAAAAACTCTAATTAGTGAATAAATAGCACAGCAAAAAATATTATTATCTAACTACCTACTACTTTAAACTACTCGGAATTATACAAAATCAACATAAATAAATGGAAATAGTAAAGAAATAAGGTTTAAACTTTCGGGTCAGTTACACCGCGACGCTATGTGGCGCTAAATTTTTAAGAATTATTTAAGCTATTCAATATTGAACTTAACAAATACACTACACAAAAAGATACGCGTTTCATATGACATCGTGACATAGTACAGGACGGTGTACTATGTCGAACTCTTACAATGAAAGGTATGATATACGATATCGGATCGTAAAACGCTCTTATGTCGTCGGCATACCAAAGAATCCATGACGATCCATGGGTCGGGTGGGCATGTAAAAAGTCGGACCTGCGCCTGATCTCTCGCCAGTCGTGTTGATCATCCGTCCCACTGGGTTACGAGAGTAAAGGAAGAAAGGGAGCTCTAGTGTACTGTGAACACACTTGGGCACTACAAAATAACTCCTGCGTAGCTCGTTTCAATGAAACCGGCCACCGTCACCTAAATCGGTGTGGGGAACTATAAATTATGGTTACGTATTCCGGCGTATTTTCTTTAGTAGGGTAGGGTAGGCAGAGACCACAACTATTTAATGCGATCCTGACTTATCAACAAACCACAACATTATAATATCTTCTTTTAGAAATAAAAAGCGTTCCATTATATAAACTGGAACATCTTGTTGGTATCAAATCGGTACGGTACGCATGTGACAATAATCATCAAGAAAAAAATCCTTTCTGTGAGATGTGTAACGATCGTTCTCAATAACCTATCTATGCGTAATCCTTGCTACTAAAGATAGTCAAATCTTTGCTCGTTTTTACTCGCGTTTCAATAACCTACTGACAGATGGCATTTCCTACCGAAGCGGCTCGTCTATCGGCGGGAGGACGGATAGCCTACTAGAGATAAGGACGCACATATAAATCTTAGCTAACTGCATTTTAATTTAAGTTTCAATTTACTCTCCGATAGGTGGAGCTTACAGTATTAACGTCATTTGCTTATCTGTCAATGTCGAACGTTAACAAAACAGAAAACCTAGTTTTGCCGAGGATATCAGTGTGTGACGTTGTTTGTGTATTTTTTCCTTATATTTGTGTTATTTCGGTTCTTAATATGTAATATCTGTAGAATATTAACTATTAATTAATATTCGTTAACGTGCACAAGTGTGGGCAAGTGCTACGTACAACTTCATAAAGCGTGCTATTTCGTGTTCCCTTCAAAACTCCCTAGGAAGTTTTAGTAAAGCGTCTACCACTTTACTGATTCGACTGACTTAGCATATATATATAGATAAAGTCACTTTCATGAAAGAAGTCCTCTAAACGCGGCGCTGTGATCGCGCGATAAAATATTTCCAGTATTTTTTATAGGTATTAGAATACCTTGATTCTGCTTTTCTGCTTCACAAAACTCCTTGAGTATAATTTCTCGGGCAGCACTTTTTACAACCTCAGGCATTGTAAATAACAATTTACCAAAAGTTCCAATAATTGCCGCGGGACATATTATTGACTTCCATTATGTATGGACCACTGTCGTATTTATCAATTTGAACTTTTTTTTTTTAAATTATATATGGCGTCGGCTTATCTTATAACCATTTGCCAGTTTCAAGTAAAAAAGGCGGGAAATAGAACTTTCGTTTCAATTGTCAACACTGTGTTCCTATATCGTCAAGTCTAAAGTCTAGTCAAAGTCCAAATAAATAATCAGTACAGTCAATGAGTCATGTCAGTTGATTAGTAAAGTGGTAGGCGCTTTACTGAAAGTTCCTAGGGAGTTTTGGCGGGAAACACAAAATAGCACGTTTTTACAAGTTGTACCACTTGCCCACACTTGTGCACGTTAACGAATATATAATGGTTAATATTCAACCAATATTACACATTAAGAACCGAAATAACACAAATTTATGAAAGAAATACAAAAACCATTCGTCACCCATTGAATTCCGCGGCAAAACTCCTGCTTAGAAGTTTGATTTAATTTTAAATTTCACATTCCTTTTCACACGACTCCTAGCGTCAAACTCTTATGTTTTACTATTGAATTTGATAAAAAAACTCGATAACTATAGCAAAAAATCATCCCGAGTTTTGATTTTCAATTTTAAGTATAATATTTACGCTTTTAACTAGTAAATACATTAATTGTAAATAAATATAAAAATAATTGTTTAAAACACGAATTGTCATGTAGTTAGCAACGAATGAAACGTTTCGAGAGGCTTGGATAGGCGTTAGGGAAAGATGCTATCCTTCGTTGGACAAGAATAAATAGGTCCTATCTTTGATTGTGAAACACAAGTTAAATAAACAACAGCGTACTGTTTAACGGGGATAGCTATCTTTTTTTTATCTTTAGATATGTTATTGAAAACGGCCGTAAACAAATAAATAAATAACTTTTATTTCAGTCTGCATAGACCATGTAGTCTCACAGTCCAAACTAAACACTATGAGGTCTATAATATTAAGATAGAGCTACCGCATTAACGTAGTTACAAATGTCCATAAAAGAAGTTCAGTTTTTGAAAATGAACAATAGTGGTTTGTTCTAGAAACAAAATGTTGTACTTTGCGCAAAATTACTTAGGTACTCGTTTAATTTACACAGGATACATGTTTTTCTGGATAAAATTAAAAAAAAATTAAAAATTAAATACCGTTTATTTCAAGCTGCATAGGCCCATATTATAAATACCTTATAGACTAACACTAACATTAAAAATGAGCACATAGTGAAACCAAGCTACAAATTACATACCTATTATAAACTAAACTACAACCATTATAAATGTGAAAGTTGGCGAGGATGGATGGATGTTTGTTACTCTTTCATGCAAAAACTTCTAAAAGGATTCTGATGAAATGTCGTATGGTAGTAGTTTAAGATCTGGATTAACACATAGGCTACTTTTTATCCCGAAAATGTAGTGTTCTCGTGGGATAATGAATACCGTGATTTAGGCGGGCGGAGCCGCAGACAAAAGCTAGTAGGCTATATTTCATTTAAATCCTTTCAGCTGTTTTTGCGTGAAAGACGGTGTGACATATACACATTCATAAAACTTTTCACATTTACAGTTGCGAATAAAACTACGCGCTTATGAAATTTAAAGACTATGTTGATGTACTGATGCACGGCATATTAGAATGATGATGATGCTGTATTATCTGACGAGTGACGGCCCCTCTTCCTGCGACGAGCAATTACCAATTTTCCTCGTCAGCGCGGTCACCTACATACAGACACGCTATTCTGTTAGATCTTTTACATTGCCTATTAAGTAATATTAATAATGTTAGTGGTAAAATACATAGGTCTAATTTTCATAGAAAATATTTAAGTAATAGAAACATACCATTATTACCTTAGGGTTAAAATATAACACTTTTGGTAAGGGTAAATTAAATAAGTCCTATACATATTATTCACCATGCATTAAGTATGAAATATGTTTGGTGCTGTCATGATTTTCATACAATTCTCATTCGATATCGTTACGAGTAAGTTGCTGTCAAATGTCCGTGCTTGCCCCATTGAATTATCACTTTTATTACCTACCTATTTTCAACCAATGAACTTTATCTTAAAGGTTTTGAAAATAAAATATAATATGTAATTAGGTAATATGGAATTGTTTTAAATGTTTATGGTATTATTAAACCGATAATTGATAACTTTTACTTTAGTTATCAACAGTAAACATATGGCTATCACAGTGAACTCGTGGCCTCTGTCATATCAGGGGCGTGATTTCGTCATGTTAGCTTATAAAATATAAATGCAGAAGGCTGATGGCCCATTAAGGCGTTGCGTCGCGTCTAAGCATCACAATGCAAACGGGTGAAAGCGCAGCGCATCATCCACCCTCCCTCTTCATCATCTCCTGTCCGGCCTTTTGGACGACGTATTCATGGGGCATGTGACATGTCATTAAAATCTATGAAAAACGACGCAGCGTCGACGCTGCGACCGTGCAACACCACGCAACGCAGCGCAACTAAGAGTTAAGACTAGGTACTTACATTTGATAAATAACCTCAAATCATTTTTATAAGCTGGATAATCCGCTTTATTTTGTATTGATGTTTTAATATGTAGTTTAGTTTAGTCCATTTAAATCTAAACCTAATTATAACTTAATGAAAAATATAAAATTTGACCAAATTTGTTTTTTTAATGCACGGTAAATAAGTGACATTTAAGCATTGTAATAATATAATAATATCTATGGACGCTTCGCACCACGTCAATCTGACCCCGTGGTAAGTTCTCGAAGAACTCGTGTTACGGGTACCAGACAACGGAAATACATTTAATACTTTTATATTATACACAAATTTAAGATTTTTATCATATTATACACATCCATGATCCAGGAACACGGAAAATGTTTTTGTTCTATCGGCGGGATTCGAACTCGCGACCCCCGGCTTGAGCACCAACACGCTCAACCACTGAGCCATAGAGGTCGTCAAAATTCTCTTGTAGGTTCTATTGTTCTTATTGTTTACGTTTCGAGTAAATTGGATCTGAACAGAGTAACTGTTTAGTAATATGTGCCTTTAGATTTACAATTATAACAAAAGACCGAAAGCTTCCCAACATCCACAATAAGAGCTTCCTATATAGATAGTAACACTTATTCTAATGCTGCTCAAGTCACGAAGTCGTGGACTACAAAATATATAGTTCACCACTTTCATATTATTTACCTTTAGGCTCGAACTATATGATCCGGAATCCGACGGGCCCGGGAAAATTCAGAGCGCTGAAAAAAGATCTCTGCGCTAATACAATAGAGTAAAGTGTCGAGTATCGAGATATTATGACATCGACATTTGACTCGACATTTGTGTGTTCGATTTTCAGCTCTATTGTATTAGCTCAGAGTTCTATTTTCAGTGATCTGAATTTTTCCCGGCCTTACGGATTCTGGACAATATACTGATAACTGAAGTGTTAGGTTCAGTCATTTATGAGATTATTCACTTAAATCGAATGCGGGAGCAGGTTATGCTTAGAACTTTATGATATATTACTTAATTTATACTTATACTAACCATGTATTTCCTAGCAGATAAATATTTTTATTAGTTTATTTAATTTATCTAGAATTTGACGAATCCCAAAAAATTTTTACAGGCGTGCTGGGCGAGTACGAAATAACTGAGGCGCAGCGCCAGCAGATGAAAGACCTGTTACGTAAGACCTGCAAGAAGAACGGCAACGAGGACAAAGCCGACGCCGTAGAGGTAAGGAAAACGAGCAGCCGCGTCGCCTGATGGTAAAGCTAGGACTATATTGTCCGGAATCCGTAAGGTCGGGGAAGATTCAGAGCACTGAAAATAGAACTCTGCGCTTATACATTGAAGTTGAAAATCGAAGAGTCGAGTGTTTGTTTGTTTGTCTGAGTGGTCTAATTTCACATTGACATTAGACTTGACACTCGTGTGTTCCATTTTCAGCTCTATTGTACTATCATCGCAGAGATCAATTTTCAGCGCTCTGAATTCTCCGGTCTTCCTGATTCCGAATCATATAAGTAGTCCCAGCCTAAGCGATTACTAAATGAATTGTAAACACTCAGTCGGCGAAACACACTGTTAGCTCAAACTGGATTTCTGTGTGGTATATGTGTAACTTTTGACCTCTCTTTAAATCTGTTCGGTCGAGCCATGGTAGAGCCGGTCCATTCGTGCCGAACGAACGAACTTCGTAAAAACTAACTTTACGTTTAAACGTACGTTTAAAAAACTTTCGTTTGCGTAAAAACTAAGTACCTAAATAAAATATTTTTGACCATGTCCTTTTGTTTATATAATTGGCAGGCCACAGTGAAGAACTTCGCGGAGTGCGTCAAGACTCTGTTCGACCCCGAAACCCTGAAACAGGAGATCGAAGCTGCCAAGCCCAACGGGGAACTCGACGAGGTCTTCAAGAAGTAAGTTTTTCTAAATATATAAAATGGACCAGGTAATGAGCAGACAGTACGCCTGATCGTAAGCGACTACCGCCGCCGTTACACCAGCGGAGTTACGAGTGCATTCCTAGTTCTTAAAATCCTCAACGTCTCTGGGGCCTCCAATTTTAAGATATTTTTATAAATAGTTATGTATCAAGTCTTTTGCGAGAGTAAGTGATTGGTTCCTGTGGCATAGAATAAGTAAGTAGGTATTACTTTAAGATTTTAATAACGAATTACGAATTAGATGCTAGCTAAGAAGCTATATACGTTTTTTCTTTCGTCGTGCAACAATATATCCAAAACTTCTACTCTATTATGTCAGTCCGAGTGGCACTTTGGTACTTGTATGTATAATTTTTGCTTTGTTCGAAAATTCGGAACGTGGTGGGTTCCAATCACGGTCAGATAAATATATTTTTTTTATTTTTTTTATTTTCCAGGACACTACTCGGTTACCCAGGTACTTGCTTTTAAAAGAACAATTTTCCATATTTTTGCTAAAAGAATCTTCTCCGCGGGTTTGTGTTGAACGGTGAACCAGTGGTAGCTTTTTCTGTTGACTTTCCGAAAAACTAAATAGTAAATATGCCATGGGATAGATTTAAGGGCCTCAAGTCCCAAGGAGAAATTTTTAGTGAATTTCAACAACATTTTCCAACACTCCTTTGGCATAAACAATATTATGCTAATAGATTTCTATGTAGGTTCTTACGTGCCAAAGAAGAAGTCTTATAACTAAAATTGTTAATTAAAACTTACAGAATATTTTCTTCCATTATTGCAGGTACTGCGCCAAGTCACCCCAGCTGAAGTCCTGCATCCACACCCTAACCACCGGCGTCACCCCCTGCCTAGACGCCAAAGTCCGCGAGCACATCTCCTACGTCGACAACTCCACCGACTCCCTCATCGACTTCCTGTGCTACAGAGATGGAGACAGGATCGCTAGTGAGTAAGCCTATAGGCCACAGTCGACTCAGGCTGGAACTACATGATCCGGCATCCGGCGGGTCCGGGAAAATTTTCAGTGCTCTGAATTTTCTGGGGCGCGCCAGATTCCGGATCATATAGTCCCAGCCTGAGCAAGAATTAGCAACGCTGAAAACAGCGACGCAAATATCTGCAATGGGATTTTGCACAAAATTTTCGCAGTTTCGTGTACTTGTCCCTAACGAGAAACTGCCTGGGCATATTCACGCAAATGCAAATACATCTAATAAAATTTCTCACCCGCTTAGTGCATTTTTCCTGTCATGTGTTTTCATCCACGGGTGCGACCCGCGCGATAGGAAAAACATGTGTACAAATTGAAATGATTTCCCTAGCCAGCACGCGAGCGGCTATATGGGTGACAGGAAAAGGGCCCCTACTTAATTACAAAATAACTTGTTCTTTCCAGTGTTCATCGCTGAACATGGTCCCGAGTGCATCCAAGAAAAGACCAGCGCCATCCGCGAGTGCGCCACCAAAGCGAGGGAAGGTCTCGACAGCATCGAAGATGCCAAGAGTCTGAGTCTCGAGGTACGACATTTCATATTATAATATACTGATACTAGTACCCAACAGAATTTGTTCTGTCTTAGCTATGAACTGAAATGAATAAAGAACTAGGTACATCCACCTACAGCTTCTGCACCAACAACCACACACCTACTACCTACTCCTACATACCACACATACTACCTACAGTCTACACCAACCTGCACCTACAACTAACACGTATACCTACTGCACCCAGTTACCTACTGCATAAATTTTACAAAATTCCTTCATACGACGAATGTATGATAAAATTCATATAATAAATGCCACTAAGATAGTTTTACGAGGACGGCACTGAAAATTTCGGGAATCAAGGAAGTGACACAACATTACTATTTAAAAATGTATTTATTGCTTTTCGAAGTATTCTCCGCGAAATTTGACACATTTTTCCATACGATGGAACCAATCATTGAAGCAACCATTCCATTCGGAAGTTGGGGTCTCCAAAATGGCCGTTTTGTAGGCGTCCACAGCTTCTTCAGGTGATGAAAATCTCTGACCACGCAATTTATTCTTTATTTTAGGGAAAGTATAGAAATCATTAGGGCTTAGGTCGGGGCTGTACGGCGGATGGTCTAATAATTCTATGATTTCTTGCTCTAAAAACTCTTTTGTTCTGTGCGCGGTGTGAGAACTCGCATTGTCGTGATGGAGGATGATGCGGCGGTTGCAGTTCTCTTTACGGAGTTCAGAAACGACCTGTGGCAAACAAATGTTAGCATACCATTCTGCATTAACCGTTCTTTGTCCCTCAAGAGAAATAGTCGCAACATGGCCGGTTTTGGAGACAAACGTGGCCACCATTTTTTTTGCAACACTCCGTGAACGAACAATTTTTGATGGCTTTAACTCATTTTCGAACACCCAAACTCGTGACTGGTTTTTTGTTTCGGGTTCGCACGCGTATATCCAGGATTCGTCACCTGATACGATGTTGTATACAGCATTTGAGGATCCTGCGTGGAATCTTTCGAGAGTTCTGACGTACCAAGTAACGCGAGCCGCTTTTTGCTCTTCACAGAGCAAATGCGGTATCCATCGGGAAAACAACTTTTTTACACCTAATTGTTTATGCAAGATTATTTGTATTTGACTCATGCCAATGTCTAAAGTTGCCTGAATTTCGCGGTATGTCACATGTCGATCTTCCTCAATCAGCTTACGCACAGCATCAACGTTTTCTTGGGTGACTGTGCAGTTTTTGGACGACCTTGACGGAGATCATCACTGAGCTTGACACGTCCACGTTGAAATTCAGCAAACCAGCGATAAATTGTGGTTTTGGATGGGGCTGCATCACCAAATGCAGAAATCATCCGCTCAACAGACTGTTTTTGTGTTAAACCACTTCGAAAGTCATAATAAATCATCGCTCTAGAATTTTCTCGAGTCAATTCCATTTTCTCAACGACTAAACAAGTTTGACAAGACCTTGTGACCACACCGAGAATCTTTTTTTTAAATAAATAAACGGTATTCGATTTTTAAAACCAAGGAGTTTTAAATTAAAAAGATTTTAATATGACAGGAACAGTGGAAATATTCCATTCCCGATACTTTTAGTGGAGCCCTCGCAGTGTCTAATCGATCGAATCGATAACGAAAATAACTTATTCAAAATGTATGTACTTAGGTATATTTAAAAGTTGACGAAAACATATTATTGCAACTTCGGAAATACTTATGCGTTATAAACTAGCCCGCGCGAGTCGAGAAGGATTAAAATTTAAAAGCGGTCACAAGGGCGGTCGCGTGGCGAATTTTGCTGCTGAAATAATGTCACGTTATAGTTCTTCACAGATTTTACACGATCACCATACTTAATGTCGATTACTTAATTATAATATTGCAAATAATTTCTAGCAACAATGCGGCAAGTTCGATGAGCTGACCTCGTGCGTGGTGAAGGCTCTGGAGGGTTGCTCGTCTGACACCCCCAGCAACATGGCTCAGGCCCTATTCACATACATCAAGAAAGGAAGCCCTTGTAAGGTAAGTGTTAACAAAAGTTACTTTTATAAGTTACTTCAAACTATATTAAAGATTAAGTTACTACAATATTAAATATTTTTTAGAAAAGAACATTTTCCCATCTTTTTGCTAAAAGGTTGCCCCGATTCTTCTCGCCGGGCTAGTTTCCGAACCGGTGGGAGGCATCATGTAGGACAATTCTATGAGAGTTATTTAATAACCGACATGGAAATAAAAAAAAATGAGTTCTTTGAGTTTTAAGGTTACTTTATACTAAAAAGTTCCATTTTAGGTAACTTTAGTCTTAAAATTTACTTTAAAACTAAATTTACGTTGGTTAATAAATTTAAAAAAAATCTTTATTTCATAAAATGAAATTACAAAAATTGTTACTTAAACTTACTAGACTTGTGTGTAGTAGACTAGTAGTAGTTGTGTAGTTTCTTTACACCAAAATTATTATAACTTAAGTGGCTTTTAACTTTCCTTAGGTACTTTGAGTTTTATTTATACTAAGGTATAAATAAAAATAGATACTTTAAATTAAAAGTAAATTTGGTTTTTTACTATTTGTCATATCGATACATTTTATTTTACAGAAGTGAAGTCCATCAATAAAGACTGCTGTATGAAGATGACAAATCTAAGGAAAAAAGATTTAAAATATATATGTGATTTTTCTTTTCTTTTTTTATTTTCCTTGTGATATCCTCATGCATAAATATCATAGACATTATGTTAGATGTCGAAGTACTATCACCATACCATCGTCCCCAATCGGCATGACGCTGCTAATAAGATCAGTCACAACTGACCGTGTATGGGCGTAGATTGGCATGACAGTTTATGTCAATATGGACGAACTGCAGACTGGATCAAGCCTGCAGCGTCAAGCTAAATTGACGATAGGCAATATGGTGTAACTGTTAGTATAAAAAATAAAAACTGAAACAATTATTTTGAATTTAATTTGTTAGCAAAATTTAATGGGTCTAAACAAGTGAAACTCAAATATATCTTATTGACCGTTTATAAAGCAACATCCATTTACAAAAAAAGCTCACAACATACAATTTCATTTTAAAAGATACAATAAAATCACAAAATAACATTAAAATGTCATGGAAATCATCAACAAAATGTAATTTTTGCCTTTTAGAGAATGAGATAAAAAAGTTTGGTGTCAAAAAATTGAATTAACTAGTGCTCAAAGTATGCTAGACATTATAAACAATGGATGTAAAAGTGCTAGAGTGATTATATTTTAATAAGCACTAACCCTCTACTAGTATAAACATTTACACAATGGATAACTTATAAAACAATGCATTGGAAAATTCACATTACACAATGGATAACTTATACTATGTTGCTGCCTTTGTCTGATACCTACGTTAAAAAAGTCACTTGACACAATGGATAACTTATACAAATTTGCTGTCTTTGTCTGATAAGTTAGAAAAGCCACTTGACACAACGGATAACATATACAATGTTGCTGTCTTTGTCTGATATGTTTGTAAAATTACTTGACACAACGGATAACTTATACAAATTTGCTGTCTTTGTCTGATAAGTTAGAAAAGCCACTTGACACAACGGATAACATATACAATGTTGCTGTCTTTGTCTGATATGTTGGAAAAGTCACTTGACACAACGGATAACTTATACAAATTTGCTGTCTTTGTCTGATAAGTTAGAAAAGCCACTTAGCACAACGGATAACATATACAATGTTGCTGTCTTTGTCTGATATGTTGGAAAAGTCACTTGACACAACAGATAACTTATACAAATTTGCTGTCTTTGTCTGATAAGTTAGAAAAGCCACTTGACACAACGGATAACATATACAAATTTGCTGTCTTTGTCTGATATGTTGGAAAAGTCACTTGTCACAACGGATAACATATACAACATTGCTTTTTTTGTCTGATATGTTGGAAAAGTCACTTGAAAAAGACAGCAACATGATATAAGCTATCTGTTGTGTAAATATTTCTATTAGTAAGGAGGTAAATATATTATATTTCTTAGTGCTTTGAACTTTGTCGATGATTTGGAATGTATTACGCAGTTCATACCCAAATAATAATATGCATAGGCCGGCCTTTAAACATAAAAAAATATAACCTAATGTCGTCGTGAGCTGGAAAGTAGCCTAAATCTTTTATATCCATTATGTCCGCCTAGGCTACTCTTATGACAACTTAAACATCTACGACAGTTGAGCAAACAAATATGGAATTATTGATACATTATAATAATTATTATTTGAAATTAATGGTAACAAATTCACAGAAACTTAAAATCGCATAGGACTTGCTGCAGGTATATATATATTTTTTTTTGCTTTAAGCATATTTCTGACATTCAGCTTTTGGGTGTAAACCCTTTATATATTTTCAACTATAGCATTTTAACCTGTATAGTATCACAATAGTTTTAAAATAAAATTTGTGCCGTACCTACTGTAATAAGGAACACTATTTTTGCCCATCAATAGTTTTATCAAGTTCATTTTACAAAATGCAGAATTATTGAGTCTATATTTGGACTAGTTACCAAGTAAAGTCAGATATCAAAACAAGTTTTGCTTACATCTAAATGAAGACGACTAAAGTGTCTTAAATAATACCGGCCTTAATATTTTAACTCACTACATAAGAACGTGAAAATGAAAAATATTCAAAGGTCAATTTAAGTTTTAAAACATCTTTATCTCAAATATAAGAAAATGTATAATTTTTTTAAATCATCAATCAATCATGTGAAGTTAGAATATAGAAAACATACAGCACAGTGCACACTTCACATATAAATTAAATTCGAAAGCAATATAATGACATATTTAAATATGTACACCAAACACACCTATTCTGTCTTTCACCGAGAAATGCACTAAGCTTCATTTAAAAATCCATTCTACGCCAACTACCCAACCTATTAAAAACATATATTTCAGTTCAAAAATGATTTAAAATGGCAATGATGTCTAAACTTGGAAGCTATGATTTGGCAAAGTATTTCGATAGGTAGTTCGAACCTATCAGGCATCTAGTATACTAATAAGTAATAACTATAATATGATTATTATTAAAACTCTTGGCATTCCACGTTTCTGCTCTGACGACAAAATTTCAGACTTTCACACGCTGTCAGAGACGAGATTCCTTTCTAATTGGTCGATATTTGACAGCGAGTAGTAACGAACCATGACGATGTTCGTTCATTTAGCGACAGTGGCGCCACTGCTACAAATTTGCAGGTATTTCGTACTCGCTGACACAAGATAGACGCCAACATAGTTTATGAAACGCGATTGACGCATGTCTGGATATGACACCGAAACCGATGCGCGAACCGAAACAGGATTATGATCACAAATAGTAACGAGAATTGTGCTTTGGTTCTTCAAAACACTACACCTTATTAAGGATCAAAAGAAATGCCATATCGTATCGTATCGTCAATGGAATGATAGAAAGTACTTATTCACCTAAAGTTCGAAGATTTTTAACGGAAGCAAAATGGTAGATTAAGAAATCCCTACCACACATATAATTATATAATAACATAAAACAGTTTTCATAATTTAAATTTTGATAATTATTAATAATAAAAGGCTAACGTATACATTTTTTTTTAACGGAACCACTGTTTTTCAAATATTACCTAATAGTATTTACTATATCTATGGCCTTAAAGCGTGTGGCTATGGACAAAATATTTGTAATACAGCCCTAAAAATACTACAAAAATATCGTTACTCTTACAATTGCGATTTGAACTTACGACATTCACAACACACATACAGGTTGGCATAAAATCAAGTTATCTTAACAATATGTAGTCCCGAATGAAAAAAATAATTTCAAACTTCAACCACAGATGAATTGTTACGGTTTATGATAGAAAGATGGCGTTAGGCTGGGACTATATGATCCAGAATCTAGAACACCAGAGAAAATTCAGAGCATTTAAAATATAACTTTGCGCTAAAACAATAGAGCTGACAATCGAACACACAAGTGTCTAGTCAAATGTCAATGTCATATATGACAGCTCGACACTCGAAACTTCCATTTTCAACTCAATTCAGAGCACTGAAAATAGAATACTGCGCTAATACAATATATTAGCGCAGTATTCTATTTTCAGTGCTCTGAATTTTCACCGGCGTTCCGGATTCCGGAGCATATAGTCCCAGACTTAAAGGTAACGAAAGTTCTACATTTAAAATGAGCCATTTTGTTTTCATGTTTGCATCATTTAATATACTTTTCTTTTTTTCTTGGCTTTTCAACTAAAGATTCCAAAATACTTCTTAGCACAATCCTTCATTTATGGCATATTTAATAGGAGGCAATAATTTTTTGACGTGACATGTTCTTTTTATTTTTATTTTAGTACAAATTGTAACACCTATATGATATTACTAGAGTTTGACCTCCGAATTACGCCAAACGACAAAATAAAAATGCTTATCTGTTTAAATAAGTAAGCCGACAACTAGAAGACCCATAGTGATGGACTTGATATACAGCGGTGAGGCAGCGTTGGTTGACTTCTGTGGTTCCTGTAATTATATAAAAAAATAAACTAAACACATATAATTATAAGGACCGTCAGCCCTCGTGCCCACGAGCGCTTTTTAGTTGTCACGACAGAAAAAACAGCACTGTAAATAGAGCTGTGCGCTAATACAATAGGGCTGAAGTACTGTATGTAGAGTTGTCAATTTAACACTTGACACTTCGATTTTCAACTCTGTTGTATTAGCGCAGAGTTCTATTTTCAGTGCTCTGAATTTTCCTCCGGGTGCCGGATTCCGGACAATATTATAATTTATAGTACACACTTAAAGCCATATAAAGTATTGAAACTTATACGAAAAACACAAAATATATTGACTACTGAGTGAGACAGCAAATTATTTGTAACGATTAATATTTTTTTTTGATGACAAATAACTTAAAAATTACAAAAAAAGGAAGCGGTAGATGCGTTCTAAACTAAAGTCGTAAAATTACTTAAAAAGAAGAGATCCTCATTATAACATCCCAAGATGAATCTAGCCGTAGTGTTATATCTGATAGAAAATAAATATCAAGCTTTTCAAGAGCACAAAGAAATTAACCAAAATAATATTCAAAACAAATGATGAAAAAATGTTTACAAGAACAAAAAACCACACAAACATTTAATAATTCTATACAAGAAGAAAACAATACACTACTTTTTCATACACAACACGAAGAAAGTTACTTAGACTTTAGTGTAGGACCACCAATATAATGACTGAATAAACAGACAAAAATATCTAAAAAAATATATTTCGTTAATTGCGATTTAACGACGCTCTTTTGGCATTTTATCTAATGAATTTACAAATTTCATACGATTTAGTGTTAGGTATCAGTTGTTATAATGGTTTACTAAAGAACTTCGAAGAGTTGTCAATCCAAAAACGGAATATACAAACTACAAAGCAACAAAAACTTACAAACAAACCAATAATTTAACAATGACAAGTTTGAAACTTCATGTAGCAATATGAATTAGGCTAGTCACTCGATAAAAAAATTTGATACCAATTTCACCAATGAGTTAATCGTTGATTAAATATCTTATCTCTTTCGTTCTTCGTATTAATGAAAGAGAAGGCATGATATTTTGACAAACGATTAACACTAACAGGCGTTGGTGAAATTGGGTCTAAACATAACGAACGAATGAGATAAGAAGTTACGAAGCAACATAAATCAACAATAGAACCACAACAACAAACATACGAAAGCAACATTACTGGTATCTAAACCAACAAAACTTACGTTGTTCAACTTCTTCGCAACTATATCCTCATCGTCCTAGGAACGAAACAAGTAAATGAATAACAGAAATTGATTTGAAATTAACAAAATCCGGAAGGTCGGAGAAAATTTAGGGCACTTAAAATAGTACTCTGGGCTAATACATTAAAGTTGAAAATCGAACACATTAGTGTCAAGGTGTCAGATTTGTCATTGACAAATGACTTGATACTCGGGTGTTTGATTTTCAACTTTAATGTATCAGCCAAGAGTTCTATTTTCAGTGCTCTGGATATTCTCCGGCCTTCCGGATTCCGGAATATAATATTATAGTCTCAGCCTTAGAATAACAATGCCTGATCCATGGCAATAGCTTCAAATTTGTTAACATAAATCAGGCATTAGATCATGGAAATATTATTTGTTTCTATATATCGCTTGTAGGTTGTAGGGGTGGTTGTAGATATTCAGGTAATAGGTGTAGGTAATAGGTATATCTCTGGATATCGCGGGTGCCTTCGATAATGCCTGGTAGCCCATGCTACTATTGCATTAAAGAAACAGAGGCTGCTACCGTAATATTAATTATTTAATTTATTCATATTTTTGCAAACAAAAATTCGACTTATCACGCAGCTGCCCTCAAGGATACTGATGCCCCCGACGGCAGCCGCGCGTTAAGTTTTTGATCCATCGTCAGCATAATTTTCCAGAGAGCACAGAAGAGGCAAAGGAACACATAATAGATCATCAAAACTTATATTCTACAAGTGCGGCGATAGTACTGACTATCATATCAATGATCTGATCTGAGATCATATCAAAGGGTTTTTGTGGTTGGTTACTACTGTCGATCCTGGCTACACAGGAGTTGCAGTGGTGGGTAAGTGTGGTAGGCCAATAATTGCCCATATAAAAGGGTTTGTGGTTGGTTACCACTGTCGATCCTGGCTACACAGGAGTTGCAGTGGTGGGTATGTGTCAGTGGCGTGCACAGGATTATGACACTGGGTATGCGGCGAAGTACTCGGTCACAAAAACTTTTTCGTTTATAGATTTTTAGCATAGCTACAGCCAAGCGACGGATCTCTAAGTCGAAACCATGCCAACAGAGCAAGTCTTAGATGTACTACTATTCATGTACATCTTCTACGGCAACGCAGACAAAACAGCGATCGATCGTCGCGGCGGAAGAAATTCTAATAAGTAAAATAATAAGCATATTATTTTAAAATATTATAACTACTCACCAGTCAGTCAGCTTCAATGTTCACATATTCAAGGTTCCGGTTACTTGAGATTACTATATCCCGATGTAAATTACTAAATAATATGCAAGGAAAACAATATAATTTAATCGTGTGCACACAACCACACAGCCAGTTATACGTTTCATAACTTTTAACATGAAATTTTCGAGTTACATTATTTTTTTGCTGGTTTAATTGTTGTAACTCGGGTACACACCTACCTTTAGACAGAATTTGAATATTTTCACTGAATGACAATTGTGAGAACTTGTTATTTTTAATAAACACTCATTTTCAACACAAACCTCACAATCAAATAACATTTAAAAAAAATCAACAAACGCACTAGTAAAAGCAAATCACTACAATTATTATACACACACCGGCATATTTAGCGGAACATAAAATAAAGGTTTGATATCAGTATCATATAAGGTTGCTGGCTGGTTTATACGTTATTTAATTTTAAAATAAATATTTTCAAATTAAGAAAACAACTGAACAACACATTTTATGCAATTGTTTTAATTTTATTCAAATACACCTTATCTGGAGCGAACTTCGAGTATTTCTTCCTTCTGAGTTTGATTTAAAATTTCATTGAAATACTGTTTTTTGTTAGTTTTTTTTTTCGCGTATCTTTTTGGAGTTGAGGACTGAATCATGCCTGACTTAGTTTTTTGATTGCCAGGGCACTCGAAATGCGAAGAAATGGTCAAACCTACAGAGTGATATCCAGAGATCTTCGTCGACCAGTTCGATCCATCCAACGATCCATCGCAGTATCCAACGGTTCAGGGAGACCGGTACTTATGTGAGAAGAGCAGGACAAGGCAGAAAAAGACGCACTTCGAGTAGGGATGATCGTTTCATTCGGCTTCGTGTACGTAGGAACCCCCGTTTGACGGCCGCCCAAGCCCGACATGAGTTAGAAGCAGTGCGGGGTGTAACCGTAAGTGAGCGTACGGTACGAAGAAGGTTCGAAGAAGCTGGTTTGGGTTCATTTGTGCCCGCCAAGGCTCCAAGGCTCGAGGTAAAACATCGTAGAAACAGGTTAACTTTTGCTCAGGAACATCGACTTTGGAACGCGGACCAATGGAGTAAGGTATTGTTAAGTGATGAGTGCAGAATTCTCTTACATCAAATTGACGGCAGGCAAAGAATATACAGACGCAAAGGAGAACGATACATTCAGACAAATTTTGAAACTACAGTTGCATACGGTGGTGGATCAATAATGGTTTGGGCGGGCATTTGTTTGGGAGCTCGCACAGACTTGGTAGTAATTGACAGAGGCAGCCTGACTGCAGACCGCTTTATCAGAGAAGTTTTAGAAGAAAATGTCGTACCGTTTGCCCCATATATCGGTGACGATTTTGTTTTTATGCAGGATAATGCTCGGCCGCATACCGCTCGGGTAACTCAAGCTTATCTTAATGATATGAATATCACTGTTATGGAGTGGCCGGCGAGATCACCGGATATGAACCCAATATAGCACGTTTGGGACTTGCTGAAAAGAAAAGTTAAGTCCAGAATTCCAGCTCCTGCCAACGTGGGTGAACTGCGAATCGCCGTAGTTGAGGAATGGCGGAGACTATCCCAGGCGACCATCGATAACATCATTCTCAGTATGCCTAGACGGGTAGAAACTTTAATAAGAGCACGTGGAGGAAATACGCGATATTGATCACCATTTTTCTAATTTAATTAATTGTTATTTTAATATTAATTTTCACTTTTCCCGGTTACATGAAAAGTTAAAAAATGTACCATTTTTCACAAATAGCCTTTACTCGCAAAATCTGTTCTTAATGTGATATCATTTTAAGTAAAACAAATGAAACTTTAAATAACAAAAGAAGTGTAGTAAGTAGATTTTAAAATAAAACTATATTTTTTAAATTATGGACCTTTTTTTTGTGCTCCGCTAAATATGCCGGTGTGTTTAGAAACTCAGTAATAAACTGTTAAATGTACACACTTTCAAATGTTAAAATGAAAAATCTTTTAAGAAAACTATAAATAAACTGGAGCGATTAAATTGTAAACAATGCTTATCACATGAAATATGCAATATACGCGAAACACAAAACGTTTCTTCTATTTAAACAAATAAAACCTTACTAAACAAAAATGCATAATGTGCATACGTGATTTATTAGATTTCCGCCTATTATTTTTACTCGGATTATAGGCAACGAATAATTTCCGACAAGCCAGTTCGGCGGTTTTCGGAAGCGATCGGATAGCCGAAAGCCATCGCCTGCCGCGGGAGTTTATAGCCGCTATATAATCATGTCGATATTCATGGGTGTGTGCGTTTGCGAAGTATGAAAATTACACATACATGCGATGATATGTCCTGCAGAACGCAACGGCATGAGATTAGTTGCTATTTATAAAATATTAGGCGTTTTTAAGTTATTATATTTTTTAAATTAATTTATTTACTATTAATTAAAGTCATCTAAAACGTACGAACGTTTTATTAAAACATCTGTGAATGACAAGTAAAGCACTGCATTTCTGCCTACAAGGAGCGCACGCCCCTGGTATGTGTGGTAGGTCAATTGCACGTATAAAAGGGTTTTTGTGGTTGGTTACTACTGTCTATCCTGGCTACACAGGAGTTGCAGTGGTGGGTAAGTGTGGAAGGCCAATTGGGCATATGAAAGGGTTTGTGGTCGGTTACCACTGTCGATCCTGGTTACACAGGAGTTGCAGTGGTGGGTATGTGTGGTAGGTCAATTGCACGTATAAAAGGGTTTTTGTGGTTGGTTACTACTGTCGATCCTGGCTATACAGGAGTTGCAGTGGTGGGTAAGTGTGGTGGGCCAATTGCCGTGTAAAAGGGTTTTTGTGGTTGGTTACTACTGTCGATCCTGGGCTACACAGGAATTGCAGTGGTGGGTAAGTGTGGTGGGCCAATTGCATAAAAAGATGTAGGTAGTAGGTGTAGATATTATTTATTAATGTTTAAAGTACAGACAGAACAACGTCTGTTGGGTACAGCTTGTCTCTCAATAGAATAGACCAGGAGGCAACTCACCGGTATGCTGACACAGGGCAGCGACTTCCTGATGAACTTGAACAGCGCCTCGACGAGGTTGGCCGACGTGGTTGAGGAGCAGGTCTCCAGCTCGCCGACTACACACCGCTGCAGCTGGGAGAACTGATCACACTCCTTCTCCTGGAAAATAAAGCGAAACATTTAATTATTTTTTAAACTTATTACTAGATGTTGCCCGCGACACCATTACCAGATTAATCCAGAACGTAATATATGATGTTATGCAGCTTTACTCAGTAAATGGACTTTTCAATACAGAAAGATTTTTTCAGTAGTTCAAGAGATTAGCGCGTGAATACAAACAAACTATTGCGTTTTAAAATAATAATATAGTTGTGTAACATCTTTCTTGAATCTGTGGGAGTGATTTTTTGGTATAGATCTGAAATGTATGAGTGAGTTCAGTCACAGCGGCTAACTGCCACACATATTTACTATGTGTGCGTGAACCGACTCGGGCGGTCTAGTATGAAGATGTAGTACCTGTATACGTCTACTGTGACCGAAGTGTGCAGTTTTATCGTTGTGGTGTGTAGCGGGCATTATTTAGTCACCAGTCCCACATAATGCTAATAAGTTATTACCTAACAGTTCTGTCCTTTCGTGACTGTTCAAGTGTTCAATTTAACTAGGAATTTTGTTTTTTCTATTTCTAATGTGGTTTAATACAAAATTGTATTCACATGTTATAAATAGTTCTTTGTAGGTACTTAATTATATTAGGAATACGCGTAAACAAAAGTCACTTTTGCTTAAAAATTATTTGTAACAATGCAAAGAAAATATCGTGCCTCATTATTTGATGCGATAGTCGATAATGATGATGAATATCACATTGTATGATAAATAAATCAGTGCAATAGTTATGCGAATGTTTTGGAGCCAAAGCTTGAAAGTAACCTCCTTTAATGTCAAACATTACATAACGTAGCAATTACAACGACGCGCGGCGGCCACATTGGCACTAGAATATCGTAAATTACACTCGAGATATTTTGCGAAATTTCAAGTTCTTTCTGTGATCATTTGCTAACATTACACATTATTGTTTTTATACTGAGTTTATTAAACAAGTCCCGATTTCAACAACGCCTGTCATAGTTAATCGTTGATTAAATATAATGTTGTCTCTCTCGTTATTCGTATCAATGAAAGAGAAGGCATGATATTTAAACAAACAATAAACACTTACACGCGTTGCGCGTTTTTTGAAATTAGGCCATTGCCCATGATCCTGTTAACGCAGTCCTGGATGCCCGTTTGCTTCTCCCGGATTCACTCAGGCCGAGCATCAACTTACCCCAAATCGGATCTTGGGTATGCTGTTGACGCTGAAGCCGCTGAGATCGCTGGTGTCCAGGGTGAGGTTGCCGCCCATGGTCCTGTTCACGCAGTCCTGGATGCCCGCCTGCTTCTCCTGGATACACTCAGGTCCGTGCTCGGAGATGAACACTGAAAAAGAGAATAGGACATGTGTCTCGATAGTTTACAAAAAATTACTAGATCAATATGCAAATAGAGAATATAGAGATTAAAAGATCCTGACGGTGGCCGGTTTCATTGAAACCAGGCCAGCTACCGCCGTAGCCAGACCGGTTGGCACGAAACCATCCACCGCCACCGAAATCAGTGTGGGAGCTATTATTTGAATCATACCCCTCTAATAATCATTATTATTAGGCCCACTTGCGCAGATCTGGGTTAAAGTTAACCCTGGGTTAAAATATTAGGTCTTTACCTATGAAATTGCCGTTTTGTATGAAAAAATTTACACGAATTTTTTTCATGTACTTTTTATTTGTATTAATCGAAGTAATCACCCATGCAATCAATGCATCTTTGCCAACGCAGTGGCAGTTTATTGATGCCCTTCTTAATGAAATCAGCTGGACGGAAGGCAATAAATTCTTCAAAGGCATTTTGTACTGCCTCTCGGGTATTGAATTTTCTTTCCCGCCAAGAAGTTATCCAAATTCTGGAAACAGTAGTAGTCTGTAGGCGCAAGGTCTGGTAAGTAGGGCGGATAACGGAGAGCTTCCAACCCCAGTTCTTGCAACTTGGAGACCGTCTGCTGTGCAGTATGAGGTCGCGCGTTGTCGTGCAGGAGCAGCAGAGACGAGCGATTGACCAATGCTGGTTGGAGATGTGCCAGCTTCTCCATCATTGTGTTCAGTTCTTCACAGTACACATCTGCAGTAATGCTCACCCCGTTTGGTAAGAAGCTGTGATGAATCACACCGCCGCTAGACCACCAAACAGTGACCATCACTTTTCTAGGGGTAAGTTTTCGTTTAGAGCATTGTTTAGGTGCTGAACCAGGATCCAACGAACTTGCTGAGCGCTTGCGGTTATCAAACAGAATCCATTTTTCATCGCAGGTAACAATGCGGTTCAAAATTCCATCATTTGTGTGTCTGTTGAGCAGTGCAAGGCACGTCTCGACGCGTACTTCGCGCTGGCGATCATTGAGTTCGTGGGGCATCCATTTGTCAAGCTTTTTTACCTTACCAATTTGACGCAAATGGACCAATATTGTTTTGACGCTAACGTCGAAAGCTGCTGCTAATTCAGCCGTAGATTGTGTATCATCAGCTTCAACAATCGCCCTTAATTCGTCATTGTCGACCAAAGTCTTCGGACGACCGCGAGGTTCATTTTTCAGGTCGAAATTTCCAGAACGGAAGCGAGCAAACCAATAACAGGTGGTGCGTTGGTTTGTAGTGTTAGCTCCATAAAAGTCGTTGATGTTGCGTGCCGCTTGTGCCGCGTTGCTGCCACGACGGTACTCATATTCCATAATTACTCGAATTTATAACGTATCCATGATGACGAAAAAGATTGAAATGCGATGAAAATGTAACACTAATCAATAAACAAATGACTACTTTTTGAAAAGGAATTCCATGTTTTTAAAATAAAATTAATTTGAAATTAGAATTCTTAACCAAACAAAAATTATTTTGATTTGAAATGGCCAGTACTGAGGAACGGCAATTTGATAGGTAAAGACCTATTATCATGCCATCTCTTTCATAAATACGAAGATCGAGGGTGATAACGTGATATACATCCCAGATCTACGCAAGTAGGCCTTAGAAAGATATGATTCAAATAACTTAATTCGTTCGTCAATTGGCATCTTATAGCCAATAGGCTATATACATTGCCTACTTAATTTACTCAACTAAAGTATCATTACATAATGTAATCATTATAATCAATAATACCCATTAGACAAATTACACTATAGTTAATGAGGTATCATTATTAATCTATCTTTAAAAACTTTTTTTTTCATGAATTTCTCTAATGCCCATGCAAACGCGTCATCCAATCAAAAGCGCTAAAGACTAGACAAACTACCGACAAAAACCCTCAAAAACTGGGCATCTCTGTCTTTATGTATCAGATAATAGGAGACAGAGGTTTGTTTTGGCTGTTATGTAATAATAATAATAATAAAATCGGTTTCTGAGGTTTATTGATAACGCAAACGCGTTATCTAATAAAAAGCGCCAATGAAAAGATAAAATACCGACAAAAAACCACAGAAACCGGACATGGGTAACAAATCTAGTTAGTACATTTACCAACTAAATATTTTGACGATAATTCTGTAACGTATAAAAATAATGTATAATATTATTTATATCTTTATTTTAAGCGCCTACTAAAAACAGGCCCGGAAATGATTTTATGGTTGGATTTAACTTTTTATATTTAACTTAGTGGTTAAAATATACAATAAAAACTTTTTTAAAAACCGGCCAACTCGGATTCGCGCACGTCGGATTCCGTTCAAAACGACAAAAAATCACGTTTTGTTACGGGTTAAATTAAAATAAAAGAGAGATTTCCCGTGACAATTGGCGCCCAACGTGGGGCCAATTGTCACGGGGAAATCTCTCTTTTATTTTAATTTAACCCGTAACAATTCCGGGGATATGTAGCATAGCTACATTTTTTTTAACGTATTGTTATAGCTAATAACGATGCGTATAGCGTCATCTATTAGCTATTATTAATATCAACAACTGCTAATAGATGACGCTATACGCATCGTTATTAGCTATAACAATACGTTAAAAAAATGTAGCTATGCTACAGTTTGTTACAATGTATTTTTTTTTTTAATTATCAGCTGCTTTATATAATAATTACTCACTGAAATCCACATCGCAAAAAAGGAATCCTACAGAAATACTTTTTTTTAGGGTTGTTCTTAAACGCTATTTTTTTTCTTAAATCTAAAATAAGTAGATTCATATAGCTATAACAATACGTTAAAACAAATGTAGCTATGCTACAGTTTGTTGTATGGGAGGCCTCTCAAATGTTTTTATATTATTCTATTTTAAGTATTTGTTGATAAAGTAGCAACAGAAATACATCATCTGTGAAAATACAGCCTGGTGACGGACGGACGGATGCGTACATAAGTCAAAATGGCTTACTTTCAATGGTTATTGTGCGCTCGATAGAACTGAAAATTGGAGTTCTTTGAAACCTTTTTTCTCAGCTATGGTCGTATTGAAAAATCCAAAAAAAATAAAGGTTTAGCAGAGGACTGTCTTTTTAATAACTGGATTTAATTTAAATATTGATTTAAAAATATGCCAACTCCTACCTTTTTTTAAGTTAAAACGTTTTTTCTCTTCTTCTAAAAGTCACACGAATGTGAAAATTATTTCCGCTTTTTAAGTAAGACAAGACTCGGAGGAAGGCCGTTTTAGTTTTTGTAAATTTCGTCTCAAATATTTATAGCGATTATTTATCCGATTTTAATACTCTCCGGTCGGCGCGATACGCCCTTTTCGCCTACAAAGTTGGTATGGGACTTGATGCTCAAGGTCACTGGCGTTATACAGAGGTATAATGTGAACACAGCTCATGCGTCATTTTGACATTTGTACGCATGATTCACCTTTTTCTTAACGCGAATAAACTATATTACCCAGTAAGTAGGTAAGAAATAGTCTATATTTTACTGCGAATAACATCAGTTAAAACTGTTTGAAGTAAATTATAAACATGTTTACAGAGCTTCGTACTTTGGACTTAAAAACCAGTTCTTAGATAATCATAGATAACTTTTATTTCTCTAAGTAACAAGTTGAAAGATTTACAATAACGGAGTGTTAATAATTACAATAGGTACATATATATATATATATATATATATATATATATATATATATACAGTATTTCAGCAGTAGAGCATCAAAAACCATCCCCTAATACACAAGTCATTGTCAAGCAATAAACGGAGCTGATGATGACTTATAGCTAAGAACACTTTCCATTACCTTTGAAATAAAAAATAGTTTTTTTTTATTTCAATGATGATGATAGACTGATAAACTAGATCAAAATCGGTTCATCGATTTGGAAGCTACGATACCCAGGTGCAGTACACACACTTTTTTTGTCGGGTGTTAAAAAGATTAGCCTCAGTAATTGTTACTAGCAGTCGGTGTAGGGCGTAGATATTGTGTTTTACAAGTTTTTTTAGGTAATACGCGAATGTAATATGTGACCATATAAATACCTAATAAAATATTAAATACCTTTAAATTTAAATAACAGCCGATGAATAATAATGTTAATACAATGTTTATAAAACATAAACACACGTTATGTAAATTGTGATCTTTTAGTTGGTTCAATAACACAACTACAACGTAATTTTCATTGTGATTTGAATTATTTTTTTTTTCTTTCTTAAAAATTGTCAATATCTTGATATTTAAGGAACATTTTTCAGTGTGTTAAAATAATTATTAATCTTACTGAAATGACAATGACAAAACATTTTCAATAGCGTACCTATTTTGTAGTTCACGTGATACAAAATTAATAGTAATTAGTTTATCAGTGTAACACTATGATATAAATATCTGACCCTATTGATAACTCATTCATTAGTGAAAGGAAGTATTCCAGATAGCGCAATACGAGGCATGCCTTTTAAGTTTTGTCGTTTGAAGAAAAAAACACAACTAGAACCTTATAGTACTTTTTATTGTTTTTTTTTTTCAAAGTATTCACCACGTAATACAGTTTTCCATTCGCTCAAACCAGTTATTATAACGTTTATTCCACTCTAAAGTGGGGGTGTTCAAAATGGCTGACTTGAAAGCGTCGACTGCTTCTTCACCGGACTGGAACCTTTGACCACGAAGACTTTTCTTAATTTTAGGAAATGTAAAGAAATCGTTAGGGCTTAGGTCAGGACTGTATGGAAGATGTTCAAGAATTTCTACTTTTTCCTGCTTCAAATACTCAATCGTTTGACGAGCGCTGTGTGAGCTTGCGTTGTCGTGATGCAGGATGATGCGTCGCTGAGTTAGATTTTCGAAGTTCGGCGATGACTTGTGGTAAATAAACTGTGGTATACCACTCTGCGTTAACCGTTCTACGACTTTCAAGTGCAATAGTCGCAACATGACCGGTTTTTTCAACGAACGGCCACCATATTTTTTGAAGTGCTTCGAGAACGCAAAACTTTAGTTGGCTTTGGCTCGTCTTGAAAGACCCAGATTGTAGATTGTTGTTTGGAATCAGGATCGTAGGCATAGATCCAAGATTCGTCACCACTGATGATGTCGTAGACGTGATTTCACTCTCCTCGGTTGAACCTTTGCAGAGTTTTCTTACACCATCTGACGCGGGCCGCCTTGTGATCGTCGGAAAGCAGATGCGATATCCAACGGCAAACTAGCTTTCTCACACCAAGCGCTTAATGCAAGATCTTCTGAATGGTTGTCCCTGAGATGCCTAATAGAGCCTCTATCTCTCGATACGTCACATGACGATCTTCGAGAATTAGTTGTCTCACAGCAATGATGTTATCTTCAGTGAAGGCGGATTTTGGGCGTCCTTTGCGAGATTTGTCACTAACACGAGTATGTCCACGCGGGAATTCTAAATACCAGCGTTCGACAGTTCGCAGACATGGGGCTTCATCACTGAACACAAATTTTAGCTCTTCAAAACACTTAAGCCGTGTCAGGCCTCTTCTAAAGTTGTAGAAAATTATTGCACGAACATTTTCCTTAGAAAGATTAATTTTCGTACGTGACCTGACAGATTCCAATCGACGCTATGACTAAACAATAGCATTAATCCTAATACTTTCAACTGTTTTGAGATTCAAAATTTAAACACATTCGAATATAGAACAGTTCCAAATTCAAAATTGCCGAGAAATATGGAAACGACAGAACTTAAAAGGCATCCCTCGTATAGTCAATATACAACATTCCTATTTCCTTGTATCAAGACAGTATAAAACACGGCCTCACAAAAACCAGCGTGAAATAACGCTTACGTTGTTCTACGTTGTTCTTTGCCATTATGAACAGAAGCCTATGGGTGTGGAAATAAAAATGCGAAGATAAAAACTGACAACACACTGAGGTCGAGGTGCCCATGGATGGCGTAATCGCTAATCATCAGGCTATTTATTCACTTGGTATGCTCGTTTGCCGGTGCTATTCTAAAAAAAACATGACATGTAAAGAGTACACGTGGCAGAAGTAAAACATCATTTATTATTATAAATCCAAAAATACTCTCATCGTGCCTGAAGAACAATCATTTCTAAAAATAAAAAATTGTTCCAACAAAAAATTTTTTAAATGTAAATTATGTTAATCCAGACCCTAAACTACTCCCATACCAAATTTCATCAAAATCCGTTAAGTATAGTTTTTGCGTGAATAAGTAACAACATTTAACACATAGGCTGCTTTTTATCCCGAAAAAGTAGAGTGTTCCCGTGGGATACTATACGTATTTACGCAGGCGGAGGGGTTGGCAAAAGCTAGTTTTTATTATAAGCCAATTTTAGGCTCGATATTGGCCGTAACAGTTTTTCGTGACAGAAAAAATCTTAATACCCCCGTCTATATAGAAGTTTCACTTCAAGAAGCATACTTACAAGCGATCCTGTCACCTTCCTTGTAGCAGACGAACTCAGCCAGCTGCTCAGTGATGTTGTACACCATCTTCAGATTAGCTTGTTCCTCAGCCGTCACGCACGGGTTTATACTCTCAGTTAGGTTGAGGAAGCAGGACTTGAATTGCGGGGTTTTGTCGCAGTACCTGTGGGTTGAGATGAGGTCGCCATGTTAGATTGTGACGTCATCGTGAAATGATGGGCTCCAGTCGGTTGTCAACCCATTGTCATGAGTGTGACGTCACTTGTTAATAGCGGACCATAATATGACTTCTGATTTATTTCATTGTGATTGTAAAGCTGATGTCAATAAGAGAACTAATCTTTATCTGTTTATTAATTATTTACATCCATATAGCCGAATGTTTAGCCTAAATCACCTCTTTGGATTACGAATAGGTGAGAAATAATGTTAAGGCAGCCTAGCCTTCTTAGGCGGTCTCGCGAGTCGCGTCGCGCGTCGCGTGCATCTGAAGGCTCTGCCTTTACTATGAAAAGATATGGAGCACTAAAAAATCCCCGCGTCATGCGACCGGTGAACGTGGTCAGAGAACCTGAAGTTTACACTTTAGGTTACCGAAGCAGCTTTTTTCTAAATCTAAGGGTTCTCCATAACGAAGGGTTGGACTTTGGAGCATTTTTGTTATGGTGGATTTTTTTAAATCATTAATTTAATTTAGTCCATATAAGTCTATGTACTTTTTGAACACTTCGTCCACTTGGCCCGTGGGCTTGGCTTTCTCCACCTCCTCCATCAGCACATCCTTGTCCACCAGCTCGCTGGTACACGTCGTGAACTCTTGAAAGGCGCTCTGAAACAAAGTTAATAATGTTTACCAATTTACGAAGAAATGTTTTACATACATAAGACACGGATGGTCTTTTTTGCGGAAGGATTGCAAGAAATAGCTTTAAAAATATTGAATATGTGTTGGAACACACACGTGGTCACAGCGGCACCGTTTTCCCAATATGGGTGAGCAGAGACCACCGAGCCCAATTGGGCGCTAGGCATAGACCACTAACCCCTTACATAATAGGTTATGATTTTGGGAACCACTTCGCCGTTAGTAAATAACTCCGGTTTTTAAAGAAATGAATAGTAAACTTTTGGTAGGATATTTAATATTTATTATGCGGAAATTTAAAAACTATTGTCTTACATATTAAATATTCATAGATAGTATGAGTAACCTATTTTTTGCGTACTGTGTTATGCGTAGCCGCAAGTTCGCAACATTAAGTTTCAAGAAATTATTAATTAGGTAGATAATTTACTTATATTTTAATTTTATATTTGAAGACCTCTATGGCTCAGTGGTTCAGCGCGTTGGTGCTTGAACCGGGGATCGCGGGTTCGAATCCCGCCGATGTGTATTAAATATGTGTATAATATAATAAAAATCTTAAATATATGTATAGTATAAAAGTATTAAATATACTTCCCGTTTTCTGGTACCTGTAACACAAGTTCTTCGGATACTTAGCACGGGGCCAGATTGACGTGGTGTGAAGCGTCCCTAATTATTATTATTATTATATTATACATACTTCATTGTGTCGTAGGCATACCTGTAATGTGAAAGGTCAGTAGATTCTGCATCAATATACCTACATTGCTGATCAAAAGCGATCGCGAATATATTATACACGTGCCACGTCTGTTGGAAGTTGGAAAGTGGGGTCAGTACCCATTAATTTTTTGCATGATCCTTTCATCAATGCAAATTATACTCGAAATGTCATCAATCATAAAGAGAAGACCTCAAAAATAACTAAAAGGCAAATGGAGAAGCTTCCATAATGTTGATTGTTTATTATCAACTGGCTTTTTCACGCGGCTCCCACCCGTATAAATAGTATCGGGTACCCCACGGGAATACTGTACTTTTCCGGGATAAGAAGTGGCTTATGTTTTAATCGAGAGCCTAAACTACTACCGTAACAAATTTCATCGAAATCCGTTAAGTATTTTTTGCATGAAGGAGTAACAAACATACATCCATCCATCCTCACAAACTTTCACATTTATAATCTCGACAATTCGATCGAATTCGAAATTAATCAATCTCGACGACCTCTGTGGCTCAGTGGTTCAGCGCGTTGGTGCTCAAGCCAACCCAAGCCGGGTTCGAATCACGCAGAAGGAACAAAAAGTTTTCTGTGTTCCTGGGTCATGGAAGTGTATTAAATATGTTTATAATATAATAAAAATTATAATAGTCGTAGGACGAATGTTCTTCAAATAACAACTGCTTGTAAATGCGCATATCTTTTCAATTTTCATGTGGCTCTAAGACAGAATGAAAATGTTCTCGTGTCAAAATAAGCTTATGTATTACCAAGTTGAAGGTAGCCCTATTCGTGTCATCGTATCACAAAGACGGGAGTATCTGGCGACATGCCAAGTATGCTATATGCATGGCTGTGTGCTCGCGACAATAGCATCGAAACTCGAGAGATATTACTCATATTAGCGCCCGTCACACGTACAGTTCTCCCCGCGGGAAATATCACGTGCCGTTTCAGCTCCTAACCGAACGTGTGAATGCGCAGGGCCAACAGTCCGATCTGGGATGTCGATGACAGTGCATTTTCTTAATTTGAACCGGGCGCTATGATGCCGACAGTCCAAACTTTGACGCATTTTAAGCCGCAGTTTGCACATCCACAGTCAAAACCGTCCGATCCGCGGTCCGAACTTTACGTGTGCAGGGCGCTATTGTCTCACTATGCGACGGTTTTTCCTGTATTGGAAAACGACATGCGGGGATTACCTGATGATCTTGATTGATATACAGTAATGATAGTTGGTATCTGTCGTGTTGAATGACGATATTAACAATTATTATTGTCAGTTGTACCTGTAGGTAAAAATCTTATATATAAAAATGGATTGCAATTCCAATGTCTGTCTAGAACTCGAGAACGGCTGGAATGTTTTGGCTAATTTAGGTCTTGAAATAATTGTGAAAGTTCAGAGAAGGTTTAAACGGTGAGAAATTTTGGAGGTATAGACTGTAAATGTAGTGATTTATCTATTCCAGTTCATAGTTAGGACAGAACAACGTGTGTCGGGCCAACTAGTTTAAAACCTCTCTCTAGCGTCAGAGATAAATTAGCTAAATAACTAATTATTGTTAAAGAGATATTTTAAAAACTTATCCAAAAGGTCATGGTCGAAAATACATACAAATAAACAGAATCACATGGCTGTCAATGAAATGGTTGCCAATGAGTTCACTTTAAATCATATTTATGTCACCAAAAGGGGCAACCCTAAAATACAACGGGTATAGAAGTTATGAGCAAAAAAAAATCCAAAATCATAGCAGGTGGAGTTGGTGTAGGAGCTCTAGCTGTAGGAGTATGTAGTTAGGTAATAGGTGCTGTTGTAGGTGGGAAGGTGTAGAATTACAGATTAGAGTTGTAACGGAGCTTCGTTTCCGGACCCACAATTGGGGAACTTCCGAAAGAAATCGTACATCAAAAGTGTAGGCGTATGTTGGAGTACACTTGCAATTTCAACCTCAAAAACTACACCTACACCTACTACCTACTAACAACTTTTTTACCGTCGGGAATCGTCGTTTTTCATACATCGACTCACGTTTTAAGCTCAAAGAATATGACTGCCAAACAATAGCGTGTTTTTCCATGCTGTAAGTAATACATCAGTTTTCCATTGAAACCAAGTAACTTGTCGTCGTCTTTGCGTCGTAGTAACCTTAGTTACTACGACGTAAAGACGACGTCACTTATATCAACGTGAACTTATTGTGACCGTTTAGTTCAACCGCAACGGTTCATGATAATATAAATTAACTTTATCCTCCTTTAATCTACCAACACAATTAATCATTGTCAATATATTCGTAATAAAAGCCCGGGTAAAATATGCTATAATATAATTTACGTAGTAAGGTTATAACATTTTATTAAAATATATATAGTTATTATAGTTTCGGATTTCACATTTCCACTAGAAAAATTAATCCTGTACATACTAAGTCATATTATAGTAAGAAATCTGTACGACACGGTATTTCCTGAATAATACCTAAAAATCTGGAAAAAGGCATAACAAAATAACAAATATAATATAAATAAAGCATTACAAGATTTCAGCAGTAGAATCCAATTAATTCATCAATACGTACGGGTCTAAGCCTGTTTGTAGCGATTTCGGAGGCAAATAGATTAGAGCTAAGAAGCTTTAATCGTAATCTCATAAAGACGAAATTTGCACCTACTTCTTTACTCTATTTACTACGCAATATTTATGTACTACGATGTTCCGAGCAGAATTATTCTTGTAGAAGTATCCTTTAAATTTCACGATCTTTGTGGCTCAGTAGTTAGCGCGTTGACACTCAAGCCGGAGGAACAAAAAGTTTTCTGTGTTCCTGCGCCATGGATGTGTATGAAATATGTGTATAATATAATATAAATCTTAAATATAATACGTAAAGTATAAAAGTATTAAATACATATTACTTCCCGTTGTCTGGTGCCTATAAGTTGTAACGTAAGTTCTTCGAGAAGTTACCACGGGACCAGATTGACGTGGTGCGTGAAGCGTCCATGGATATTATTATCATATTAAAAATTACCTACTCGAACAAATGCGAAAAAGAGTTAAAAAACCTATTAATGGTCCTTCATATTTTTTTTTGAATGATGGGCGCATATTTTACATCAGCTCTGTATGAATTTTAAATCGATATGCAATTCCGCGTTTCTAGCCAGAATATGAAATGAGGACAAAAACATAGAAGTGGAAAATTATAAAGTTACTAGCTGCCCACTGACAATGTTTTCCAAGGCTCGATGCCGTCCAAGCGGTAACTAACAGTAAGGAAAATCTGTTGACGTCAAAAAACCTCGTTTAAATTCATTCGCCGTTTATTCACCTTGTACTTCCTATTTTTAATAAGTCCGAGGCAGATTAAGCTTTAGAGTAGGGTTGCCAACCGTCCTGTTTTCTCAGAACATGTCCTAGTTTTTGCAGTGTACTGAATAATTTTAAAGCAGCTTCCTGGGTTTTTATGCGGCCTGATAAAATCATGTATTTTAAAATTCGCGCGCCTTTTTTACAATTTTTCTTTTTAATTTAATTTAATTTAATTTAAATACTTTAATGAAAAAATATTAGTAGCATTACATGTATTTCATTTAATCTATATTTATTAAAATATTTATTTAACTGATGCAACTCTGTTACTGCGTCCTGTTTTTAAACTGAATAGGCAATTATCCTATGATGAAAATATACATTAAACTGTTGATATTTTATCACTAATCATTATTTAAAAACCAATTTAACAAACACTTTACTATAAAATATGTATGAGTTTTATAAAATATCAAAAATAAAATAACAAATTTTTCACGTTTGACCACGTGATTAAAAACGCACAGTCGTTAAACGTGACGTCAGATTCTTGTACTTTTTCTTCTTTTTCAAAAATGGCCTCCCTAATCCCATCATTACCGTCAGAAAACGTCATATAAAGAAATTGTATGTCACTTGTCAGTTGTCACTCGAAGTTTAGTGCAAGTTTTGTGCGGAATATCAGCGTTTCTCTTCGATAATAATAGTATAGCACCTTAAAAAGGCATTTTATAATAGTAAAATGACTAAAGTTAACTATGCTTGGTGCATTCTAGGATTTGATATGTTTAGTGTCATTTTACAGTTGACAGGTAGGATGTGACGTCATGACAACACACTTTAGCGTTTTGGCGGCTTTAATAATTATTTAAACTTTTTGCAAGGAAAGAAATTGTCAAGGAAGGAATGGTCAAGATTGCAAATGCAAATGATTGCAAATTATGTTATTGTGAACAATTTGATATATTTTTCAAAAACTTGGAAAATACCCTATTGTCCTGCCTATTCCGACTTCAAATCCAAGCTTTTTGAATTTGGGGTTGGCAGCCCTACTTAAGAGCCTTACCGATAACTGGACAAAAATATTAAAATGTAGCCAAACGTTTTATATACGTTTTATGCAATTCCCAGACAAGTGTGAATCAAGTGAAGCATGTTGAGGCGAATACATTTAACATGAAGTAGCTGGTGCCCGCAACTTCCGTATGCGTGGAACTATTTTGGAAACACAACCCTAAGATAAAAGTAGCCTACTCCTTATAACATCAGCTATATGCCAGTGAAAGTCCGGTCAAAATCGGCCATTTCTGAGATTAGCCGGATCAAACAAACAGGCAAAAATTGATGTTTTGATGTTTTGGTGTACCTACAGCGTGTAAATTATAATAGTAAAAACCTATATACGTTACCTACCGTATATACGTTTTTATTATAATAATTTGCATTTAGTGCAAAACTATAAATTTGAAATTCCAAACAGGCAATTCAATTTTATTTATTTGTTAAATATAATAATGTAATATAGAATTATTATTATACCACCAAAAGCCGAATGCGCTTTCTAAATTAAAAGGCTCTCAAATCATTCTCATGATTATCTCTCATATAAAGTCTCTACGACGTAAATCATTATGTTAACAAACATGCCTTTGATTTTTGACTGACAGTACTGGATCCTATGAAAGCTTGCTCACTCTAGGTTCCGTCTCTTTAATCTGTGCTCTTGGAGTCCTTAACTCCTGTCCTTTACCTACACAGTAGTTTATTCACCCTTAAGTATTCTACCATCGTGTATGGAAAAAAATGTGTTTAAAGTTTAAGGTCGCGTGTTTTTCTAAATGTTCGGCCCAAGTGGAGGAAAGTTTAAATTTTTTGAGAAATATTCGCGTCCGCCCTTATGCAACAGTTAATGTCAAATCACAAGGCAGCATAGTTAACATGGCATAAAGGTTAAATATTGTGAATACTTTTACATTCAAGCGGTATTCCGAGAATGACGAAATCATATTTAGTCATAATCGTTTGGTAATGTGACGCGAGTGGTTTTAATGTTTCTTGTTTTTGTAAGTAAGGCCCAGAAGCTTAATTCTCGTAACTATTTGTGATCATAATACTGTTTTGGTCCGCGCGGTGTCGCATTCACACACTTGGCTGTGCACCGGCACACACGAAATCCGTTCAGTAGTTTTTGCGTGAAAGAGTACCAAACATTCATCCATTCTCACAAACTTTCACATTTATAATATTAGTAGGATTCTAAATCACGTTTCTCAACCATTTTTATGTCACGACCCACGAAAAAGTAAAAAAGTTAAGTTAAAAGTCTGGCGACCCCGACACTATAAAATTATAATAATAATATGTACTAACATAGCGCGCTATTTTTATCAGCTATACCATGCTATACGTTATATTAGCCTTCACTGGTTCGAATTCTGGTACGAATCTTTTGTACCTATATTATTATGTAGTTTGTATTTATTATTTTTCAACAGACTGCGACCCCCTTTAAAAACAAACTCGACCCCCAAGGGTTGCGACCCCCCGCTTGAGAAACGTGTTCTATACAGGATGTCCCGTAAATCGACGTCAAGTCGTAAACCCGTGATAGGCCAAGTTACAATAGTTATCAGAAAAATTAAAAAAAAATCCAAGTAATGTGTCTCAAAAAATACAAAGCTTTTAAAAAAATCGACATCTTGTGGTGGTTTTTTAGTTCCCGGCACTACAAATTTCTACTTTTTTTGTAATTTTTTTTTATGTAATCCTGAATAATGGGTACATGAATCTACACAACTTACACGAGTGGCATGTAGATAATCCACATTTAATGAGAGAGGATAGATCCCAGTATCGATTCAAAATAAACATGTGGACCGGGATTCTAAACGGGAGAATCATCGGACCTTTTGAACAGCCAGAGACCTTGAATGGCGACATTTATTTGGACTTTTTAAGAAAACATTTACCAAATTTATTGGAAGACGTACCTCTGAACATTTACAGAGACATGTGGTTCCAGCAAGACGGCTGCCCGGCGCACTATGCCCGTTCAGTGCGAGATTATTTAGATAATGAATATCCAGAAAGGTGGATAGGGCGGTCTGATACCATTTCGTGGCCAGCCCGTTCACCTGATTTAAATCCGCTAGATTTTTTTACTGGGGAGCTGTGAAAGAAAAAGTGTATACAAAGCCAATTGAAAATGTAGTTGAACTACGACGACAATTAACGCAAGCAGCTGAATTAGTTAATAACGGCAGATTTACCCGTCTGATAAAGCGGTCTTTTTTAAAAAGATGTCGAGCTTGCATTTATGCTGGTGGGAGGCAGTTTGAACATTTGTTATAATGTAATAAAATATTTTAGACTCCAAAAATTTGTTTCAATTAAAAGCTTCCTAAAAACACCTTTCCTAAAGTTAAAAGTAATGAGACACTATGGCCCCCGTGGCCCGTGATATTCTTTTACTTCTTGAATTTTGTCTCTCTTACACTCGTTGAATGTTTCTCTCCGTCTCATCCAAATCAGAATATCACTTAGAAGAAAGTCCTGGGTACACTTGAATCCTTTTAAGTAAGTAAGAAAAATTGTCGAAAACTGACTTCCTTTGCAAAAGTCAATATTGTCCAAAATTTAAGAAACAATCTAGCAAGTGTCATACCATTTTGGAATCCTTATTAACTGCGCCAACTTTTAAAATTACCTGCCAAACACAATTACAGTCAGTTAAAGTCGAGCAAACTATTAAATTCGAATCATTGTTTTGGGCAAAAAGCCTCATTTCCTTTCAAGTCGGAGTCGTTTGATTTAAATTTTAGTCACCAGTTTACTAAAGCATTATTCAGGATTACATACAAAAAAAAATTACAAAAAAAGTAGAAATTTGTAGTGCCGGGAACTAAAAAACCACCACAAGATGTCGATTTTTCGATTTTTTTTAAAAGCTTTGTATTTTTTGAGTGACTGAACGGGCATAGGGCGCCGGGCAGCCGTCTTGCTGGAACCACATGTCTCTGTAAATGTGCAGAGGTACGTCTTCCAATAAATTTGGTAAATGTTTTCTTAAAAAGTCCAAATAAATGTCGCCATTCAAGGTCTCTGGCTGTTCAAAAGGTCCGATGATTCTCCCGTTTAGAATCCCGGTCCACATGTTTATTTTGAATCGATACTGGGATCTATCCTCTCTCATTAAATGTGGATTATCTACATGCCACTCGTGTAAGTTGTGTAGATTCATGTACCCATTATTCAGGATTACATAAAAAAAAAATTACAAAAAAAGTAGAAATTTGTAGTGCCGGGAACTAAAAAACCACCACAAGATGTCGATTTTTTTAAAAGCTTTGTATTTTTTGAGACACATTACTTGGATTTTTTTTTTTAATTTTCTGATAACTATTGTAACTTGTCCTATCACGGGTTTACGGCTTGACGTCGATTTACGGGACAACCTGTATAAATAATAATGAATTTCCGAATTGTTTGTACGCGCTTAACTTCCAAACGAAAGATTTAGACGCGCATTACTTAATCTTTTTTTATGTGTTCAGGTGTCAGGAGAAGGTTTGTATGAAAAAAATATACATAAAAATGATAGCAAATTGACGGCAAAAAAATATGGCGGTACGAAGTTCACCGGGTCAGCTGGTTATTAATAATTCGCGAAATTATTTATGTGGGCCTAGCTGGAACATTTGACAGCGGCGTAAACGTAACGTTATCGAATGTGTTAAAATATTTTATGAAAATCTGTCATAATCATGAGAGCGCCCATACAAATTTCATTCGATAACGTTTACGCCGCTGTAAAATGCGCAAATGCACCCTGTTAAATTCGCACTTACGCAGTAACGTTCCAGAGCCGGTGAATGTCGCTATCACACACGCATCAAATCGAGAGCGATGGCATGCTCTGGCACTGGATGATGGATCCCAACTGCGATTGACTTGAATAGAAATAATTACGTACCCAAATTGCCCCCATGATTTCTCGTGCTAAACAATGCTATCGGCGCGAGATATGTTTGTCGACTGCGACAGATATCTCGCGTCGCGTATTCGGCTTTGTGCTAGAGATGTTGAACGACCCGTCGTGTAGCTCTTTATTACACAGTACACACTAGATGTGGCCCGCGACTTCGTGCGCGCAAAGGGAAATCCCGAGAGGACCGCACATTTTGCCGCGATAAAAGTAGCCTATGTCCAGCCCCACGGTCGACTGTATGTATATCTGTGACAAATTTCATCAAAATCGTTCTAATATTTTTCGAGCTTATTTAATACTAGATGTTGCCCGCAAAAGGAAATCTTGCGGGGACCGTACATTTTGCCGCAGTCTACTCTATATCTGTGCCAAATTTCATCAAAATCGGACTAGTAGTTTCGGAGCCTATTCGATGCAAACAAAGAAACCTCTATTTAATATTAGTATAGATAAAGAAGTATACAAGCAAATCTTTCCTCTTTATAATATTACCTAGTATAAAATATAATATAGGTACACTTTATTGATGGTGACCTTAGACGTTAGAGCTATTTTCAACAGAAATCTATTCTTATAAGGCGTAATCACAATAATTATCAGGAAACAAAATGGCCGGATACTTGCTTCATATTTATAAACAATCACAATTTGTTAATACTTATTCAGAACAAGGCACTCAGCTCAAACCAAATAAAAAGTGAGGACAGAGCTTGTTATATGCACGATCTTTAAAAGACTTTTTAAAAAAAATCTTTTTATTAAAACAATACAATACTAGTTTTACTTTACATACACTTAGCTTATTGTCTATCTTAAATAATAAGGAGACACGATCCCTAGTAAGGAGTCAAGACTACTGTGTTATAGTGACTACTGCTACGTTTCTAGGCGGACAGGGTGTATTTATTAAAAAGGTATGGTTACTTGTGAGGGTGTTGTAAGTACAGTGGCATCATATGTGTGCGCACCTAGATAACAAGGAATACTATGGGACATTGTATAAGTTTTTGGAATCCATTAAATATCTAATCAATGTCCCTTGTTATAAACAATGAGTTCCTTGTTATATTCTTGGAGGAATAGATAAGTAAATATAATTATTATTTATTTTATGCAATAAAAAAGTTAAGGGAAGTATACATCTTTTACAAGCTTTGTCAATCAAAAACTGAGACCAGCCTCAGTTTTTGATTAATAGATCATATAAAACCTCACTTACACTCCTCCTCACCTCACTCACTCACGCCTTACCTTGTAAGCTGTCGCGACAGCTCGCCCTACAAGGTAAGGCGTAGTTTCGTTACATGTGTGCGCGTGACATGGCGAGGCTTAATTTTGACCGGCCTGACTGTGTGGTTCACAGGACTCTGTCTTCACTCTTTTTTGGTCTGAGGCACTCAGCTTAATGGTACGTACATACATTATTGTTTCTCCGAAAAGTTAGGTATTTGTTTTGAAACCTGAATACGTTTAGGATTCTTGGATTATTATTTATTCATATTCAAGGGAGGTATAATACCTACTGGTATAACAATCTCTTACATATTTTTAACTTTTAGAGCTTCAAGCTTTTTCTAGGCAAGTTTTGTCTCTGTCACTCAGTATAAAGTAAGCAACGACAAAACTTCTAGATAAGCTATTCGACACTTATTAGGCGATCGTAAAACAGGCCCTTACCGAATTAAATGAATCGACCTGTTCTATACCTACCACTTACCAGCATGTCTACTTGTACATTTCTAGGTTCAACTAAAATAGATTCCAAGTATGATCAGCTCAAAACTGTAGTATACCAACATACATATGCATCACACACATGCTCCGAATCTCAAGCAACTTTCAGACTATAACGCACCAAGTAGTAACGATTCCGTTCCGAAACCTAAATTTTGTGCCAGAATATCTCGTTGACGATTCGTCTAGGAACATAAGTTGCTAGCTTATGTAATGGGACCTACTTAGTGCCTACGGCGACTAACATGTGACGTAACGCAGGCGACAGCATCGAAGGCTGCGAATTATCATTCTTGGTAAATAACACAGTTTAGTTGCAAATAAAACTGCCTTTACATCGTCGTCTACTTACCCCTATTCCCGTTTCTAAAATAATATTGGATGGACTAAAATAAAAAGAAACCGCGGCGCGGCGATATCTGAGAATCGGTAGTTTTATTTGCAACGAGCAATATTTTAGAAAACTATCGTTGTTCCATAAGTGGCAGATCCTACACTCTCAAAGACAGCTCATATAAGTTACACTTCATATCAATGAGTTATGACACGCATTAAAGAGTATTAGATAAACAGCTACATAGTTAGCTTTCGATTTGATCGCTACAAACATACGGTGTGTCCACACTCCACGATTGTGTGGAAAAATTGTGGGCCGTTGAACATTTTCAGATTTGGATCGTTCAGAGTTTGTGAAAGCTGTTTCTCTGTACGTAAGTATATAAGGCATGGTAAATCAATTACGGATATTTTAGGCATACGATCTACTGCTTATGTACGTTTATGCAGCAAAATAATTATTGTCATACTGGAAAAAAAATCTTTCTTTATATAAAGCCAACTCAACGGCCACTCAACGCATATATGAGATGATTTTTTTACTTTGAGTGTGACAATATTTTTCTGACTAAACGTCTTTATAATAAGCAATAGATCATATACCCAGAATATCCGTAATTGATTTTACCAAACCTTATATATATTTTCTACTCTGTCTGTCTGGCTATATGGGTAGGGTCAATTATTACTTTGGGAGAGTCCTACACTCCCAGTGTCCTACCTTAATTGTCGTGCCTAGAAACGATTTTGATATAGGCACGAATTACACCTAAACATAATATTATACTCATGTATGAATTATAATATTTATATGACCGAATATTAGGCGCGGCTAAAGTTGATTTGATTGAATCATATTATGTGACTGTGTGATGCCTGTGGCGGAAATTCTCCCAAACCTAATAATTCATATAATTCATATAATTTTATAAGTATAAACTCTAGATATAAGGGTTCTTTTGCCTCTTAGCCCCACTTGCGCAGATCTGTTGTTAAAGTTAACGCTGGGTTAATATAATGTTATCTCTCCCATTCTTCGTATTTATGATAGAGAAGACATGTTAGTTTAACCCAGGGTTAACTTTAACGCGGATCTGCGCAAGTAAGCCATTTTAGAAAAAATAAAAATGTTGTGACAGATTGACAAACGTCAACATTTAACCAAAATTGTACCTATCGAGCCCACGGTAGTGTGTGTTTAATGATCTGAGGTAGCGTGTGTTAATGATCTGAGGTAGTGTATGTTAATGATCTGAGGTAGTGAGTGTTAATGATCTGAGGTAGTGTGTGTTAATGATCTGTGGTAGTGTGTGTTAATGATCTGAGGTAGTAGAGGTGTTGCAAACACATTAGGTACATTTAGTTAGTTTTACATGACATCTTTATAATGGCCTTTGTCACTCACAAATAATGTGACTTTCTGTTGGTAAAAGAATTTTCAAAATCGGTTCAGTAGATATAGAGATTAACCCTTCAAGATCACAAACTTTATAATAAGTATAATACTTGTACATATTATAAGTATTAGTATAGATAATATGCTTACTCAAATTATTATGTATTACTAATTGTTCTAATATTTCCTATACATGACATTATGCTTGTAATGTATTATGTAACCATAGACCAATAATGCAAATAACACTTGGTAATAAAAAAGACATGCTATTTGGTATAGAAAAACCCACAGTAAAAAACGTACTACATAATAACAGAGAACAGATTTCAAAACCCAAGATAGGCTATGACGTGACGGCAAATCTTCATACAATAAAAAGTTACGCCATCTTGGTTTTCACCATACTTCAAATATCAAAACGGCCCCAAAATCTCAAAAGTGGGGCCATTTAACTGGAGACACTTTTTGCCTCACATGCCTCATCTATAATATATACTTCTATGGTTTCGGCTATGCGTTACAGCTTTGTTATATTACCTTACATATGAAATTATACATAGAAGTTGGTCCTTACATATGAAATTGGCTTTTTGTCGTACTGGCCACTTTGATCTCAAATATTATATCTTCTTTGGTTAGGAATTCCAATTTCAAATTTATACCGCTATTTACTCATGCATGTGTGTTTCGAAAACCGTAATTCATTTGTTTTTTCTCTTTTGGTTTTTCGCTCTGCGTCACTCTGTTTACATAATGGAAAATTTGAAATATCGTATTATTTTCGAGTACGAGTTCCACCGTGGCACCAGTGCTGCAGAAACGGATCGAAGGATTAATGATGTGTACGGCGGCGGTGTCGCAAAAGAAAACACTGTGCGTTTTTGGTTCCAACGTTTTCGTTCTGGAAATTTCGACCTGCAGAACATGCCCCGTGGACGGCCGGGGAAAAAGGTGATAACGAAGAATTGAAGGAATATTCTGGAAGAAGAAGGTTAAATATTGTGGAAGCGGATCCATCGCAAACCACGTCCGAGTTAGCTGCAGGCTGCGGTGTTAGTGATAAAACTAAAGTGTTAGTGATAAACGTGAAACTTGAAGCAAATTGGGAAGGTGAAAAAGCTTGAAAGGTTCACCTCATGAATTGAGTGCTGCAAACCGACAAACGCACGTCGACTGCTGCGTTACATTACTCAACCGGCACAATAACGAACGCTCATCGCAATGGCTGAACCCTGGTGAACCAGCCAAAGCCAGCCCCAAGAGAAAATTGACTCAAAAAAAAGTTACTTGTGAGCATTTGGTGGACTAGTGCCGGTGTCGTTCCCTACAGCTTTCTTAAATCTGGCCAGACGATTACGGCAGATGTCTATTGCCAGTAACTGCAAATCATGATGGAAAAGCTAGCTGCTAAACAACCGGATGTTGGTCATTTACTCTAGGCCACTGCTGCTTCAGGACAACGCTAGACCACACACTGCACAGCAGACGTCTGCCAAATCAGAGGAGCTTCAATTGGAATGTCTAAGACATCCACCATACTCCCCGGACCTTGCTCCAACAGATTACTATTTTTTTTCGAAATTTAGATAACTTCTTGCAAGGGAAAAAATTCAACTCCGATGAGGCAGTCCAAAGCACCTTTAAAGATTTTATTGATTCCTGTCCCAATGGTTTTTTTTAGTAAAGGAATCAATGAACTACCTATGAGATGGCAAAAGTGCATAGATAGCAATGGTATATACTTTGATTAAATAAATATATTATGTTTAAAAAATAGACTTTATATTCCTCCTTTATACACGCCAATTTCATATGTATTGACCTAATATGTCAGTTAGTCAGTCGGTGGGGAGTGGGGTTTAAGGTACGCAAGTCTCTCAGTAAATAGTTTCATCTATACAAATAAATATTAATGTGTCTATTTGTAGCTTCTAATTAACAACTCCTGACTAAATGCCTATATAAAAAATAAATGGTTAAAAAGATTGGGTTCTGTTTTGTTTCGTTCCACCCACAAAAAATACCTGTTGTCTGTAAAGTCGGTTTACTGACGATAGTTGAACGTGACAACGTCAACAACAACAACAATAATAATAATGAGGTAAAGGCAATGCGAGGTAACGCTGGTACTTGGTAACGATAACGGGTAACAGGTAACGCATGAGTCATGTTTTTTCGTGCGTGCAGCCGGCTCCATCGATTTATAAGACGTTATCACGTCAAAAAGTTGTGGGCGACATTAAGTATTGTATAATACCATGCTATATGTAAATAAATACTTTTTTCATTATTATAATATATAAATGAAGTTATTGCTTGCTATTATTATCATCATGGTGCAGGTAATTGGTATCCTTTGGAACAGTAAACAGTTTAATGCAAGTCAGGGCCATAGCAACTTTAACAATATTAAATGACTAGATTAGCTCATATCTTTATTTGCATAGAATGGAAACATAACCCTTATTTATTCCTTTTGAAAATAAAGAAGACTAAGTTGTAACTTAGGCTTATCCTAATAACTAGGAGTATCCTAATAACATCAGCTATCTTCCAGTTAAAGTCCTGTAAAAAAAGTCCAGACATTTCAGACATGAGGTGGAACAAACAGACAGAAATTTTGAAAGTTGAATGCGCACTTGGACTTACATATTTTATAAAAAAGCTGTTAATTACAGAAAAAATTAAGTGTCAACTTATTTTTTTTATTTGTATGGATCATTTGATTACTTCTCATTCCTATATAGCTAAGGAGCTGGAGGAAATTTAGGTATTTGATTTCATCGTCATTTATAATTAGACAAAAACTATGTGAACTAGAGCAAAATAGTGGCAAGCTTGACTCATATTTAATTTCATACTTTGAAGGAGTATTTCCTCTAGTACATGACTTAGGAAAACATATTCTAGCGAAATCATAAATTAAAAACTTAAGATTGATAAATAAAGTTGATTTAAAAATGTGTATTTTTGTTTTTTAATTTCCACTGATGAAAACACCTCGAAGTAAGTTCCGGCAAGGATGTTACGACACAAACACACTAACACATATGTATAATGTAGTAGTGAAACGGAATGTTCCTGTAAATAAATAGTTCATGACATCTTAAAAAGTTATTTATATCAAAACGTCAAACCAAATGTAACACCGCCATTTTACTACTATGGACTATACCACAGATTACAAATAGTACTAGTATGACGTCACAGCACAGATAATCTATCAACCAACATGGCGAATAGTGTTTACGGCGGTTTTTAAAAAGTGTATTTTCAAAATATTTTTTGTGTAGGTTTTTAAGTTTCAAAATAATGTTACATTATTTTTTTGTTTGTAATGAAACAATTATGAAGCGGTTCGCACTTGAACATATTTATAAAAAAATCCTACTTATATTATAAATGTGAAAGTTTGTGAGGATGGATGGATGTTTGTTACTCTTTCACACAGAAACTACAGAACGGATTTTAGTGAAATTTTGTATGGTAGTAGTTTAGGCTCTGGATTCAAACATAAGCTACTTTTTATCCCGGAAAAGTCCAGTATTACCGCAGGATACCCGATAGTATATTTACACGGGCGCAGCTAGTATAGTAAAATTATAGTTGTATCAATGACAATGAAATCATGTACCTTAATTATCACCAGCTCAAATACTTACAAATAAAGCTACCACCTACCTTAGTTGCTTAGCTTGTACCTACTTACAAATGTAAACTTCAAACTAAGTGATTATCATAGTTAGGTCAAAACTCAAAACATCCAGTTTCATAGAAACACAGACTTATATTAAAAATCTAACTGTTAAATAAAAATAAACACTATCTGGAGTTTAAACCTTGCATTGCAACATTCCTAATCTATCAACTTACACAATTACCAAAAAATCCAATTTAAAAATGCTTCACATATAAATCATACATGATAGGGTCAATCTTATCAGTGTCCTTTGTGTACCTAAGTAATGATGTCCTATTTTTATAAAGATTAGTGAAACATTTCAAGGTTATATTTTATTAGTAAGATTAAGACGTTTAAAAACGTTTTATCCTGCCTTACGTTTGCCTAGTATAAGATACATTTTTTAACTCCAACACAAAGATTTTGATTAAGTTATTATGTTTCAAAGTCTAAGTTATCAAAATGGTTCCTAGCTATAACCTATCATTATCAGCTCGCTTAATGCTTAATAAAAAGGTTACCTAAAATTTTTAATTGTGTGTTATTTAATCTCATCAAAGGATTACAAACACTTTAAGAAACACAATAAAAAAATATAAAGAAAATATTTATATATAATCTTTAGTGTCTACAATGTCTTTAGGATACAGTAGGTAATAATGTTATTGTAAAAGCAAAAATATTTTAAGATATTTTGCAAGTGTGGGTACTTATGTCAGCTGTAAGTGTTAGTGTAGATTTAAACTTACGTTTGCCTTAGGATAAGCTTCTGGGCCTCCATTTTTTTCACATAGTTCCTTGAATGCTTCCTCTGTTTTGTTTTGGATAGCTTTTATCTGCTCTTTGCTAATTTTCTCAGCTACTTCCGGAGGTAGCGTCATTGAAGATTCTTGCGCGAACACACCGCCTTACGAACAAAAATAACTTAGTACGCAAATTCTCGGCTTCTTCCTTAAACATTAGTGTCTTTTTTTTACATATTGTATAACGAAGCTAACCTAATTCATAATAATCTGTACAAAGGTAGATGTTTAGATTTTAGGATGTGATTTATTATAAGGCCATCATTGAATTCACTACGAAAAAAAAACTCGTGTGCAAAATGGAGCAAATAGTTTTGTGAGTAGTTTGGCGTTCACAATTGCTTCAATAATTATTAATCATGCAAAAATTTGTTTAAAAGCGGTATAAAATTTATTAGAAACTTACCAAGCGTTACAACCAGGAGTAAATATTTGAGGAACATATTGAACGTTTCAAGTCAAACGAAAGAAACACAAGAACCAAATTATTTACTTAAATAAGATTAACTGTTTACTGCAAACCGGTTTTTGCGATAATATAATTTGTAATTTGCCAGACAGTTCACTACGAACAACTCGAACAGAAACAGTTACCGAACTGAATGACGTTTCCTTGACATTTAACCATTAGTTTGAGTTTGACACTTGACAACGACAACGAATTTTTTTTACTGCGCACTTGGACTAGCTGAGATTTATTCGCATAGAGATTCCATTACCTACCCTAATAAAGTCCTTTTCATTAAAGAAGTCCTATAGACGCGGCGCTGAGATCGTGTGACAAAATGTGGCTAGCATTATTTAAGGTATCAGAATACCTTGATTCTGCTGTTTTACTTCAAAACAGTCTTTTACCTTGAGCAAAAAATATGCCTGAGGTTGTTTTTCACCGCCTCAACCTCAGTCATTGTAATTAATAACACTCTGTCAAAACAAATTTAGTTCCACTAATTGCTGCGGGACTTCTTTTGTGAAAAGCACTCTACGAGTCTCCCTGTTGATTGTTTTGAAATGGTTGGTTTTTTTTTAATATGGCAATAAAGTATTATATTATTGCCAGTGTCAAGTTAAAAAGGCGGAAAAATAATTATCACTCATGTTTTCAACACCGTTTTTATAAATTGTCAAGTCCAAAGTTTCGTCAAAGTCCAATTAATATATTGTTAATGCAGTCAAAATGTCGATTCAGTAAAATGGTATACGCTTCACTGAAACTTCCTAGATAGTTTTGATGAGAACACAAAAAATAGAACGCCTTTGGAAGTTGTACTACTTGCCCACACTTGTGCATGTTAACGAATATTTAATGGTTAATATTTACCAATATTACACATTAGGAATCAGATAAACACAAGATTATGGAGAAAATACAAAAACAACAGTGTCCTACATTCACGTCTCCGGCAAAACTCCCTGGTTGGTATATTCGCAGGCTTTCGCAATTTTGCCAACCCACAGCTATTTAAGACTATAGCGTGGTTGGCTACAGACACATCCTAAACTCCTCACAATAAAGTGAGACCCGAGCCCCAGCAATTTCAACATGGCGTGACGTGGTTTGCTTTAATCAAATTATATTGATCAGTTGCAACTTGCAATGCTTGCATTAAAAAAATACACTTGTATTTAATTATAATTTTATAGTAGGTACATACTTATTTGAAATAAAAAAAGCAATTTTATATTTCATTACATTTTAATATTCAGATAGGTAATGGGATGTATAGACAACACTCACTTTGCACCAAGATATACTCCTAATCCAAAAGTACTGAACAGACCACCTGACTCCTTATAGATACATCATACGAGTACATGTTTGGGGATTTCGGCGTTGTTTAAAGAACCGCAAGCATATGCCATTATGTCAATTACGGTTATCATCATCATCAACACCATCGTCACACCATACATCATCACATTATGATAATATAATAGGTACTTCTCATAGTATTTTACATCGACGCGGATACTTTGAACATTAGTCATTACTTTGTCGTATGTGAACCTATTTGCAAAATTATTTTGTTGTTGTAAAGGTTATAATTCGAAATTTGCTCCTTAATCACCAAAGTAGAGACCTGACGAGGGGATCCATGATAAATCTAGGGAACTCTTCGAAATTTATATCGACACATATACTGATTTCGACTTATTCTGAAGTATTCCAAGCACAATATTTCCAAGCTACCAAAAAGTAAGCTTTTGTACCCAGGTATAATATTTTGATCTCAAATATATCTTCTTTGGTTATGAATTCCAATTTCAAATTTATACCGCTATGTACTCATCCATTTGTGTTCCGAAAACCGTAATTCATTTGTTTTTTTCTCTTTCGGTTTTTTCTTTGCGTCACTCTGTTTACAAAATGGAAAACTTGAAATATCGTATTATTTTCGAGTAGGTACGAGTTCCACCGTGGCACCTGCTGCAGAAACGGCTCGAAGGATTAATGATGTGTATGGCTGAGGTGTCGCAAAAGAAAACACTGTGCGTTTTTGGTTCCAACGTTTTCGTTCTGGAAATTTAGACCTGCAGAACAAGCCCCGTGGACGGCTGGAGACCAAAGTTGATAATGAAGAATTGAAGGCTATTGTGGAAGCGGATCCATCGTAAACCACGTCCGAGTTAGCTGCAGGCTGCGGTGTTAATGATAAATCTGTTTTAATCCACTTGTAGCAAATTGGGCAAGGCAAGGCAAGGTACCTCATGAATTTAGTGCAGCAAACCGACAATCGCGCAAAACTCAACCGGCACAGCAATGAAGGGATTTTAAATCATGATCATGATGGAAAAGCTAGCTGCTAAACAACCGAGGTTGGTCATTCGCTCTAGGCCACTGCTGCTTCAGGACAACGCTAGACCACACACTGCACAACAACTACCAAATTAGAGGAGCTTCAATTGGAATGTCTAAGATATCCACCGTACTCCCCGGACCTTGCTCCAACAGATTACCAGTTCTTTCGAAATTTGGATAACTACTTGCAAGGGAAAAAATTCAACTCCGATGGGGCAGTCCAAAGGGCCTTCAAATATTTTATTGATTCCTGTCCGAATGGTTTTTGTAGTAAAGAATGAATTACCTATGAGATAGCAAAAGTGCATAGATAGCAATCGTATATACTTTGATTAAATAAAATATATATTATGTTTAAAAAAAAAATCGACTTTATGTTCCTCCTTTACAAAACGCCAATTTCATATGTAATGACCTAATAGTTAAAATTTTAGAAAAATTTAAATGGGGAATTATTTTAAAAATAAGTTTTATTTCATACTTTTTTATGCAGGTCGGTTTTAATTTTTTGTTTAAAAATAATAATTAATATACCTAATACGTGTATGAGTTGTCCTTATTCGTTAATCGCTTGATCAGAATGTGTGACTTATTTTTAAACTGTTAGGGCGACTTTCTTATATAATTATTGCGGATTATTTTATCACTTTAAGACTCAAACCAAACAAAAAATTTATTTGGTCTGAGCTTTAGAATTTGACCGTGTCTGATAATACATTACACAGTTGTGGATGGCAGTTCTTAGTCACCATAGCTTTATAATAGTCATAGATCTATGGTATATCTTTATCACCAAAAAATGACATGCCTGCAATGCCATCTCAATAATTTGTAAATAATTTTAAATTTGGCACCAAATCAACGTAGGTGTTATAAAGATACAAAGCTATAATGAAAAATTTGACCAGAGTGGCTGATTAAAGAAACATTCGTGGTAATGAGGCCTCTATATTTTAATTTAGTGAACATTAAAAATGTTTTCAGACAAAAAGGATATTAGATACCCAAAAGGTACTCAAAAGATTATTAAGTTTGCTGATGCCGACACTAATTTAAAACAACTTGGTAATCCTTCGGCAACAAATACCCGTAAACATTTGCCAAAATGTTACCTTGACCCTAAACTTTGCAAATGTAAATCTAAAACAGGACATTTCAAGGTATGGAATTCAATTGGAGATACACAAAAAATACAAAAAAATACAGTCGTCACTAAAAAAGGAGATAATAACAAAGATGAAAAAGTGAAGATAAAATTACAAAAATATATGATGAATACTATAGACGAGGGAAAAAACTTTGAGAAAAAAGCCACCAATAAGATTAAAGTTAATGAAAGGAAAAAGATTGAAGGCAACATTGCAAGAGGTAACGATGATAAATGTAAGGGGGCACTTCAATGCATTCCGAATTTACAACCTCCAGGGCAAAAAAAATCCAGAAAAAAGAACATTGGATTTGGTGACCAAATTTTATCAAAAATTGATAGAAACAAGGTAAACGACAGTACAAACATTTTAAGAACTACAATAAATTCTTACGTCAGTAAAAGAAAAAGTGCCCCAAATGGCATGCCCGCAATGGAAATCAAAGTTGATTCAAATAAAATGCAAGTATTGAATCCTACTGAAATTAAAAGCAAAGTTAAGCAACTTGGTACAGTTAAGAAAAATGAAGTATGCATTTGTCCTTCTCGTAAAAAACGAAGAAATATAAATTTTTGTGTTGATGGTGCCTGCGCAAAAGCCGCAAAAAGCAAGCAAGAAAATTTTCATTGTAATTGTGTTAAGAAAAACGTTGAATGCAACGATTTAGCTTGCGCTAGTCAGAACTGTCTGTCTGATTGTCTACAGGGAAATATTATGGTTAAATTGTTGAAAAAAATATGTAGTTTCAAAAACATAGCCGACAACATACCTAAGCACTTATTTGAAGTAACGTTAGATTCTGCCAAGATGAATGTGGTAAACTCAGCAGAACTAAGAGATATATTTAAAAACGCCTCTAACAAGAAAGTATGTCCAAGTGGCGTTTGTCACAAAGGACTAGAAAGCAATGCGAACGTAAATTGTAGATGCATAAATAAAAAACTCGCCAGAAACGCCGTCCAGTGCAATGCTAAAACATGTAATTTAAAGAAAAGGAAAGAATCTGAAGAGAGACGTAAAAAGTTAAAGACGACATTTGCAACACACGCCCGTATGTTTGGACGAAGTAAGTACATTTTTGAGAATATTGATTATTATTACTCTTTTATAAGCTATAAATTAAAATTTCAAAATATTTATTTCTTTTATTCAGGTATAACTTCGAGTAGAAATGGGAAGAAACATCGAAAAGGTAAAAGAAAAGGTAAAGGAAAAAATAAACGTAAATTAAAAATAATTGGTCTGCGAAGGAATGTGTCACTAGCCGAAAACATGAAGGACTGTCCGGAAAGAACAAAACAGGACTGTAAGCAAGCCTATAAGAGAGAAATGAAACACTACAAGAAACAAGAAAAAAAAAATCGGAAAGCCACTCGTAAGGCACTTAAATCCATAGAGAAACAAAAAAGAAGGGAAATCGGGCAATGGAATTGTGTTTCGAATTTTCTTAATGGCATTATAAATTTAGTTGTACAAACAATTAAAGTCATAGTAACGTCGATGTTTACCCTCCTGACTAATCCTGTTAGGTGCTATGTTTATATGAAACAAAAACTGAAAAACCCAGATAAAACAGGATCAAGTATAATACAATGGATTAAAAAGACATGGGGCCGGAAAACTACAAAGGTGTCAAAGATGATGCAGGATTCGGAAGCTATAAGTGTTATATCTGATCATATTGAAAACATGCCGTTTTACGATACTGTGTTCGTAAGTAAGGGTAAGACGAAAGAAGAGCGAGCTCTGTATAAACGCAGAAAGCGCCTGAGAGAAAAAAGGATGCAGAAACGACATGATGAGGCTATGTACGGTTGTCGAAATATTCTTCTAACGACCTTACGAAAGACTCCATGCATCTGCTTCTATTATTTGTGCCCAAACTTGTATCCTCAGTGTTTGAGTTTATTAACGTTTTTAAAGAACTTTTATCATATACTAATTTATTTGGCTGCTTTAGCGTTTTGGACTCCATGTATTTTTACATTCGAAGTTTGTCGATCATTGCTTTGTTGTTTGTTTTGTGCAGGTTAAAGAAAATATAAGGCCCTTGTGCAAATCCCAATCACTCTTTTTTCCAAAGCTGATATAATTCGGAATACTTAGGTATAGCAAAATAAATATATAATAGTTTAAGTACATACAAGTAGATTTATTATACAAGTACATTAATAATAATATGTATATTAAACACCTTTATTAATATATAAAATTGTAAAAAAAAGGATGAAATATGACAATATTTATACCTTACGTAATTATAAAAATATTTACACAAGAGATAAAGTATTCAATGTTGCTGTCTTTGATACTAACATTCACTTGACAGACAAAGACGATCCGGAGAGTTAAGAAATATGTCTAAGTCTTGAAATGTTCATTGTCGAGTTTTGCTCCAAATGGTAAGATTTAAAGTCTAAGTCTTGAACTAATAGGAGAATACCGAAGTCATAAAATGTCCAGACGAGGTTGTGGGTAAAACCTTGTGTTAATGATAATTTTTCGACTATTTAGAACTAAATATAACTGTTATTAATAGCATAAGTGGACGTATATTATAGACGAGGCATGTCGAGGCAAAAACTGTCCCCACTTAAATGGCTCCACTTTTGGGGTTGTTTGGGTTTTTTGACATTTGAGGTGAAATCAAGATGGCTGACATTTGAGGTGTGGTGAAATTAAGATGGCGTAACTTTTTCTTGAATGAAGATTTGTTCTGTCAAATCTACCTACGTCATAACCCATCCTTAGTTTTGAAATCATTGAAAAAATATTTTTAAAAGAACCGTGATATCTACATATACCTACAAAAGTCTACTGAAATTAAAAATGAAATAAAAATTACATGATACATCTAATAGAGAAATCCCACCGTAAACCAAGACTATTTTTTTAGGGGTCGTTAAATTTTTCAGGTGAAATTAATTATAATCTCCCGTTATAGGCTCCCGAAATCTGCCGATATGGGCTTCATTCAGCCTGCACAGCCTGCCTCTGATTTTGCTACTGAATGCATCTAAAATACTTAGTCCTTTTAGCAAACTAGTATAAAGTTTAATAAGCATTATATTAGATTTATTCTAAAACTTTGACGTATTACTAGGTCATACCTTGTCATAACTACCTAGTAATTCTAAGACTTGGGCATCTGGATATTTTACGACTTCGAAATATTTTGACCCTCCGTATTAGACAAAGACATTATAAAGATATTATTATTAACATTGAATAGCTTATCCGCTGCGTAGATATTTTTATTAGTAAGAGGATTAACGTATAAATAGATAGTAACACATTTAAGAATTCATGAGGTAAATAAAATTTAAAGCTCGCGTATAGTTTCCGTGGTTTCTTCTCCATTGAAAGGAGTGTCATATATTTCCATATCAAGTGCCTCAGTAACTGCATTGAAAGGAGTGTCAGACATTAACATATCAGGTTCATCGATAGCTGGAGTTAGACTATCAACTGCTTCAGTAGCATTAAAGGTTACGGCTTCAACAGATTCACTATCAAGAGTAGTTACTTCACCAACTTCAACTGCCGTTGTAGTAACGGAAGTAATTATATTTTCTGACGTAGTAGCCACTATTTCAGTAGCCTCAGGAGCTTCTGTATCTACGGCTGTAGTGGTATCTGTTTCAAGTGTTTCTGTAGTGAAAGAAGTTGTCACTACATCAGTAACAATTTTAGTTGCCTCGGGGGCTACTGATTCAAATGCTTTTGTGTTTACCATTTCAAATGCCTCTGCAGTAGAAGTAGTTGTTGCTGCATCAGTTGCCGCTGCAGTAAGTGAAGTCACCATCTGCGAAGTAAAAGTTGTTCCCATATCTACTATTTTAGTAGCTATAGGGACGTGTGTACTCTCTGCTTCTGGAGGTACAGCAATATATTCCGATTTTGTTATAATTTTTTGAATATAATCCTCAACGAGCGTATCCAAATATTCAGCAGCGGTAGTCTCGGCAGCAGCAATATACGTTTCAGTCCTGACAAGGTATTCAATGTCTTGTTCGGTGTCGTTTCGAGAACATTCTGTGATGTCGCCGGGTGTGGGGACATACGGCTCGGCTTCGTAAGCAGCTTTTGCGTAGCCCATGCTGTAGAAGATTTTGTCCATGACTCCAGTAGATTTGAATATGAAGAACAGTATGACTATTGCCAGCAAGGACATAATGCAGTCGCAGGCACCTCCCCTGCCTGGCTGACAGCCACCCCCGCCGCCGCACATGAAACACTTTAGTCGAGCGGATACAAGAAACACCACACAAATAGGGATCAGTGATAATAGTTGAAGCATAAACGATATGAAATTGTACAAAGTCTGTAGAATCATTCGTATAAGATTCTCTATCATTAGGAGGACTGTCATTAACACACGAACTAACATTTGGACCCCACATATTAGGGTTTGCAGTACGGCGTGTACGGTCCGACACATCTTGGATTAATTCCTGTAACAAAACTCAGTTAAATTATTTTTATTTATATTATATATACAAATTGAATAACTTATTAAAACCGATTCCTGGAAATGTTTTTACAAACTGTAGGCAGGGGTCTGGTCAGGTGATCATGTAAGTATTATCATGGTATTATCAGCCAGGTAATATACTCATACTGCTATAGGATATTTATAGGTTGATAGAAAAAATGTGGTCGTTAAAATATAATTAGGTAGGTACTTACATTTTATAAGCAACTGTAATAATAATAGGAGTCTTCACTTTACGTAAGAGGTCCGTGATACAAACCCATTCAGGGTTGAAAATTTATCAATCGACTGTTGCTCATTTTTTAAACTTTTACACAAAATAATTTCTGTATACGGAAGGACTGTGTCAAATGCATCATTAAAATTCCAAAGCCAAAATAGACTATTATCATAGATCACTATAGTCCGTTCAGAGTTATTTTATATCTGAGTTTCTATGAGACGTGCTATGAGAGTGAACCTCAAAACGCCTTAAGCGAAGTATTCACCGTCCAGCCTGTAAATCCAGCACCGGTACTAATTGCCGTTAATACTCGTAGTGTCAATCATTTATAATTTTTGCATACAAGTCCGCGGTCTTGGGCCTGCAGGCTGGATGGTCAGTATGGCCCTTTACTGTCCAGCCTGCAAATCCAATATCGGAGCCTTGCAGCGGACTTTTAGGCAAAAATTATAAAAGACTAGCTTTTGCCCGCGACTTCGCCCGCGTGAAAATAGTGTTCTTGGAGAAAAATCTTCTTCAGCAAACAACTCTACTCACTGCAATATAATTCTGTATACAATATTGAAAAAGTAGTTTAGGATTTCGTACCCAATGGTTTAAAATCAAACCCTATCACTTCGACGCGGCGTGCGAAACCTCTTGATATATATTTTTCGCGCTTGAATATAAAGGAGAATGGGCAAATTTGTATGTAGCGTGGGCTATCCGCGGCCAAGAACAATTCTAACATACAATTACAGTGTAGAAATCTCATCGCCGAAATATACTTAAAAGTGGATAAAATACATTTTTATTTTTGAGGACGATATGCATAATTGAATAAGTATCTTAGCTTATGTTTACAGCAAAAAAGGGAAAGTAAGGTGAAATAAGAAATCTTGGATTGTACCAACATGTATTTATTACATAATAATACAACACAGTACATACTTATTACATTATTCATGATCACAATAATAATTAAATATTATATTATGTTTTATAAGGAGGTCCAGCGTTTATTAGTGCTTACTCGTGTTCTATAATAGCACTTAATTCCGCTGCTGGTAACCGTATGTCTTCGGTTTGGTTTCTTGCCCAACCGAGGTACCAGACTACGCACATAACGTATGCGCAGCATCCGACAGTACGCCTTCCTCTCAAACAAGAACAATAATAAAGAGCTATCGCTTCTCGTCCATTCCTTTGACGGTCAATGACGATATATGAATAATAAACCCTGGACTTTACGTGCCTAGATTGAATTCGGACTCGTAGGAACGAAACATCTTGCTCTTCAATATACTCGCTTATATGTTGTTATAATTGTTATTAATTTTAAAATTTTTAATTATAAAAAACGCCCCTTATTTGTTGCTCTCGATACACCTCTATGTTATACAATCCCTGTACAAGATGCTCAGCATAATAACTACGGGCTAGCTTGATTTGGTATGTACCAAGAGCAAACAAAATAAGGTCTTCTTCTGAGAGATTTGGAAAATCTTCAAACATAGGCTGATCACCAGTCATACTAACGAAAGTTGCTCTTTGTCTATTTATGTTATTGCGAGTAACAAAATTCGCCAGGTGATTTGGTCGATTTAAGCGGTCATTTATAATGTCCACAAATGTGGCTGCATGCACACTGTCCCGGATGGGCTCCTGGTAAGCATTAATTAATGATGCTGCTATTTTGAAGTCCTCAAACATATAGCTTAAAGCCCGATTAAAATAATCCTGCCGGAACAACTTAAAATCACGCTTAAATCTACCGTTTATCACTTCTACCACCCAGCGGCATATGGTGACCAACCTAGACCTATTTGCTTGTTCGGTTGTGAGCTGATCGGCACCGCGATCTTTAGTTTCAGGCATATAAGCAGAATAATTGAAACTTCTTAAATCGAGCAAGACGTCTCTAAATCCACGGTCTAAAATAAAAACATCACCAGATCGAACGTACCAATGGAATGTACCTTCCTCGTCATACACCATTCTTTGTACGATTGAGGCATCGGAGTCGGTATGGCCCACAGACGTCTAATATATAGCCATCACAGCTCACAATTAAAAATGGTTTTAAAAGATTTGAAAACTTATGTAAACTATGTTTCTCTTTGGAACGAGTAATTAGAGCTTTTTTGAATGTAGACGTATGTTCCGTCCATATGTCGTGGTAAATTATTTACATAACAAATAGTCTGACGTTTCATTTCAGCATAAGCGTAAATTTATGTCTTCTAGACTAATTGTCATAGATGGATCCGCTTGTTGCGACTAGCCTATAGTATATACCAAAGGATTCTAAGAATTTACAAACATTGGGAGAGGAGGGCAAATTTTCGAGAATATGGCGGCGTTCCGTATCGTTTGGTTGCAGCGATATCTAGCTATTTTAAAGTTCGTCCAATTGGGCTCACTACGATTCCTCTTAAATTTTCGAAAAGTGCGATCCCTATGCTTCATCGCAGCACGGATATCGTCCGTCAGCCAAGGTGCAGGGGGATGCTTTAATTTTATTTTCTTAACTAGCTTTTATCCGCAGCTTCGCCCGCGTGGGAGAGTGTTCGTGGCAAAAAACATATTTAGCAAATATACCTACTAATAGTAAAAACACAGAGTAAAAATATAATATACTTACATAAAATAAATTTTACATGTACTTTTTGATTTTAATATATCTCCTAGATAACGATTTTGTAATATTGTATCCATATAAATAGCTTCTAAAAATACCACATTATTTGTGATCGTTGTTTTAAACTTAAAATGGATAGGTATAATACCGTATCTTTAATACACAGTCCGGTTTTCTTTCAGTTCGGCCTGAACGGATGCAAAATCGTATCGTCTGTGTGCAATTTCGAGATCGCATCAGTCGGCCGGATAGACTGAAGCGTTTCGTTCCAGTGTTGCCAACTCTGTTTTTGCAAAACTACTAAGCTGGCGTCGTTTTCTCCTAAAAACTACTAAAAGAGTACCGAAAACTATGAAAAAACTATTAAACTTAGGAATCCCTAAAAACAAACAAAAAACCACTGCATTTTTAGGTGAAATATATTGAAAATATGATAATTTTACCGTTCAATTAAAAAAAATATAGTAGGAAATATTACGTACCTATATAGAAATTAAATCGGTAGTTTTAAGCGACTTACGGACGCTTCTTAATAGCACATAGAAACAGGCCATTTTGCATATTATGATTACTGTCTGGCTATTTTCTACAAAACCACTACTAACAAGTAAATTCCTACTAAAGAAGGAATAAAGTACTAAATTTAGTAGTAAAACTTTGTAATACATCTAAGTTGGCAATATTAATTCTGACCTGAACGGATAGACTGAACAGTAATAGAATTGGACTGAACGTTAATAAGATTCAAGTGTAAAATAAAACCGGTCAAGTGCGAGTCGACAAGTTCCGTAAAAAACGCAAAAATCACGTTTGTTGTATGGGAGCCTCAAATTTTTGTTTTATTCTGTTTTTAGTATTTGTTCTTATAGCAATAGCTCCCCACACTGATTTCAGTGACGGTGGCCGGTTTAATTGAAACCAGGCCAGCTACGCAGGAGTTATTTTATAGTGCCCGAGTGTGTGCGCAGTACACAAGAGCACTCTCTCTTCCTTTACTCTCGTAACCCAGTGGGACGAATAACCGACACGACTGGTGAGATATCAGGCGCAGGTCCGACTTTTTACATGCCCATCTGACGCATGGATCATCTTTCTTGTCAGACAATCAGGTGATCAGCCTGCATTGTCCTAACCAAACTTGGAAACAAGATTTTTTTGTTATTCCAATGCGGGAATCGAACCCACGACCTCCGAGTCGAGAGCCAAGCTCTAAACCACTAGACCACGGAAGCTGTTAACGGCAATAGAAATACCTACATCATTATTCATTTGTGAAAATTTCAACTGTCGAGCGAGCTATCACGGCGCGGCGACGCGATAGTGTAGTGTAGTGAGTAATTGTCTTTATAATATTTTATGTGTACCATGTAATATTTTATGTGTATTTTTTGTGTTACCTTTATAACCTTTTAGGTCAGCATTTTGTTTATTGTGCAACGGTTTCGATTTATGTATGTTCATAATTATTATGTATTTTTGATTATTAATAAACTGGATCCTGAATCGACTTGACGTTTCTATCAACCCTGACCAATGTGGCCTCACTAAGTCACATCTCAAAGTGTCTACTCCTAGACACATCTCACGGCGACCCTGCCATCAACGTAACCTCCAACCTGTGTGTAGCTAATAATTAACAGGTCAAGCAAGTAAAAGTATAAAAAAGAACGTAAAATTGGTAAATTATGTAAAAGAAATATATAAATGCAAGTAAGAAATGGAGTTGTAGAAGTGAATAAGAAAAGTAATAGAGATAAAGAATTTAAGGATATGCGAGATAAAATAGCTTAAAATAAATAATTAATGTAAAGTAAAATATAGATTTAAATAGAGGAAAGGAAATGTAATAGGATAAAGTGAATGTAAAATTAGGGAAGTAGGTAAAGGAAATGTATAAACGTAAACAAGAAATAGAGTTGTAGAAGTAATAAAAAATGTAATAGAGATAAAGAATCTAAAGGATATGGATATAAAATAGCAAAAAATTTTAAAAATAAATAATCAATGTAAAGTAAATATAGATTAAAATAGAGAGAAGAAATGTAATAGAATGGCTAAGAATGGAAATGTAATGATGGAAAAAGAAATAATAGTAAAGTAAGAACACGATGTAATGGAAAAATAATAAATGAATACAAATGTAAATAATGGAATAGGGAAATGGTAGTGTATAAATGTAAGCAAGAAATAGAGTTATAAAAGTAAATAAGAAATGTAATAGATAAAGAATTTAAAGGATATGATATAAAATAGTAAACATTTAAATAATGTAATAGAATAAGTAATGAGGGAAATGAAAAAGTAGGAACTAAAAGATGTAAGAAGTAGATGAAAAGGAAATGTATGTGATTTAAATAATAATAATAAATGTAAAACGAAAAAAGCAAAAAATTGTCCTGGCTAATGGCCGGGGGAACTAGGAAAAAAAAAAAAAAAAAAAAAAAAAAAAAAAAAAAAAAAAAAAAAAAAAAACCTCCAACCTGTAACTCAGGGGCGTGCGCTCTATATAGGCAGAAATGCAGTGCTTTACTTGTCATTCACAGATATTTTAATAAAACGTTCGTACGTTTTAGATGACTTTAATTAATAGTAAATAAATTAATTTAAAAAATATAATAACTTAAAAACGCCTAATATTTTATAAATAGCAACTCATCTCATGCCGTTGCGTTCTGCAGGACATATCATCGCATGTATGTGTAATTTTCATACTTTGCAAACAAACACACACATGAATACCGACAAGTCCCGCGGCAGGCGATGGCTCTCGGCTATCCGAACGCTTCCGAAAACCGCCGAACTGGCTTGTCGGAAATTATTTGTTGCCTATAATCCGAGTAAAAAGAATAGACGGAATCTAATAAATCACATGCATTTTTGTTTAGTAAGGTTTTATTTGTTTAAATAGAAGAAACATTTTGTGTTTCGCGGGGGCCATATTGCATATTTCATGTGATAAGCATTGTTTACAATTTAATCGCTCCAGTTTATTTATAGTTTTCTTAAAAGATTTATCATTTTAACATTTGAAAGTGTGTACATTTAACAGTTTATTACTAAGTTTCTATAATAATTGTAGTGATTTGCTTTTACTAAAGCGTTTGTTGATTTTTTTTTAAATGTTATTTGATTGTGAGGTTTGTGTTGAAAATGTGTGTTTATTAAAAATTAAAAATAACAAGTTCTCACAATTGTCATTCAGTGAAAAGATTCAAATTCTGTCTAAAGGTAGGTGTACCCGAGTTACAACAATTAAACCAGATAAAATAATGTAACTCGAAAATTTCATGATAAAAGTTATGAAACGTATAACTGGCTGTGTGGTTGTGTACACACGTTTAAATTATATTGTTTTCCTTGCATATTATTTAGTAATTTACATCCGGATATAGTAATCTCAAGTAACCGGAACCTTGAATATGTGAAAATTGAAGCTGACTGACTGGTGAGTAGTTATAATATTTTAAAATATGCTTATTATTTTACTTATTAGAATTTCTTCCGCCGCGACGATCGATCGCTGTTTTGTCTGCGTTGCCGTAGAAGATGTACATGAATGAAGAAGTACATGCACAGCATGGTTTCGACTTAGATATCCGTCGCTTGGCTGTAGCTATGCTAAAAATCTATAAACGAAAAAGTTTTTGTGACCGAGTACTTCGTCGCATACCCAGTGTCATAATCCTGTGCACGCCACTGCTGTAACTCTACCATCAACGAGATCCTGCTATCAACGCGACTCAATCGACGTGACTTGTCTCTCCCTGGACTTCGAAGAATATGGGCAAAACGCAGAGCAAGGAACAAGTGGTGATTGCGCAGACTGCTGGCGGTGACAACCACGCTTAGGTTGCAGCGGAGCACATACGGACCAACAACGTCCTTCTTTCCATCGTATGTGCCTGTCTCCTACTGGCTGTACTAGTTGGATTCTTCTGGCTGTACAAGAGGCTGCACACTGGCTGGTTGCAGAAGCAGATGCGGAATGAAGCCCTGGAGCGTGTCCTGCCGTATGAGCTACCGTCGTCGCCGGGAAATCCAAGAAGGTGCAATGAATGAATCAAAGGTGAAAAGAAGAAGCCCACTAGGTATAAATTATTATGATGTTATTTTAGAGTAATTTTTTTTGTGTTTGTTTTTGGTATAATAATTATGTAGTTAAGATTATGAGTATAGAATTAGAATTATCTAAAATTTATGAAAGGTTGAATTATTATAAGGATTATATTACTAAACTAGGACCTTCGAGAAGAAAAGGTTAAAACTTTGATAGTAAGATTTCAGAAGCTCTAAGTGTTTGTATATAGATTTTAAAAATAGTTTGAGTAATTTGTCTGAAGATATTTCTAATAAATTATTATTTTTGTGTTGTTCTATAGAAGAATGCTATACTAAAGTATTAAATTTTGAAACGGATTCTAATCTAGATCCAGAAAGTAGTATACCAATAAAAATGACGATTGAAAAGTTTGATTTTAAGACGGCTGTTAGCCTTTTACCAAAAATGAACACTGACGAAAATGTAACTCGAGAATTAATTGACGCGATTGAGTTATATGAGTCAATGCTTGATGATACTGGTAAACAGATGTTAATTAAATTTGTTTTGAAAAGTAGGTTAACCTATGGAGCAAAAATGCGTTTAGCTACTTCTTATAATTCAGTTGAGTTATTATAAGGAGATATGCATACATATTTACTAACTCGCAAATCTGACACGGCCTTACAGTCTAGTTTACAAAGGGCTAGGCAAGGTGAAAAGTCTGTTAAAGAGTTTGGCGAGGAAATTGAGAAATTATTTGTAGAACTAACTATTTCACAGGCAAACGGCAATGAAAATGCCTATAAGATATTGTGCCCTCTTAACGAGAAAAACACTATTAAATGTTTTTCAGAGGGTTTGAGAAGCCAACGTTTATCGACAATTATCGCAGCACGGAATTTAACATCTTTAAAAGATGCTATCAGAGTAGCCGAAGATGAGACTACTTCAACTTCGGACCACCAGTTTATGTCTTATAAACGCCAACCACCTAGTTTTAATAATAGAAAACGTTTTCCTTATAGAGGAAGTGAAATTCGAGGACAAAATTATTATAATTATTTTCCAAGCTACAGGGAAATGTCGCAATTGCAATCGCATCAATTTCCAACTTCGTCGAACTGCGCGGGGCGAGGAGGCCGAGCACGAGGCGCGTGGTTACGGTGCAAGGTATGTTCGAGGGAATCGTGCTCATTTCGCAATGCAGTCTAATAATAATGGGTATTTAAATCATATTATTACCGCAAAGGACGAAGATCAGGGTACGAATCCCGTGCCGGTAAATAAAAATGAACCGGAAAATTTGGACGAATTTTTCGGTCGTAATCAGGTTTTAGTTTGTGATAGTATTAATTGGGTAAATTTAAGTCTTGATAAGTTACAGTTAGAATTTTTAGTAGATACAGGGTATCGGCTATTAAGTATGAACTTTTGGTATTAATTAATTTAGAGTTACACTATTGCGATTTAAATATTCACGGTATAGGTGGTAGTTTAAAATCGGTAGGTTATGTTTACTTAAATTTGTATTATGATAAAGTATTTTTTAAGCATAAGTTTTACGTTTTTAAGTATTTACCTTGCAAAGCGATAGGCATATTAAGTCAAGATTTTATTAGACGTTTCTCTGGCGTGATAGATTATGAAGCGGACATTTTTTCTCTCAAGTTGCGCAAATTTGCGCAGTGTAAGGTACCTTTACCTTTGAATTACTATAATTACTATAGTGTATGTATAGAACCGCGATGCGAAGTAATTAAATATATTCCTGCGCGTATTAATTATGATTGTGTAATTTATCCCAAAGAGATTAAACAGGGTATATTTTTAGCAAGTGTGGTGGCTAGGCCAAAAAATGGTAAGATCCCTGTACGAATATTAAATACGACTGACGAGGAGGTTTCTTTATGTTTGAATGAGCTCGAGATAGATAAATTAGAAAATTATAATTTTTGTAAATTTCATAGGCCGGATATTAACGTAGAAAGAATAAAAACTTTATTTAAATTACTAAACTTAAGTTCATATTTAAATAAGGAGGAACAGATCTCCATCGAACAAATTTGCGCGAAATATCCAGACATTTTTCACATACCGGGTGACAAACTTAGTGTTACAAACGTGTATGAACAGTCTATTCATTTAAAAAATAATGATACGCCCGTATATAGAAAACAATATAGGATTCCATTTGTACAAAAAGTTGAACTAAATAAACAAATCGACGATATGTTAAAGGACGGGATTATTGAAGAAACTAGTAGCGAGTGGTCTATTCCCCTTTTGCTAGTTCCCAAAAAGTTAGATCGTAGCGGCAAACGTCAATGGAGAGTTGTTACAGATTATAGACAGTTAAATGAAAGACTGCAGGATGATAAATTTCCCCTCCCTAATATTACAGATATATTAGAGTCCTTATCCGGTGCTTTTTATTTTTAGTCATTACGATTTAAGTCAAAGTTATTTTCAATGTAATTTATCGAAGGAATCTAGAAAGTATACTGCATTTACCACCGACAAAGGTCAATACCAGATGTGCAGATTGCCCATGGGTCTGAAAATAAGTCCATCTGCTTTCAGTAGGCTAATGACTGTTGCCATGTCGGGTCTCAATTATGAGAAATGTATCGTTTATCTAGACGATCTGATAATATTTGGTCTAAATTTAACAGAACACAATAAAAACCTAATGTCAGTTTTCTCCCGTTTGAGATAAGTTAATTTAAAATTGAACCCATTAAAATGTGAATTTTAAAGCGACAAATTCTTTACTTAGGTCATACAATATCAGCGGACGGAATTTTACCGGATCCAGAAAAAATACGAGTCATTGAAAGTTATCCGACACCGACATGCGCCGACGACGTCAAGCGTTTTGTGGCATTTAGTAACTATTATAGAAAATTTATAAATAATTTTGCAGCAATAGTTTTGCCTTTAAATAAATTATGTAGAAAAAATGTTCAATTTCAATGGACTACAGAATGCCAAAATGCTTTTGAAACCCTTAAAAAGTTACTTTCTAGCCCTCCTATTTTAGATTATCCTAATTTTTCTAGCGAAAACAATTTTATTTTGCACACAGATAGTTCTGGTTTCGCCATCGGCGGTGTACTTGGTAATTCCAATGGCAAACCAATCGTATACGCTATAAAAAAAGCCGAGTTGAATTATGCTACGATAGAAAATGAGTTACTAGCTATGGCTAGTATAAATAAATACGGCCTAAAATATTTTACAGACCAGACTATGGTCTGGTCTGTAAAATATTTTAGGCCGTATTTATTTGGTAAAAAAATTGTAATTAGAACGGATCATAGTTCTCTCCTTTATATTTTTAATATGACAAACCCGTCGAGTCGTTTAACTAAGTTTCGTCTTTTATTAGAGAAATATGATTTCACTGTCGAATACGTTAGAGGGAAGGACATTGTAGTCGCCGATGCGTTATCTCGTGTATCGATTACATCAGACGATTTAAAAGAAATTAATAATAAGTTAATATGCGTTATGACTCGCGCTCAATCTAAAAGGATGAATAAATTACCGGATTTGACAGATACCTGGGATACTTCTTTAGATATTAATAGGTCTCTAGATCAACCTAAAATCGTAGAGGTACTAAAGAAAGGTGATATGGATGTGAAATTAATTATTTTAACAGAAAGAAGTCTACGTAGAATGTTAAATAATAAAGATTTAAAATTAAACTTTTCACATAATAATAATTTTAGTTATTGTGAAAATAAAAATAATTTATTTGCAAGCTCATCTTGTTTATCAGTAAACTCGCGAGACGATTTGCTGAAAGAAATGGCATTATTTTGCAATAAATTAAATATTAAAGAAATTATAATTGTTAAAACGAATAAAAATAAAAAATATATCGAGTTTTTATCAAAATATATTGCGAAAAATCCACGTGGTTTTCCAAGAATTTGTATTGTAAAGGACGTCCAAATAATTTATTCTCATGATGAAAAGAAAGTTATAATTAACGATTTTCACTTATTGCCTAGTAGTGGCCACGTAGGTGTTAGAAGAATGGTAAATTAAATTAAAAAATATTATTATTGGCCGTCATTAGAAAAAGACGTTAGGTGCTATGTCGAGAAGTGCAATAAATGTCAAACACAAAAGTATACTAAAATTCATAAACAACCCCTATCTAAATTACAACAACAGCATCATCATCCGAAAAAGTTTTTTTGGATTAGTTGGACCGTTAGATAGAGATGATTTAGGTTTCGTTTACATTTTAACACTGCAGTGCGAGCTAAGTAAATACGTTGAAGCATATCCATTAAAAACTAAAACAACTACGGAAGTTGCTAAATCATTTGCTGAAAATTTTGTTTTACGATACGGAATTCCAAAAGAAATAGCTAGTGATAGAGGTACCGAATTTATTTCAAAAACAATGTCAGAAATGTGTAAACTTTTAAATATAACCCAAACTATTGCAACCGCGTATCATCATCAAAGCCTTGGATCATTAGAAAACTCACATAAAGTTTTAGGTGCCTATTTACGCATACAAACCAATAATAATCCTTCAAATTGGAGTTCATGGTTACAGTACTGGTGCTTTTCTTATAACACTACAGTACATTCCGAAACTAAGTACACACCCTTTGAGTTAGTGTTTGGTCATGTATGTAGATTACCTACGAATTTAAGTAACGATGTTGAACCATTGTACAATTTTGGGGATTATGTTTTTGAATTTAAATACAGGTTACAAAAAGCACAAAATGATGCAAGAAATAATTTAATTTTAAGTAAACAACGTAGAAAGTGTAATTATGACTTATGAAATAATCCCATTTTTTATAAACCAGGCGATACATTGTTATTAAAAAATTAAACTGGAAATAAATTGGATACTTGGATCTGGAACTGGAAATAGATTGGATACAGGCCCATATGTTGTAATAGAAGACCTAATGTTAAAATAAGTTTAAATGGTAAGCATGTTAGTACATAAAAATGGACTAAGTTGTATAAGTAACCGTAGATATTTAAAAAAAAATAATATTTAGATTACTATTTTTTTTTCTTCACTAAGGAAGAAGGTGTAATGTAGTGAGTAATTGTCTTTATAATATTTTATGTGTAATTTGTTTTCCTTTATAACCTTTTAGGTCAGCATTTTGTTTATTGTGCAACGGTTTCGTTTTATGTATGTTCATAATTATTATGTATTTTTGATTATTAATAAACTGGATCCTGAATCGTCTTGACGTTTCTATCAACCCTGACCAATGTGGCTTCACTAAGTCACATCTCAAAGTGTCTACTCCTAGACACATCTCAATAGCATATCGACGGACAGAACGAAACTATAAGGGTTCCTTAAGTATTGAGGAAGTATGAAGTATGAGGAGTAAGAAGGATGTATATATTAAAGTATATCAAAGTATTACCATTGCTGTCTATGCACTTTTGCCATCTCTTATGTAGTTCATTGATTCCTTTACTAAAAAAACACGGACAGGAATCAATAAAATCTTTGAAGGCGCTTTAGACTGTCCCATAGGAGTTGATTTTTTTCCCTTGCAAGAAGTTATCCAAATTTGGAAAAAACTGGTAATCTGTTGGTGCAAGGTCCGGGGAATACGGTGGATGAATTAGACATTCCAATTGAAGCTCCTCTAATTTGGTAGCCGTCTGTTGTGCAGTGTGTGGCGTTGTCCTGAAACAGCAGTGGCCTAGATCGAATGACCAACCTCAGTTGTTTAGCAGCTAGCTTTTCCATCATGATTTGCAGTTGCTGGCAATAGACTCTGCCGTAATCGTAGTGAACGCCACCGGCACTAGTCCACTGTTTGGTGTCTTTTCACAAGTAACTATTTTTGAGTCAATTTTCGCGTTGGCCAGGCTTTGGCTGGTTCGCCAGGGTTCAGCCATTGCGATAAGCGTTCCCGATTATCGTACAGGATCCACTTTTCATCAAAGGTTAATGATTCGATTTAAAATCCTTTCATTATTGTGCCGGTTGAGTAATGTAACGCAGCAGTCGACGCGTGTTTGTCGGTTTGCTGCACTCAATTCATGAGGTACCCGCCTTTCAAGCTTTTTCACCTTCCCAATTTGCTTCAAGTGGATTAAAACAGTTTTATCACTAACACCGCAGCCTGCAGCAAACTCGGGCGTGGTTTGCGATGGATCCGCTTCCTCAATAGCCTTTAATTCTTCATAATCAACTTTGGTCTCCGTCCGTCCACGGGGCTTGTTCTGCAGGTCGAACTTTCGAGAACGAAAACGTTGAAACCAAAAACGCACTGTGTTTTCTTTTGCGACACCGCCGCTATACACATAATTAATCCTTCCAGCCGTTTCTGCAACACTGGTGCCACGGAGGAACTCGTACTCGAAAAGAATGCGATATTTCAAGTTTTCTATTTTGTAAACAGAGTGACGCAAAGAAAAAAAGAAAATAGGAAAAAACAAATGAATTACGGTTTTCGAAACACAAATGCATGAGTAAATAGCGGTATAAATTTGAAATTGGAATTCCTAACCAAAGAAGATATATTTGAGATCAAAGTGGCCAGTACGACAAAACGCCAATTTCGTCGGTTAATTAAATTTTAAGTCGAGAATAGTAACCAAAACGCATTAGTGTAAACCGCATTAAAATTGGTTAAGCCGTTGACTTCGTACGCGCAAAAACAAATATCGCAGGAACCGTACATTTTTCTGCAATAAAAAGTAGCGTATGTGTTAATCAAGAGTCTAAACTACTACCATACCAAATTTCATCTAAATCCGTTCAGTAGATTCTGAGATTAGCGCGTACAAACGTACAAACAGATAAATAGACAAACAGACAAAAATTCTAAATATCATTGTTTTGGGTTCTATGTCGTTCATAAAGTCCCCCTGTAATAGTTTTTCTTATATATCTTCCACGTACAGACAGCGACCAGTTACGACTTTATTATATGTATAGACATAGATGAGCGCATGTAAGTTATAAAGTTCAGTCACATTTTCATTGAGTATCCTTACTTATTCATCAATAGAGACGGCATCGTACAGTGGATTCCATTCGATATTTCCTGCATCCGTACATAACTTTTTACTGTCTACTCGAGCAAAACAACGTACACAACATCCTAGGAAACGGTCTAGGAGGCTTTAACATGTATGAGAGAAAGATGAGGTCGTGATGGGAGAAACCTGGGGCAGGCAGTAGACCATGGGTGTGGACGAGGGAAGGGTCGGAGATGAGCATTAGATCGAGCCAAGTGTCATCACTATCGTAGTTATGATGAGTTGGTTGAAGAGATAGAAGGTGTAGACCAGCTGATCTAATTTAATTATTAAGCTTAGTCGGGCGAGGAGAGGAGTGGTTGCATAGGTCTGTATTAAAATCCCCCATGATAATGTGGTGCGCATATTCAGAACTCAATGAATCTAGGACCAACTCGATGTCAGAAAAGTAGTCAGCAGTTCAGGACAATCCTCCAAGGGCCAATTTAGTTCCTCTAACTCAAATGCTCCGGAATCCGGAACGCTGGTGAAAATTCAGAGCACTGAAAATAGACCTCTGCGCTAATAGAATAGAGTTGAAAATCGAACACATGAGTGTCGAGTTAAATGTCAATGTCATATAGGACAGCTCGACACTAGAAACTTCCATTTTCAACTCTATTGTATTAGTGCAGAGTTCTATTTTCAATGCTCAGAATTTTCAACGGCCTTCCAGATTCCGGAGCATATAGTCCCAGCCTAATACGTAAGTATGTTTATCATCATCATAACAATATTTTACTGTCGACTACTGAATATTTCAAACCATAGTCCACATGTCGCGTCTCGGTTTGAACTGACCCTAAATAGTAAATATGTAGTTCATATTTTTTAAGATCTAGTTGCCCGATGGTTAAAAGTAAAACAAAATCTTGTCACTTATATTTTATTTTCTTCTTCAAATATAAATGCTTTGGAGTTAAATATAGACACAAATATATTTTGAGTAGATATTAATATCATAAAATGTGCAATTGGATAAAAGTTGACGAGTAGACAAACTACAGTTTGTACGCCTGACGCATCATGAGGTTGAAATAGCAGTCGTTGTCAATGGACACGCTGATAGCACTGTAGTAGTTCATAAAGTCCTCCAGCGTCACCTAGAAAAACATAATGTTAAGAATTAGAGCATTTTCACATCTTAACCTACTGATATCCGATTGCAGACCGGAAACGTTCTTATATCTTTGGCATAAGTGCGTTTTTAGGGTTCCGTAGTTCACGTCTCGGAACCCTCATGGTTTCGTCGTGTCCGTCCGTCCATCTTACCGTCCAAACGTTAGTGCTAGAAATGTGACTTAACTTTGCATGGATATGTGTATTCACCACGTCGACAACGTGCTAAAATAATATCACGAATATTTTTTTTTCGTTTTTTTTTCTCTCACGTCTACCCCATAGCGTGGGGTAGGTATCATTAGATAGGTATTTTAAAAACAGTGAGAGGTTGCTATAACGATTTTTTGATGACGGTATTCCGTTTGCGTGATATTCAACTTTGAAGCGCATTTTTTTACACTACTTATTTAAATATAAACCACTTTTTGAGAACAGATCTTACTTTGCTCTAATTATTACCAACCTTGCCGTCCACCGTTCCTTCAGTTTCAAAGTTAACGAGGAACTTATTGAATATCACATCTGCCGTCTCCTCTCCGCTCATATATCTAGAAAAAGAGAGAAAATAGACGATACTTATTTGTCCTCGTTTTGTTGGATCACTTAGGTAGGTATTTAAACTTCGAGTTAGTTATGTCGCACGTGTTCCAACTTTTAAAAAACTGTAGTCGAACTGCCCCGTGGGGTATTTATAAGTGGCGAGGGGGTGTTGTTCCAATTATACACCCCAATTATACCCCCCCCCCCCCCCCGTTGAGGGTGAAATTCGAAAAAATCTTTTTTATAGCTGATCTACAACATAACTATTTGCTTGCCAATTACAGTACAATTCACCACTTTTAAGGGACGAATTTGAAAAAAAACGATAAAATACAATATGTTAAATCATTTGTATTTATAATTTATTAGCCTGGTTCTTTAGTATCATGGAAAAAAGATTTTCAATTTTTACCAAACTAACTTTCAACTCTTATTTTACCTGAAATCCTATAAATCCTGAAATAATAGCATGCCTTTAAGAGCATGAATCTCAATTTTCATTGAAATCCGTGTAGATTTAAAGATTTTCCCTTCAAACTTTCAACCCCTTTATGGATGGAATATTTCAAAACCCATTCTTAGTGCGCGTCTACACTGTAAAGTAGAATTGTCCAAATTTTTCATTTCCACGGTTTCCATTAGCGGTTACGGCTGTGCGTGCTCTATATTGTGTCAGTGAGTGAGGGGGACATTTCCTTTTATACTTATAGATTGTTTTATGTAGTAAATAGTACCTATTGCCTATTTCTTTATAATATTATTTGTAATGACTTATTTCTTACCTCGGGTGTGCTTGAGGAGAGTAAGCTCCTCTGATATCTTCTACTGAAATAATCCCTTCGCCAGTCTTGTCCAGTTTCCTGAAAGCCTGCTCTACAATGGCACGACGAGGATCGGACATTGGGGGCTGAAAAAGTTTCTGAGGTGAGTTAAATTTAAGTCCAAAACACAAAAAAAGAAACAAAACTCTTGTGGGGTTCAAAATTTATTGTTTAATTCAGCATCACATTCAATAGAAATAGTGAAACCTTAATAAATTAAATAATTTAAAAAAAACCCGACTTCAAAACAAAAGATACCTAAGCAGTAAGCAACGCACTAAAAAGACCGAAACAATATTGAGAAAACAAAGTACTAAAACCTAATTTAATTTAACATCTATTTTAGTTTAACAGACTACACTGTGAGCTAAAAGCCTAAGTGAAATGACTGTCATTATGTTTGGTAGCAGGCGGGACCCATTTGCAAATTATAAATCGTACAAAAATAAATGGGTCCCGTCTGCTACTAAACATAATTTCAATCATTACGTTGACGTTGCTTACGTAGTAACTATTTATTAATCTGTGGCTTAGGTATGTTATGTTTTGCAGTCGGGTATTTTTTTTTTATTATTTATTTTATTTTAGATTTTTTAGTTTCTCCAACACACACTTGGTCGATTTAAAGCAACAATACGACTATTAGAATGCATTGATTACAAATTTATTCAAATGATTAAGGCTCGAGTTCACCAAAAGTAACTTCACCATTGATTTTGTAACCGGTCGTTTAAATTTTAAACATGACTTTAAACAATGTCATTTTTTCCTGTTCACCATCGCTTCTCTTTCTCAGATTAGTAAATGGAGACAAAACTGGCCGTTTATGAATAAATGAGTGAGAAATGTAATACAACTAAATAAAAATGTAAGGCTACAACATAAAATGACATTTATGTTTCTACATTTTGATTTGGTTACGTAAAATTTAACGCTACAAAATTTTTAAGTTGTTATTTACTGTTTCTTTTGTTTAAAGAGCAATTCATTTTAACTAGGACGTATATTTACGTAAACCTTATTTCAATATAGTATCGTGTAGACCAGGGGTCTTCAAACTTTCCAGCCTTAGGGCCATACTGATTACTCCAGTAAGTTCCGAGGGCCAAAACCATATTATCATTGTTGCCGGTGATAAAAAGTGGAATAGTCCACTGATGAAAAAAAAGTCCGAAAAAGTACGCAACGTTTAAAAAAGGCTGCAGATCGGACTAAAGTCCGCAAAACGGCAACACTGCATATTATTAATTTTCCTGTCATTATCTGTAATTTCTAGATTAGTCGTAGAGTACGAGCCATGAGGAGTAACGTGACACGGCATCTGGTGGACACAAGCGGAAATAGGTAGTACCTTCTATCGCTAACAGATGGCGCTAATAGCACGTACAGAATAATCTCGTTGGTTCGAGAAAGTTCTGGTGTCTTCCACTCACTTCTAGATGGCAGCAATTGGAATATATAAGAAGGCTAGTGGCGCAACCACAAGTCAGTTCCTATGACACTGTTGTGAAATAAAATAGTGCGTACCTTCTTAAAACGTGTTTGTGCGTGTTTAAGTTTAAGACATCTTTGTAACAGTATTTTGATTTGAATTGTTGTTTTTGTGTGTGATTTAGTAGTATGGAAGAGAAGCGAAAAATTGATAGTGAATGCAGAAAATTCAAAGATCAGTGGAACATTCAGTATTTCGTAATTGAGTCCAGTAACAAGGCGCTATGTTTGATTTGCAATGAAAGCATAGCCGTTCTCAAGGAATATAACATTAAACGTCATTATGAAACAAAACATTTTCAAAATTACTCAAAATATACAGGAAGTTTGCGGACAGAAAAATTAGAAGCTATGAAGCGCGGATTGAAATCGCAGCAATCTTCATTTACAAAACTCAAAACTGAACAAGAGCTGCTCGTGCCAGCTTTCGTGTGGCTCTTGAAATTGCAAAACGTGGAAAACCATTCACCGATGGAGAAATGATCAAAGAATGCATAATTGCAGTAGCCGAAGAAATGTGCCCTGAAAAGGTAAATTTATTAAAAACTGTCAGTATGTCAGCAAACACTGTGGCTCGAAGGATAGAAAACATCGCTGAAAATATATCCTCTCAACTGTTCGACAAAAATGGACATGTTGAGTGGTTTTCTTTGGCCTTGGATGAGTCAAAGGATGTGTCAGATACTGCTCAGGTGTTGATTTATATTCGAGGAGTAGATAAAAGCTATGAAGTGCATGAAGAACTTCTTGATATGTATAGTATTCATGCCATGGCCATTAATCAAAAGAACCTTCGATGGAAAAACTTGAAATGTATTACAACTGATGTAGGCAAAAACATGAGTGGGAAAGATAAAGGAGTGGTCGCTCTTGTGTCAAAGGCTGTAGAAAATGACGGTGGTTCAAAACCATTAGTCATTGTAAATTGTATCATTCATCAACAGTCTTTGTGCGGAAAATGTTTGGATATGTCTGAAGTTCTGAAACCAGTCATATCAACTGTTAATTTTATCAGATCTTTTGGGCTGAATCACCGACAATTCCGACAATTTATTGAAGAGATTGGAGAAAATGACTTACCTTATCATACTGCCGGACGTTGGCTTAGTTGTGGGAAAGTCCTTCAGCGCTTTGTTGAACTTCGAGCAGTGATCGAAATTTTTTTGAATGCAAAGCATCGCCTTCTTACTGAATTACAAAACAACGCATGGCTGTGAAAGTTAGCGTTCTATGTTGATTTGACAAAACATGTGAACGAACTGAATTTGAGATTGCAAGGAGAAAACCAGCATCTTCCTGATTTATACACTAATATCAAATCATTCTGGAAGAAATTGATACTTTTTCAATCACAACTACGAAGTAAATGTTTTTCACATTTTAAAACATGTGAAATATTCAGCCTTACCACTGAGACTGAGTTTCCTATCGATTTTGCAATCGAAACTTTGAGTGCTTTGAAAATAAATTTTGATACTCGTTTCTCGGACTTTGATGCCATTGCGAATCAAATTAAGATTTTTCAGAATCCTTTTGATACTGACATTGAAACCCTAGCCCCGGAACTTCAAATGGAAATGATTGATCTACAGTGCAGTGATATAATTAAGAACAAATATCAAAACTCATCTTTGTTGGAATTTTATAAGGGTCTTCCACTGACACAATTTGATAATTTGCATAAATTTGCTCGTGGGCTGTTTTCTGTTTTTGGTACTACTTATTTGTGTGAGAAGACCTTCTCCAAAATGAAGTACACAAAAAATGTTTACAGATCTAAATTAACTGATGAGCATCTTAAATCTCTTTTAATAATTGGTACAAGTAAAATTAGTCCACAACTACAAACTATTGTCAGTGGAAAATCTCAATTACATAAATCTCATTAGTATTTCATATTATGTCATTATGCTAGCTCTCCGCGGGCCGGACAAAATCTGTCCGCGGGCCGGATGTGGCCCTCGGGCCGTAGTTTGGAGACCCCTGATGTAACTCATAAATTCTATACCCGGCTTTTTTCGGGATCGCCCTTTTGGTGACAACAAATATGATTTAAAGTGAACACATTGGCAACCATTTCAGTGTTGTCGCCTCTGGGTCAATTTCGGAGTATCACCTTTAATAGATACTAACTACTATAGTCCGTTCAGATCTAATTTAACCTTAACTAGCTTTTGCCCGCGGCTTCGCCCGCGTGGGATAGTGTTCTATATTCTACTGACTGCAATATACTTCTTTATACAATATTGTAATTTTTTTAGGGTTTCGTACCCAATGGGTAAAAACGGGACCCTATCACCTCGACGCGACGTGCGAGACCGCTTGATATATATTTTACGCGCTTGAATATAAATTTTACGATATCTTCTAAATATAAGATATTAGGTCCTTACATATGAAATTGGCGTTTTGTCGTACTGGCCACCTTGTACTCAAATATATCATCTTTGGTTAGGAATTCCAATATAAAGTATATACCGCTATTTACTCATGCATTTGTGTTTCGAAAACCGTAACTCATTTGTTTTTCCTCTTTTGGGGATTTTTCTTTGCGTCACTCTGTTCACAAAATGGAAAACTTGAAATATCGTATTATTGTCAGGTACGAGTTCCACCGTGGCACCAGTGCTACAAAAACGGCTCGAAGGATTAATGATGTGTATGGCGGCGGTGTTGCAAAATAAAACACAGTGCGTTATTGGTGCCAACGTTTTCGTTCTGCAGAACAAGCCCCGTGGACGGCCGGAGCCCAAAGTTGATAATGAAGAATTGAAGGCTATTTTGGAAGCGGATCCATGACAAACCACGTCCGAGTTAGCTGCAGGCTGCGGTGTTAGTGATAAAACTGTTTTTTTTTGTAAGAAGCAATTGGGAAGGTGAAAAAGCTTGAAAGGTGGGTACCTCATGAATTGAGTGCAGCAAACCAACAAACGCGCGTCGACTGCTGCATTACATTACTCAACCGACACAATAATGAAGGGATTTTAAATCGAATCATTACCTGTGATGAAAATTGGATCCTGTAAGGTAATCGGAAACGCTCATCGCAATGACTGAACCCTGGCGAACCAGCCAAAGCCTGCCCCAAAGCGAAAATTGACTCAAAAAAAGTTACTTGTGAGCGTTTGGTGGACTAGTGCCGGTGTCGTTCACTACAGCTTTCTTAAATCTGGCCAGACGATTACGGCAGATGTTTATTGCCAGCAACTGCAAATCATGATGGAAAAGCTAACTCCTAAACAACCGAGGTTGGTCATTCGCTCTAGGCCACTGCTGCTCCAAGACAACGCTAGACCACACACTGCACAGCAGACGGCTACCAAATTAGAGGAGCTTCAATTGGAATATCTAAGACATCCACCATACTCCCCGGACCTTGCTCCAACAGATTACCATTTTTTTCCAAATTTGGATAACTTCTTGCAAGGGAAAAAAATCAACTCCGATGGGGCAGTCCAAAGCGCCCTCAAAAATTTTATTGATTCCTGTCCGAATGGTTTTTTAGTAAAGGAATCAATGAACTACCTATGAGATGGCAAAAGTGCATAGATAGCAATGGTATATACTTTGATTAAATAAATATATTATGTTTAAAAAAATCGACTTAATGTTCCTCCTTTACAAAACGCCAATGTCATATGTAATGACCTAATAATAATTTAAACTGTATGGTTTAAGGGGCCACTATAATGTGTATAAAATGCTTAAAGTGAGTAACGTATTTAATTCGATAAGGATCATAACTGTATCCGTCTAAAAAGCATCTGAAAATATCATACATAATAATAAGTATGAACTGGGCACGGGCAGCTAGTTTTATTAATTATTGTTATTTTCCTCGCTAGATAGCTCATCATAAAGTGCTATAGGACGAAGCGCGACCTTTGAGGCGCTATATATAGGCACACGCCAACGGCCAACTCGTCCGGTCCAACCGCTATGTCCCTGAATTTTAAATCTGTAATATCTTCGAAAATATTCATTTAAATTACATGCTGTAAAGCCAATATGGCCATTGGTCTATTTTAAATGCATAATGTATTTAAGGTACTTAATTGGATTAGGATTAATGCTGTATTGCTTAAAGTCGCTTCGTAAATAAGCCATATTTCTCGTAAAAAGTAAAGGATAAAAAATGGTTATTGTGGGTTATCCCTAAGAGATAGACATATACCATCGCAATTTTTTTGTAGACCTTTTTAAGGTGTACAATACTGCTGTAGTATTTAGTTGGAGTAGCTGGATAAGGATTAATGCTGTATTGCTTAAAATCGCTTCGTAAATAAGCCATTAATTCTCGTAAAAAGTAAAGGATAAAAAATGGTTATTGTGGGTTATCCCTAAGAGATAGACATATACCATCGCAAATTTTTTGTAGACCTTTTTAAAGTGTACATTACTGCTGTAGTATTTAGAACATTTTGATATATCTCGTAGGTTTCAGTCAGCATTTGCAATGTAAGCGCAAAAAAATATGTTTATTTACATCACATTATAAACCTCTAAAATTATCAGTGTCTCTCTACTATATTATGCATGTTATATAAACCTTCCTCTTGTGTCACACTATCTACTAAAACAACCCGCATCAAAATCCATTGTGTAGTTTTAAAGATCTAAGCATACATAGGGACAAACAGAAAAAAGCGGATATGTTTTATACTATGTAGTGAAGAAAACAAAGGGTGACAATATATCACATAGGTAATGCTACCAAATTAAATATCACTCATAGGTCTATTTTCCCCAAAAGTGCATTTTTCTCGATGAAGCTGATACATCAGAGCAAAATAAATTACATATTCGGATTCAGCGACCAAAAATACGTAAGGTGTCACTTGTACTTTAGCCACTCAGTTCACCGTGGTCGGTCCACCATTTTTGGTCCATTCCCTACTCGACTATATATGCTATACAATAAAGAAATAAACATAAAACTATAAGAAATACTAACACGAATTTTGACGAGGAACTCGTCGAGACTAATCGAGCCGCTCGCGTCGGTGTCGAACTGATTGAAGACAGACTCCACATCCTGAAACATAATAAAGACATACCTAACATTATAATTTAGAATCGAATATACCTATCTACTTATATAAAAAGAAAGAACGTCACGGTCCTTGTTCTGTAGATTAATTAATAGAAGTAAGCAAACCCTATATGGACGATTGGATACGAGTATAAGAAAAATCTACAATCCATAGTAAATAATTAAGCAAATATAAATTACAAATAGTATAAAAGCTAGTATTTCATTAGTTACTTTAAAATAACCTTACTTCTCTGCTCAGCTCGATACCAGCTTCTTTGATGCCGTGGACAAATTCCTTTTTCTTGAGCTGTTTACTGCCATCGTAGTCCATTCGCCGGAAGCTCCTGAAATTGATGTTACGTTAAACATTACAAATAATATATGTGATCTATGAGTTACTTTTGTGGAATCTATTCCAACACATTCCGTAACTTTTGAAGACGACCGACAAACTGAACATGCGATTTGCAATTTATTGCGTATTAGGCTGGGACTATAATAACTCCGGAATTTGAAAATTTCGAGCATTGAAAATAGAACTCTGTGCTAGTAGTTAATACAATAGAGCTGAAAATTTAACACACAAGTGTCGAGTCAAATGTCAATATCATATATGACAGCTCGACACTTCGATTTTCAACTTTATTGTATTAGCGCAGACTTATATTGTCAGTGCTCTGAATTTTCCCGTGCCCGCCGGATTCCGGATCATATAGTCCTAGCCTAAGGTACCTGTGATGATACTCGCCGCTACGCTATCGCGGTCTTTCAAAAGAGTGGGAGTTTTACGGACACGCCATGAGAGACGCTCAGTCAGTAAATCATGGTAACTACTTGAACTGAAAAGCATAATATTATATTATACATTTCTGTTATAGTAGTAGCACAGATTACTAAATAGTTACTACGTAAATAGTAGCATTATGTATTCTAATCAAATCATGGAACCAATGAAATTAATGGCTTAAATCAGATCTCAATTATATCTAGCCTCCAGGGACCAGGCATAGTAATAAAGAGAATAAATTGAATACTCTCATTGTGATATGTTTGCTGACGATTGCAAAATTTATAGAGTTGTGAAGAATCTTGATGACGCGGAATTAATTCAGAAGGACTTGGATTCTGTTTACCATTGGTGCCAAATAAATGGAATGGAACTTAACGTTACTAAATGTAGTCACATTACATTCACTAAAAAGATACGTCTTAAGATTGAGTCTCGGTATTCTATTAACGGTGTACAAGTCTCTGAAGTTGACACAGTCCGTGATTTGGGAGTCTTGTTTGTAAAAAATTAACATTCGCTCCTCATATCGATACAGTCGCCAAAAAAGCAAGTAAACTATCGGGCTTCATCAAAAGAAATAGCAGAGACTTTAATTACATTAGGATCGTAACCTGTCTATATAAAACTTTAGTTCGTAGTATTCTGGAATATGCTGTCCCGATCTGGAATCCTACTTATCGCTAACTAGTGGCTAGACTAGAGCGCATTCAACTTAGTTTCACTAGGTACTTATGTCACAGGGATAGAAAATGTCCTTCCACGCTGAATTACGAATCGAGGCTAAAACACTTTAAACTTCAAACCCTAGAGGAGCGCCGGAAAATATCAGATGTTGTAACACTTTTCAAAATTACAAACGGTATTATTTCGGCCCCCGATGTTCTGAGTCAACTATATTTAAGGATACCACGTACAATACCTACCAATACCACGTACAAAATAGATTTCCCATAACACGGGGGTATTCTGTACAGATGCTGCGCGCACAAATGTAGGTAAATTTTTTCCCATGAACCGCATGATCTATTGCTATCACTCACTTCAGGCTGGCATTGAGTTGGACATTTTTAATGACAAACTAATTACATTCAAAAGAAAATTAATAAAGTCATGTGAGGACGATGGTACAGATAGCTCGTAATATTTTTATAACTATTTAATAAGAATCTAAATTTTATCATATCTATAAATTTGTTTTTACTACTTTCATTTTTATTTTAATTATTTATCTCAATTCTATTGTATCTTTGTTATGATATTATGTTTTTATCGTAGTAATGAATTCATTTTATTTATTATAAACTATTTCTTAACTTTAACTTTAATCAATTTTTAAATTAAAGTAATCTAATTTGTGTTATTACTCATTTTAAAATTTTATGTCACTATTAATTTTTTATATTTTATTTTTAGTATAATTGTGTTTGTAATGTAATTCAAATTTTCTTTATTTTAAAATTGACTAACATAAAATTATGTAAATAATTATGTAAATAAATAATAAATAATAATAATAATAAATTAAAAATTAATAATTAAAAAAAACGAAAAAACGTAAACTGAACGTCAGAGCAACAACAATATGTCTCGAAATTCTAAAATTATTTCTTAATATTTATTGCGTTATACTTGTATAAATCAATACCAATTACGTTTGGAACACCACAGAAAATTCTACAAGTAATTTTAAGATATACCAACGCCTGGATATTATTACGCCTGGATAACGCCAACCCCGACTTATTTTACCGACCGGATTACTTTGGAGCAGTGAATGGCTTAGAACGGCCCAAGTTGAGTAAACGATGTTTCCTACTTACACCCCAAATACACACTGGATGTTTTATTGGACACCATAACATCGATGTACGCGGTTGGAGTAGTGAATGGACTAGGACGGCCACCATAACATACGATCGGAGCTGTCAACGTGAATGTCCAACCAAGCCCCATTAAGAGGAGGATAGTATTTTTTAGTAGTTTGCACCCCAAGAGGGCCAATTTGGGTCACAAGTAAACTATAGTTCAAGGTTTTTTATATTAGTTAAGCAGTTTTTTAATTTTTGTCTATAGTTTATCCTATTATATAAGTTATCATTTATAGTTTATCTTTCCAACCTATGACAAGCAGCCAGGATGCAGGGACCTCCACTAATATTTCGACCGTGTCCTTTGGAAAACTGCTGCAATGCTCCCACTGTTCCCGATATTTTGAAAAGCCAGCGGGGTTTGAACATCCACGTAGGCAAGTGCCACAAACAGCTTCCAATATTCATTCCCCAATAACCAATTCACTTCCGAACCCAATCTATCAAACAAATTTCTGGCAAGAAATATCCAAATTTAAACGTTTTGTACCAGTTCTAAGACGGATCCCTAGGGGTGCCAGAGGGACTGTAGCTAAGAAGCTTGCCGAGACAATACGCCACAGTGCTGGAGAACTCGAGGCAAGCCTGGGAAAATCTACTCACTTTTCCCTACCGATTTCTGCATATCACTAGAGATCCGCTAAACAATGCCCCCTCACTTCAAGAATCAAAAGAATTGTGTTTCGGACATTAACCTCAACCCAAATTTTTCTTCACATTCCTCGGTCAAACATAACATCGTGAAAACTGTGGAAAATAAAATAAGCGAGGGAGACATTAAGGATGCAGCGCGGCTACTGTTTTCCAATGACACGGTCGCCCCCGACTGCCCAGAAACCCTCATCGCCCTGCAAAACAAACATCCATCACAATCCAATCCTTTCACAGTTTCCAATGACGCATTACCACCACTACAAACGTTGACAGACAAAGTACGCGGAGCCATCTTGTCCTTTCTTCCGGGTTCAGCTGGCGGTCTCGACGGTCTCACCCCTCAGCATCTGAAGGACCTCACCAGCGGTTGCTGCGGGGAGACCGGCGAGAAGCTCCTGCATGAACTTACGAATCTGTGCAACCTGATGCTACGTGGAGGGGTCGCATCAGATATCGTAGACATTCTGTATGGAGCTAACCTCTGCACCTTGAGGAAGAGAGATGGTGGCATTCGTCCGATTGCTGTCGGCTCCACATACCGGCGCCTTACAGCCAAACTAGCTTGCAAATCAGTCACTTCCCTCGCGTCATACTTCCAGCCAAAACAGCTCGGTTTTGCCTACAAAGGGGGTTGTGAGACCGCCGTTCACTCTTTCAGGACAGCTATCCACAATCAAGGCGATGATGTTTTTCTGAAGGTCGATGTCACAAACGCTTTCAACTCACTTGACCGAGGCGCCATGTTGGCCCAAATTAAATCTAAAGCACCTGCCATTTTACCATTTATGCTCCAGTGTTACAACGACCCCACCAAACTCATTTACAAATACTCATCTCATCCGAAGTGGGCTGCCAACAGGGCGACCCTCTAGGTCCAGCAATCTTCAGCCTTGCTATACACCCGGTCATCGAGCTTCTAAATTCAAAATTTAATGTTTGGTATTTGGATGATGGGACCCTTGGAAGCGATGCACCCACTGTACTATCCGACTTCTGCACTCTGATCCGCGAGTTCGAAAAAATAGGTCCGCAGCTGAACCTAGGTAAGTGCGAACTTTTTGTGCCAGACAGTTGTGGGGATAGAAACGTGCTTATATCCAGCTTTAAAGAAATAGCTCCACAACTGTCTGTCATTGAAAAGGATTCGCTCTTCCTTTTGGGCTCACCTATTTTAGACGAATCTCTCCCGGACTTCATAGATAACAAATTACAAAATTTTAATGAAACTTTAGACCGCCTCCTCCAAATTAACTGTCACATGGCTTTTACCCTAATCCGTTTTTACATTTTCGTACCTAAATTGACATACGTCTTACGATGTTGTCAACTGTGGAAGTTCCCTCAACTTCTCAAACAGTTGGATGATACCATAAGACAAACGCTCTCCACTATTTTGAATACAAATTTCGATGACCGCGCATGGACTCAGGCAACGCTTCCAGTTAGGTTCGGTGGCCTGGGTATTCGAAAGCCCTCTGACATATCGCTTCCGGCCTTCTTGTCCTCAGTCCACGCGAACCACAGTCTTATCTCCAAAATACTACATCACCAATCCTACTCCAATACAGTTCCCTTTCTGGACGAGGCCAAGGACGCCTGGAGCGCAACTAGTGCTTGTAGCGAATTGCCTGATAATACTTTTTCCCAAAGGCTCTGAGACGAGCCACTCTGCAGACTGGTACGGAATAATCTACTTAATAAGTCCTCCAGTCCTGTGGAGCAGGCTCGCCTCTTAGCTGCGGAGAAGTGGGAGTCGGGCCTTTGGCTACAAGCATTACCGTCACCCAATAAGGGCAAATTGCTGGATCGAACAGCTTTCCGGTTAGCAATTTCCCTGCGTCTTGGCACCCCCCACGTTGTCCCCCATCGCTGTGTTTGTGGTGCAAACGTGGACAGCCTCGGACACCACGGGCTGTCCTGTCAACGAAGCGCCGGCCGCATCTCCCGACATCACTGCCTGAACGATCTCATCCGTCGGGCTCTTGACACCGCCGAGTGCCAGCTGTGCTGGAACCCTCTGGTTTGGCGCGCGACGATGGCAAGAGACCAGACAGTATGACCCTGGTCCCTTGGAGAGTGGGACGGGCTCTTGTGTGGGACGCTACTTGCGTCGATACACTTGCTCCGTCCCATGTCCAGGGCACCTCGAGTTCTGCAGGTGCGGGCCGCCAATCAGGCGGAAAACCTCAAGCGGCGCAAGTATGGGAACATTACATGGGGTCTGGGTGCGCACAAACTTTGCAGAGAAATCCCCAAAAAACTCATTGAGGCCACCCGAGACCCCAGAGCCGGCACCTACCTGGCCCAGAGAATAAGTATCGCAATCCAGCGAGGAAATTCTTTGAGCCTTCTAGGTACTCTGCCTGGTGGGGACGACCTGGGAGATTTCTTTGTTTTGTAGCATTTTAAGTTTTGGAGTAGTTATTTTTTTTTTTTAGTACTTACCTACTTTTATAGTTTGTAAATATTTTAAATAGATCCTGACATGTTATTGTAATTAACGACAAATATCTAATTTCACAAATTATGTAAATACCTGTAATTGGCATGCAAATGTAAAATAGAGTGAGACTATATTAAGTCATAGCCGCTGTATATTTTTGTAATGCTGTTGGTGTTTCTAAATAAATAAATAATTAAGAGGCGAGTTACTTATAGGTACTGTGCGTCAACAAATTCATAAAACCAAGCTATGGATACTAATACAGATAAAAGAGTATCCGTAATAGTAATCCGTATTCAACCCACGGAATATAAAACACAAGAGGAAGGAGGAAGCGAGTCTTAACTGGTCTCACTTGCTTTGTGATTGCTCGTGTTCGTGTAAGTGTTCTGCCGGTGTTTTTCATACGCGTGTTTCATTAAAAAAAACTCCTTATAATGACTCGAAGTTCCATCCTTGAGAGCAAAAAGAATAGTAGCACTAAGAACTTACTACGATCAGGTGTTTTTTATCATCGGTAAGTCGTTATTTAATTTATAATTAACTAGCCTTTGTCCGCGGCTTCGCACGCGTGGAATAGTGTTCTAGGAGAAAAAAAACTTCTTCAGCAAATAACTCTACTCACTGTAATATACTTCTAGATACAATATTGAAAAGGTTTTCCTACCGACCGGTACCGCCGCACCGCAACCGCCATGTCCCTGCATATTAAATCTGTAATATCTTAGAATATATTCATTTAAATTACATGTTGTACAGGGCCATATTGATCTATATTAAACGCACAATGTGTTTGAGGCATTTAATTGGATAAGGATTAATACTGTATTGCTTAAAATCGCTTCGTAAATAAGCCATTATTTCTCGTAAAAAGTAACGGATAAAAAATGGTTATTATGGGTTATCCCTAAGAGATAGACGTACCACCGCGGACTTTTTTCTTATACTTTTTTTGTAGACTTTTTTAAGGTGTTCAATACTGCAGTACATTATTTTGATATATCTCGTAGGGTTCAGGCAGCGTTTGCAATGTAAGCGCATAAAATATGTTTATTACATTAGAGACCTCTAAAATTATCAGCGTTTCTCTACTATATTATGCATGTTATATACATATAAACCTTCCACTTGATCACTCTATCTATTAAAAAAAACCCGCATCAAAATCGTGTCATCAAATCAAATCAAAAAGCTTGTAAGATCTAAGCATACATAGGGACAGACAGAAAAAGTGACTTTGTTTTATACTATGTAGTGATAAATATTCTTTCAGACAATCCTCTGTTCATTTAAAATATAGGTGAAAATTAAGAATGACACGTTTTACTATAGAAATAAAGTCTAAAATAGTACGTGCCTAGACCGCATGTGCCATCTAGTGTCGACTAGCACAATCTGAAATTATACCCAGGCGCGGGTGGAACGAACAATGGGGATCGTTCTTCTAGACTGTTACGCCAACTAGTGTCAAGTATCCAAAACAGTTGGGATCATGTATTTAACGTAAACACATGTGATTTATTTTTTAATAATTATAAATAAAATATATTTAAATTTTTTAAATAATGCCAGCTTCGAGAAAAAATTGTTGTATTCTTGGATGTAATAATACATCACGTCGAGAACGTGGATTCAGTGTGGAAGTGAAATTTTATGAATTTCCAGAGAAAATAGTAAAACGTAAACAGTGGATAAATGCAGTGAAAAATTAGGTGTAAGTACAATATTAATTAAAATTATTAAAAATGAACTGCACCATTCAGTAAAATTATAACATTTAAATACGATATATTATGTAAAAATTGATCATTTAATTGATGAAATTTCAAATATTCGTGACAGTTATCTTATAGTTATAACTTAACCTTTTAATTATTTTCTTTGATTTCAGAGAAAATCCAAAAGACTGGGATAAAATACCCCACATAAAAACTCAAGTCGAAAACAAAAATGCTATTTTTATCATGCCTCCTTTTGGCCACAAAGATCAATTCACCCCTGAAGAAGTTGACGAAACATACAACATTGCTTCTGTGAGGATACATATAGAACGAATAAATCAACGAATTAAGGGCTTTAGAATTCTATCAAAAGTACCTAATTCATTATTTCCTCATATTGATGAAATTGTTTTTGTTATTTGTGCTTTGGTAAATGTACAGAAGCAATTGTTTAAAGAAAAAGAAGTTGTCAAATAAGTCTTTTTCAAATAATTGTAAAAACTAAATAAAATTTCTAATTGTATTAAATAAAAACGAATTAATTGTTTACAAAAAAGAAAGGTTTTATTTTCTTAAATAATTTCAAATTTAATGTTTTTATTTCTCTGTTTTATAATAACTCTGACATAAGGTAAGTAGAGACACATAAAATATGATAAACATTTTTATATTATATTATTTGCTTGTAATATTAAATATTTTTAACAAAGATAACATTTATAAAACTTTTCGTAATGAATTAGTACAAAAAATAATTTCTTACGATTTGTTTAAATTAAAAAAAAAATATAGTATAAAAATAATTTTAGGCAACTTTAAAATCTCAAGTCTTAGAGATAACAAGTAGGTACCTACTATAACATTTTTTCAATACCGCACATTTGGTCGAATGCAAAATTATTCTTAGGTCATTTTATAATAATAATCTAAAAAGTAATGTACTAATGATAATCATAAATGTATTGTTACTTAGTTGAGTCTTTGGCGTATAATTTTTGTATGTATTGGGTAAACTTTTCAAGATGAGGTATTAAGTTATTCAACAATTTGAGTTGAATAATTGTTTGCCTTTCTCATCGTTCTGGCCATGTATTATATTATTGACTATTGGTTTAAATCCATATATTATTATTTTTTCCATTGTTATAACTTATTTTTAATGTTATTAAATATTTGTTTTGATCCCACTATGTTCACCAATGAAACACCAGAGAGCGCTCACTTCGACAGTAGTGCTGTGTCTATATTTCACGCACGATCCCTATATTATGGTTGTGGCATCATCGATTTATCGATTTATTAATTTTAGATATTATTGTTACTTTAACTAAAATTAAATAGTTACCTATACTTCTATATGTATATTAATATTATAAAGCTTTACCCCCTTACGAATAAAAAAATTTACACAACGGATAACTTAAACAAAGTTGCTGTCTTTGTCTGATGCATTGGAAAAGTCACTTAACAGACAAAGACAGCAACGTTGTTTAAGTTATCCACTGTGTAAAAAATTTTATTAGTAAGGGCGTAAGAGTTTAAACTATAAAGAAACTAGATACTGGTTCGAAATGAAAATTATTTCTGTGTCGCATAGTAAATTTATTAAGGAAGGCTTTAGGTGACGTCGACGAAACTTGAAATAGGTTATAAGTAGTGATCGGATTAGCTAGTGCAATTTAGAGTTAACAACCTCAATCATTATATTAGTATGGATATGCTCGCAGGATTGCAGAATTTCCGAAATATTCAATCCATAAACAACGCCGAAATCCCCAAACATGTATCTATTCCAATCAATATCAATTCCAAATCCAGGGTATAGAATAGCTCCCCACATCGATATCGGTGACGGTGGTTTTATTGAAACCCGGCTAGCTACGCAGGAGTTATTTTATAGTGACTTAGTGTGTGCGCAGTATGTGTGAGTGGCCCTTCACTCTTTATTCCTTTACTCTCGAAAACCAGTGGGACGGACAGACCGATATGACTGGCAAGAGATCAGGCGCAGGTCCGACTTTTTACATGCCCATCCGACGCATGGATCATCTTTCTTGTCAGACAAGCAGGTGATCAGCCTGCATTGTCCTAACCAAACTTTGAAACAAAATTTTTTGTTGTTCCAATGCGGGAAACGGACCCACGAGCTTCGAGTCGAGAGCCAAGCTCTAAACCACTGAACCACGGAGGCTGTTATCCATAGTATCCAGGGTAAGTATCAAGGTATCAAGGGTATTCTTGGAGCAAAATCTTACTTTTTGGTAGCATATGGGTTACTTCAGAAAAAGTCAAAATCACCATATTTTTACCTCGAAATTTATATGGACACATAGTCCATATAAATTTCGAGGTAAATCCCATCAAGTCACCACTTTGGTGACGACGGGACCAACTAGGTACTACGAGGGCTGCACTAAAAGTATCGGGAATGGAATATTTCCACTGTTCCTATAATATTAAAATATTTTTATTTTGAAACTCCCTGGTTTTAAAAATCGAATACCATTTATTTATTTAAAAAAAGATTTTCGGTCTTGTCACAAGGTCTTGTCAAACTTGTTTAGTCGTTGAGAAAATGGAATTGACTCGAGAAAATTCTAGAGCGATGACTTATTATGACTTTTGAAGTGGTTTAACACAAAAACAGTGTGTTGACCGGATGATTTCTGCATTTGGTGATGAAGCCCCATCCAAAACCAATTAATCGCTGGTTTGCTGAATTTCAACGTGGACGTGTCAAGCTCAGTGATGATCCCCGTCAAGGTCGTCCAAAAACTGCAGTCACCCAAGAAAACGTTGATGCTGTGCGTAAGCTGATTGAGGAAGATCGACATGTGACATACCGCGAAATTCAGGCAACTTTAGACATTGGCATGAGTCAAATACAAATAATCTTGCATGAACAATTAGGTGTAAAAAAGTTGTTTTCCCGATGGATACCGCATTTGCTCTGTGAAGAGCAAAAAGCGGCTCGCGTTACTTGGTGCGTCAGAACTCTCGAAAGATTCCACGCAGGATCCTCAAATGCTGTATACAACATCGTATCAGGTGACGAATCCTGGATATACGCATACGAACCCGAAACAAAAAACCAGTCACGAGTTTGGGTGTTCGAAAATGAGTTAAAGCCAACAAAAATTGTTCGTTCACGGAGTGTTGCAAAAATAATGGTGGCCACGTTTGTCTCCAAAACCGGCCATGTTGCGACTATTCCTCTTGAGGGAGAAAGAACTGTTAATGCAGAATGGTATGCTAACATTTGTTTGCCACAGGTCGTTTCTGAACTCCGCAAAGAGAACTGCAACCGCCGCATCATCCTCCATCACGACAATGCGAGTTCTCACACCGCGCACAGAACAAAAGTTTTTAGAGCAAGAAATCATAGAATTATTAGACCATCCGCCGTACAGCCCCGACCTAAGCCCTAATAATTTCTATACTTTCCCTAAAATAAAGAATAAATTGCGTGGTCAGAGATTTTCATCGCCTGAAGAAGCTGTAAACGCCTACAAAACGGCCATTTTGGAGACCCCAACTTCCGAATGGAATGGTTGCTTCAATGATTGGTTCCATCGTATGGAAAAATGTGTCAAATTTCGCGGAGAATACTTCGAAAAGCAATAAATACATTTTTAAATAGTAATGTTGTGTCACTTCCTTGATTCCCGAAATTTTCAGTGCCGCCCTCGTATATACACTTTACATCAAAAAAAAATAATTTTGAAAATAGGTCGAAAGACGGCGGAATTATCGTTGAGCATACAAAAAAAATATATAGAGCCGAATTGTATAACCGCCTCCTTTATTTTGGAAGTCGGTTAAAAACTAGTATTTACCCGCGGCTTCGCCCGCGTAAATTTAGGTTTTAAACTTTCATCCCCTATTTTACCCATCTAGGGGCTGAAATTTAGAAAATGCTGAAATACGTAATCATTATATTTCCGTCCTCAATTCTTATGCAAACGAAATATTATGCAAATATATCCAAGGAATAAAAAGTTTCATACAATTATATTATTAAGTATATATATAATATTAATTCTCTGCAAAATATGCTGATGTGCAGTTGCAAACTTATTTTTCGTTCGCACGATCAATAATTATAACCCTTTTACATACACATCGATTGATTGTAGAATCAATCGATTTTCTAACATCATTAACATTCATATTATTACCATCCCTATTTGAGTGAGCAAGGTGTAACAGTTTTGTTCAAGCATTCTAGAGAAAAACAATTACGCGAGTTTGAATTAAAACTATATCATAACATGATGGTAAGGTGCAAATTTGCGTGCAACTTTTAAGAGTGGCCATATAGTGTCAAATAGTTGAACTAAGTAGTAAAAAGATGGTCGAAAGCACGTCGAAGGAATGCCGATAAAAGTCACAACGTGTAATTGCTAAATTCTACATTTATTATAGCAAAGGCGTTATGGTCATTGGTCATTCATTAAATGGCGTTTTGTATCATTCTTAATAGTCGTTATTACATTGTGATTTTGAGAAATTATCACAGTTGTAATTGGTTAATTTTCAGTGTGCGTAAAATGATTTTGTGTGAGTTTGGCGAAAGCGGTTTTCAATGATCTTTCCAGATATGTGTTTTATATTGTGTGTTTCCTCCTGTGTTTTATATTCCGTGATTCAACCCGTAGATTATTTACCCCCATCCTACGTACCTAACGTGGTTTTTAAGGACGAGCCCGGGGTTCAAAATCTATGGGTTGAACACGGGTTACGGAATAAACCGATATAGTAGGTACCTTGCCAAGTGTAAAATCCCAGAAGAGCCACGCGACAGACATAGCAAGCGTAGTTTCTCAAGCGGGTCGGTCGCCGAAGCCAAAGCTCTAGTGCTGTGCTCCATCAGCTCCTCATCCTGACGCGAAGTCGCCGATTGTGAGCGGTGAAAGGCTACTGCAAAATTGAAATATGAACTGTTTTACCAGTAACGCAAGTTCCAAAAAGTACGAGGTTCTTACAAATATGCAATCAGCAACACTAATAGCTCAGTCTTTTGGACCAGAAAGAGGGGGTTAAAAAGTTTGGAGTACTTACTGGAAAGGTTTTTGGGAGTTTTGAGAATTTATACTTTTATAGATTTTGATGTCTTCAGTGATCTACACACCAAATCCGCTGACCCGGCGGCACAGCCCGGCGGCTTAGTGCCGGCGGGTTAACCCGGCAGCTTCAGAACGTCAAAAGCCGAACGACTTTGCCGGCGGCAATGCCGGCGGCACGACAGCCACGGCATGTGATGTTCTAGTAATTGCCTTATACTCGTAGAGATTGGACGTGTGTTTCGAATAATTCAGAAGTAGTATTTTCAGTACCTAATAGACATGGAGGAGGACGATAACAGTGATTTAATACTAGCAGTTTGTGGAGTTATTATCGGTGGATCCTTCAACACACGAAACTATTGGGTTAGGCCAAATTTAATGAGTCGCAATAAATACAGTACTTGTCAAAGATTAAGTGATTTAAAGGAAGACGACTTGGTTCTACACAAACCCATTTCTTTTAAGACTTTCCTGTCATTAACCAGTACCGACTTTGAATATTTACTGAATATTGTTGGAAACGGAATAGCTAAACAAGACACAAATTATAGAAAAGCAATTTCATCAGTGGAAAGATTGTCAATAACGTTAAAATACCTAAGCTCTGGAAATTCGTTTAGTAGCCTGTGCGACGTCTTTAAAGTCCTCAACTAATTTCAAGCATTATTCCTGAAGTATGTGATGCTATGGTTGAAGGACTTTCAGATTATGTGAAAATTCCAAGGACTCAGGAAAGATTGAGAGGAATTGCAGATGTATATTTAAAAAGATGGCAAGTACCCAATTGTCTTGGGTCACTGGATGGGAAACACGTAAAACTTCAATGTCGCCCAAAAAGTGCAAGTGATTATATCAACTATAAAAAATATTTCAGTATTGTGCTCTTTGCTTTAGTAGATGCTGATTACAATTTTTGTACGCTAATGTGGGATTATGTCCCACAATAATGAAATTCAGCATTATGTCGATTGTTAAATGATAATGAATTGAATATACCACATAAAACCCCTTTACCCGGAAGGAATCTACCAGTACCGTATTTTTTTTTTGGTGATGACGCTTTTCCATTGCAACCCCATATTATAAAGGCTTATGATGGTAATTACAGAAAGGGATCATCTAAGAGGGTTTTTAACTATAGCGTATGCCGAGGGCGAAGAGTAGTTGAAAACGTGTTTGGGCAGTTAACACACAAATTTAAGATTTTTCATAGACCTATTCAGCTAATCCAGAAAAAGCTACTACTGTAACTTTGGCGTCTATACATGTATTTAATTATATCAAACGAACCGCTGCAGTACAGCAAAATGAATACGATACTGAAAATAATCAAGGAGAAGTCATTCCCGGTGAATGGCGTAGGCATCTTGAAAATGAAAGTTGCTTAGTTAATATGTCAGGAGAAGACAATCAAACCTCGGATACAACAGTGACCGCTGAGGATACAAGAGTGGAGTTGACTCATTATTTTCTTTCTAATGTCGGAAGATTAGAATGGCAATATAACCAATAAACGCCTCTTAGTCGAATAAAATAATTCAGAAGTAGTATTTTCAGTACCTAATAGACATGGAGGAGGACGATAACAGTGATTTAATACTAGCAGTTTGTGGAGTTATTATCGGTGGATCCTTCAACACACGAAACTATTGGGTTAGGCCAAATTTAATGAGTCGCAATAAATACAGTACTTGTCAAAGATTAAGTGATTTAAAGGAAGACGACTTGGTTCTACACAAACCCATTTCTTTTAAGACTTTCCTGTCATTAACCAGTACCGACTTTGAATATTTACTGAATATTGTTGGAAACGGAATAGCTAAACAAGACACAAATTATAGAAAAGCAATTTCATCAGTGGAAAGATTGTCAATAACGTTAAAATACCTAAGCTCTGGAAATTCGTTTAGTAGCCTGTGCGACGTCTTTAAAGTCCTCAACTAATTTCAAGCATTATTCCTGAAGTATGTGATGCTATGGTTGAAGGACTTTCAGATTATGTGAAAATTCCAAGGACTCAGGAAAGATTGAGAGGAATTGCAGATGTATATTTAAAAAGATGGCAAGTACCCAATTGTCTTGGGTCACTGGATGGGAAACACGTAAAACTTCAATGTCGCCCAAAAAGTGCAAGTGATTATATCAACTATAAAAAATATTTCAGTATTGTGCTCTTTGCTTTAGTAGATGCTGATTACAATTTTTGTACGCTAATGTGGGATTATGTCCCACAATAATGAAATTCAGCATTATGTCGATTGTTAAATGATAATGAATTGAATATACCACATAAAACCCCTTTACCCGGAAGGAATCTACCAGTACCGTATTTTTTTTTTGGTGATGACGCTTTTCCATTGCAACCCCATATTATAAAGGCTTATGATGGTAATTACAGAAAGGGATCATCTAAGAGGGTTTTTAACTATAGCGTATGCCGAGGGCGAAGAGTAGTTGAAAACGTGTTTGGGCAGTTAACACACAAATTTAAGATTTTTCATAGACCTATTCAGCTAATCCAGAAAAAGCTACTACTGTAACTTTGGCGTCTATACATGTATTTAATTATATCAAACGAACCGCTGCAGTACAGCAAAATGAATACGATACTGAAAATAATCAAGGAGAAGTCATTCCCGGTGAATGGCGTAGGCATCTTGAAAATGAAAGTTGCTTAGTTAATATGTCAGGAGAAGACAATCAAACCTCGGATACAACAGTGACCGCTGAGGATACAAGAGTGGAGTTGACTCATTATTTTCTTTCTAATGTCGGAAGATTAGAATGGCAATATAACCAATAAACGCCTCTTAGTCGAATAAAATAAAACTCATATCATAAATATTATTTTTAATTATTAAGTAGTTCCATGTATTATCCATTAAATCTAAAAGCATAAATTACACATAATGAGATACACTTTTATTGTGATTCGGATAATAAAGTTTTAAACAAAATAAGAAATGTGTTTTTGTAAACCAATAACATGATATTAAGTATTGGTAACAGTTCTACGTGTCACTTACTAAACTAAAATTAAATTAAAACTTGCTATTCCTTTCGCACATATGTCAATTTCTACTCGTGTGAAGGGAATAGTGAACACTAATTTTAAATTTAACTTTAATGTGGCACGCCTGAATAGCTACCAATATTATAAAAAAAAAGAAATTTAAATATTTATAACATATTTTGAAGATCTTTGTCACTATCAGAAGGATTTAGAGCAGTAGGTATTCTTCAACAAATGTTTCTAGTGACGAAGGTTGAATTGTTTGTGGATCTGGGTTTGTTCGGGCGGAGTATTCAGAAGAAGTTAAGTTATTTGTAGAAGGGCTTACAACCGTCTGTTGAAGTGAAGATGGTGTATAGTATACTGGATGACTGTGTGAACTAGAAACACTACTTGGTCCTGCAAAATCCGTAAATGTATCGGATATATATCCAGTTTCGGCTTTAAATATTATATTGTTGATCCGATGTCTCACAATAGCTTTCATTTGCCGATCCATTTGTCTTAACTGACCCGCAATATAATCTCCAAATAAACCATCCTCATCTTTTGTCACATTTGGTCGTTGGGAGACATTCCTCATAACATTCAATACTTCGGAAACCAAGTCTTGATTTCGATTGATTTAGGACTTATTTCGTTGCGAAGATGTATTTTCTGCCGACATCTATGGTAAACCATTTTGCTTTGATTGTGAATCTCGTTGAAAATCGTGGCTCGTCGACGGCGTGTCCTGCTAAAAAAGACGAATTATTAAACTTTGAGCAACTTAACCTAGACCATAGGCGGCTAACTCTTATTTACAATGGTTTGGCCATTGTAAAGAAGAATTATTTAGCTATTGATCCTAGCCTAATAAGTTTCTGCACGCAGTGGTTCATTGGTCCCATACAAAGTGCACATAGACCTTAAGATATACCTATACTAATAAACAAATTAATATAATTATATTTACTTACAGTATCGGTGGTAGGCACATTTTTGTTTTGCAAAAAATTTAGTGATTTGTAGGCAAACCATTTACTATGATAAAATATATCGTCAGTACCCGCACCAGACTTATTTGAATTATCTTCTTTTTTTTTCTCTCGGTAATAATGACTAGTTAAATTTTTTATCTTTCTCTCGTTTTCCGGAACATCAGTAGAAAATTCACTGGCAATTTAATTAAATGCGTCGTAACGCTTTGGCCGGCTTTTGTATTCACGGTTTTTTGGGTTCCATAATATTTCTTTTAAATGATAGAGGTCTATTAGTTTTATAACTTTTTCATCGTCCCACTCCATATTGGTTAGTTGATAAAAAAACAAAAAGGGCAGACACTTCACAACACCAGAGAATAAATAAATGATACGTCACTAATCTATGAAAGCCGGCAAACAACTGAGCAGTAGTCTCGAACGTCAAAGAGTGAAATCGGTAGATTTGCCATCTAAAATCGGTATAATTGTACCAAAAATCGGTATATGAAAAAAACCCAATAAATAATCATATTCGTTTATTTATTATTATTATGTAATCTAACCTTAGATTACATATTACAAACGATTATTATTAAAGTTCGACTTTCAGGCTTAATATATTTTGTTTCTTTAGAGCGTCTTTTCCTGATGTTATAATAATATTCTTATTGCAACTAATAGGCATAGTTGACGACTTTACGAATATCTTGCAGCCAACCTGAAAATTGTCCTTCCCATTCTTTTTTATAACACTGTTGATATTTTTTTCGTTTAGCGCACAAAATCGGTTCTTCGTCAGACGACATTTCACTGATTAATATAATATATTCTGGAGACAGATACTTTCTCTTCGGGGTCCAATTTATTATTATTATTATTCGGGGTCCAAACAAATAATGAAAACCTTGACTTAATGAAAAATAAAAGTGAGTACTCGTTCGGGAATCCACTTATCGTCGAGTTATAGGAGTCAAGGGTATTCCCCAAAATATTTGGAACATTATGCAATATTTATCCATACTTAGGTAACATTGGGGGATTCCCCGCAACGTTTATTTGAACTGGCTATATCAGACATTTATTATCTATGAAAAGGGTTGCCAATTTAAAAAGTGTTAAAATGCCAAATCGGTAGAAAAATCGGGAGAATTTCCATATATTCTCGGAAATCGTGGAAAAATCGTTGCATTTCGGTATTTCGGTAGAGCAGAGCTCATATCGGTAGAAATACCGAAAAATCGGTAGGTTCGAGACCACTGCCAGTTGCAGTGGAGAGGGATGCCGCCGGTACCGGCATTCTGCCGCGCCGGCTTGCCCGCGTGGGCGCAAGCCGGCGGCATGATTGTACAAAATGAGGCCGGCGGGTTGAGCCGGCGGCCTGTGCCGCCGGGTTAGCGGTTTTGGTGTGTAGATCGCTTTCTATTAGAATTTCAACTTTGCCACCTAGTAACTATACCTATCTTGAAATAAAGCATCCTAAAACGGTGTTTTGATGTTGTCTTCTTTCCAAATCATTTTACGATAAAAACATGTACTTACCTATTACAACAATTAAACTAATATAATTCCTGTATGCTAGAGTTTAGTAGTGCGACCCGGGGGACGGCAGGGGGAGAAATCTCACTCCTACCAGAGGTGATGCTCGAGTTTCGCGGTAGCCTAAACCTGTGTTAACCTAAAACAACGCTTGTAACGTAGTTACATTTCTTCTCCGTAAAATCAGTTATTTCGGCGTTACTCGCGTCATCTATAATTTGTATGCTTTATTATTTTAGTCATTCAGAGGCTTTAGCGCCATCTATCGGCGCACGTCCTTACTAAAAAGGCGTTAGCCCTTTAATATTTGGTTCATAGTTCGATTTTACTTGTCATAGATGTTTAAAAAAATTTAACCTCGAATACTAATTAAATACAGTAGAATTGCATTATTATATTAAATAATATATTGATTATTAATATAATATCTTTTTATTTTGATTTGAGGACTTTTTCTCTTTACTTTTAGTTTTTTTAGTTGTCAAATGTTTAAAAAAAGAAGACGGAGAGTTATATTTCTTAATTCCGTTTTTACGGTGAGTTTTTTTATATGTGTTGTGAAGTTTTATTTGGTAAACGACGCTTGTATTAAAACACATTATTTTTTCATGTAAATTATCACCTTGTAAAATTAGTTGTCAAATTTGGTTAGACGAACACGTGCTCATCTTTCCGTTTTTGCTTTGATATAATATTAGGATGTTTGTATCCATACTTTAATTGTTCTTTATATCCTCATTTATTTTGCTTACCCTTTATTTTGTGATGGTAACACAGCCCGTGATTTTGATCGTTTGGGGTTAAAATCATGCCGGTAAGACTCCAGCTCCACACGTTTGTATGGATTTTTCCAGGGACCTATACTCCGAGTTCAAGGCACCGTTTTACATGGACTTATGGCTAGTTTCCACACATCCGGATGCCTGAGTGCCGCTAGTTATTCCGGACGGATCTGACTGGCTTCGGACCCAGCTGCACCGCCCCTTGGACGATCTACGTCGCGGCGAACATACCGGCCTGAACGTCAAGAGAGACAGAGACGCTACAGGAAGTTGGGCTCCTCGCGCCACGTGCTGACTACATTCCCGGATCCAGTTATGTTGCCCGTGTGGTTAAAGCCCCTCCGATTCCCACAGACACCAAGAGGCTAAACCAGGTTGTTAGGCCTACTGCCCACGTCTCCTTTTTTTTAATATATTTGTCACGTTGGTAATTCCTCGTTTCATTTAAATTACCCGTAACACGCTAGTTTGCATTTTTCGCGCTACGTGCCATAATGTATTGGGGGTAGAACTTTTTAGTTCGCCTAATCAACCACGCGTGCACATCGTAGTGCTCGAGTCGACACGGACGGCTGGAGTAATTTTGCGCAAATATCTCCATCTTCCATCAAATAATGAAAAACCAATATTTATACGAGTTTTTCATTTGTTCTTCATCTAAATAAGGTTCATTTTTATCCATACAAACCGCTGGCAAAAACATAGATGTGACATTTTACTAATAAACTACTTACTAACTACGTCTCGTGCGTCGGACGGAATTGTTTTGTCAGCGTATTTTGGGTGCAAATTATTGATCGTTTTGTTTTAGTACCTACTGCATTTTATTACCTACTTAAATTAAAAAAATATATTATAATATTTATTATAAATAAGTAATACACAAAAGCCGATAAAATGACGGCAGGTAATTATGTATCGCCACTGACAATTATATGAATCCGGACCGATTGAAAAGAAAACGGAATTTTTCATCACTTCTTCATTATGTGACGATACGAGTAGCGAATAACAGAATTATTTTGGAAATGGTTTGGAAAAGTTATTGTCCATTTCACATTGTCCCGTATCGAAATTGATGTTACACTCTGAATCTGTGATTTAATTGCTTAGATAAACTTTTTTATTTAAAATCTAACCTGTATAATGCAAAATAACGATGACTGTTCTTGCCGAAAAGTTCTCTAGAATTAATGTAATGTGACAAACCTAAATAAGGGGGCGGCAAAATTGTCATTCGCCTCGGGCGGCAGACATCCTGCTACGCCACTGCTACCAATAAATATTTGTTAAAAACGTTGTCATTCCATCATTTGCCGCTTTTAAAGTTATTTATGTCAAACGGAACGTCACACCGCCATTTTATCTGAGTCCGCTCAGCTATAGCTTACGTAGTAACTATTTATTAATCTGTGTTATACTTATAGCACACATTACAAATAGTATTCGTATGACGTCACAGCACAGATAATCTATCAACCAACATCGTGAGTAGTGTTTTCGGCGGTTTTTAAAAAGGTGTATTTTTAAAATATTTTTTTTGTAGATTTTTAGGTTTCAAAATAATAAAATTAAAGACGTCATACTAGTACTATTTGTAATCTGTGCTATAATAGTCCGAAGTAGTAAAATGGCGGTGTTACGTTCCGTGTGATATTTTGACTTAAATAACTTTTTAAGATGTCATGAACTATTTATTTAACGAAACGTTCCGTTTCATTATTACATATTATGTATTTAGTGTGTTGGTGTCGTCACATCCTTGCCGGAAGTTACTTCGAGGTATTTTCATCAGTAGAAATATAAAAAACAAAAATATATATATTTAAATCAACTTTATTTATCAATCTTAAGTTTTTAATTTATAATATATACTACGTTTTCCTAAGCCAAGTACTAAAGGAAATACAACTTCAATGTATGAAATTAAATATGAGTCAAGTAGCCTATTGTTCGCTGTCGCGTCGCAATTGCAAACAGGCAATACAAAAATTATGTTTGACAGCAATATTGTGTAATTTACGCCTCTCGCATTGTTATTGCAAGATACAGAATCAGCCTGCTGATTATACATATATACACAAGCTTTTGCCCGCGGCTTCGCCCGCGTGGATAAGTGTTCTTGGAGAAAAAACTTCTTCAGCAAATAACTCTACTCACTGCAATATACTTCTGTAAACAATATTGAAAATGTTTTTTAGGGTTTCGTACCCAATGGGTAAAAACGTCCCGTTTTTCCCTATCACCTCGACGCGACGTGCGAGACCGCTTGATATATATTTTTCGCGCTTGAATATAGATTTTACGATATCATCTAAATATAAAATATTAATTTAAACCGTACGGTTTTAAGGGATAATATAATGTGAACATAAAATGCTTAAAGTGAGTAACATATTTTAATTTAATAAGGATCATACTGTATCCGTCTAAATAGTTTTGAAAAATATACCATACATAATAATAAGTATGAACTGGTCACGGGCAACTAGTTTTATTAAGTATTGTTTTTTCTCTCTCTAATCACGTTCCAGTCGATGCGCAGTCATATTCCGTGGGCAGATCAATAGCCGGGCATAACCTTGAGTCCTAAATAATTTACAAGACAATACTAACTAGGTAACTACTAACAACTACTACTATATCCTCTCATTCTGAAAGTAATAGGTCTACAAGGGTCAATATAAAATGGAACACCATAATTTTATTTATTATTACAACGTCGTAACTTTTCCTCAAGAATGACAACGGACTTTAGGAATTTTACCTAAAAATAAAAACATTTCCAATTGATATTTTAGTACTTTTTATAATCAATTATTTTTTAATATTTTGAAGTTTTTGAAGGTAATAATACATTTTGTTATATACAAAGATTTCAAAACTCAAGATAGGCTATTGGGCCTTCTTCACGATGGCGACAATTGTGGCGGATATTGTGGCTGTGTTGGCCAACAGATTGGCTTGTCGGAAATTATTCGTTGCCTATAATCCGAGTAAAAAGAATAGTCGGAAATCTAATAAATCACATATGCACATTATGCATTTTTGTTTAGTAAGGTTTTATTTGTTTAAATAGAAGAAACGTTTTGTGTTTCGCGGGGGCCATATTGCATATTTCATGTGATAAGCATTGTTTACAATTTAATCGCTCCAGTTTATTTATAGTTTTCTTAAAAGATTTTTCATTTTAACATTTGAAAGTGTGTACATTTAACAGTTTATTACTGAGTTTCTATAATAATTGTAGTGATTTGCTTTTACTAGTCAGTTAGTTGATTTTTTTGAAATGTTATTTGACTGTGAGGTTTGTGTTGAAAATGTGTGTTTATTGAAAATTAAAAATAACAAGTTCTCACAATTGTCATTCAGTGAAAAGATTCAAATTCTGTCTAAAGGTAGGTGTGTACCCGAGTTACAACAATTAAACCAGCAAAAAAATAATGTAACTCAAAAATTTCATGTTAAAAGTTATGAAACGTATAACTAGCTGTGTGGTTGTGTACACACGATTAAATTATATTGTTTTCCTTGCATATTATTTAGTAATTTACATCGGGATACAGTAATCTCAAGTAACCGAAACCTTGAATATGTGAAAATTGAAGCTGACTGACTGGTGAGTAGTTATAATATTTTAAAATATGCTTATTATTTTACTTATTAGAATTTCTTCCGCCGCGACGATCGATCGCTGTTTGATGAAAGATGTACATGAATGTAGGTACATCTAAGACTTGCTCTGTTGGCATGGTTTCGACTTAGAGATCCGTCGCTTGGCTGTAGCTATACTAAAAATCTATAAACGAAAAAGTTTTTGTGACCGAGTACTTCGCCGCATACCCAGTGTCATAATCCTGTGATTAACTGTAAAGTTATATTCTACTTACGAAGGTTGGAAAAGTATGCTTAACTATTAAGGTGGAATTGGAATCAATATTAAATATAAATATAAAATAATGAAAGTATTGTTAAAGGAGCTCAGTTTCATATAAATAAAGAATACCTTAGTACAATGGTAAACCACAAAAAATAAAAAATAAAATATATATAATATGATAATAATAACACTGAATCATATGTCATTACATTGAAGAAAATACTCCAAATATAATTAAAATGTACAAAAATCACATAACTAGTTATGATCATGATTTAAAATCGTCTTAATTCACATAGTCAAAGTTAATGGTGACATTACTATAATTGCTAGCAGATGCTAGCATTACCTCCCGCCTGTAAAAACGCGTGAACGTATTACTAGAGCGCCAATTACCTCTAGAGAGAATTTCGTCCAGGGGTAAGTTATTAGCCCAATTTTTTGATGCAACAGCCGAACGTATGCTTCAGGGGGAGCGTTAATGCCCGCATCTGCCAACACAGATTTGATCCAGCCTGCGATTACGGTTCGGCTGGCACTTTTTACCTTACCTCTAATCGTAAGAAAGAGGTTTGTACAATTATTCAGCATCCGTTTATCATGGTGCTGATGGACCAATGCTTTTACCCAAAATACCGGGTTTAAATTTTTATTATTAGAATTTGACAAAAGCCTCCAACCGGACTGTCTATAATTAGCATTGTCAGTCTTTGAACAAACAGGGGCCATAAAATTAAGCTATCACTCTCATCAATCAGATGATCTGAATCAACTGCCAGTAAGGTCAAATCATGGACACGTCTACCTGAACACAAAAGAAGCAGGGTTGCAGTATGTCGAGAAACAGCAAATGCACTCTTTTCGTCTATATTAACCTTACTAAGAAAAGAAGCAATTTGTCGACATCCCACACAAAACGATTAAGAGTTACAGGTTTAGACAGGGCAATCGATTTTAAGATATGCTTAACTAAGACGTGCGAACTGAGTTTTCCATTGTCTTCAATATTACATAAGGTAGACACCACAGATTTGTCAACCAGTATTGTGTTGTATGACAATTTGTTAACAATGTGCAGATCTGCGAGGTATCTTGCCAAAACAGATCCGCTAGGGTGCAGATGATCAAGATCGTGACTGCATGCCCAATTTACCCATCTCTTCCATGCAATTTCGTAAGTTTTACGAGTCGAGGAACTCCAAGAAGATCTGAGCAGTTGCACTTGGTTCTCAGTCCAATCATTCAGACTCCTTGCCCACCCCCACATTTCCAAATCTCTAGTCATTTCCTGGCATCTGGTCGGTGGTAGACCCGTTGCTGTATCTATTAGGCTCCGATCGAGATTCCTGATTGTATATGGAGCCGCTACTGCACGGCTCTTCAAATCTGCCCTCCAAAAAACTCGATTCCATCGTCGGACTACGATCAGATATAATCGCGACGGGACGAGATATAATCCGCGTGCCGAGTTGAGGTGAGATAGCACCTTCGGTATCAAGTATGGCGGTGGGAACAGCCACGCTAGGTGATAGTTCCACTGCCGGGAAAATGCATCGTGGAACACTGCCTGACTGTCGTTCAGATCTAGAGACACATAATTGGAGACCACATGAGCTCGATTCGACGCTAGTAAGTCTATTACTGGTATTCCGAATTTGATAAATATTTTCTTTGTGCACGTCTGAAGGAGATGCTACTCCGATGCCATCTTGTGTCGCGAAAGGTGATCGGCCGTGCTGTTGAATATGCCGGGTAAGTATTGGGCTGTCAGATTTATTTGTAAGCGATCCAGGACTTCGAACACTTTGTAAGTCGTTAGTGGGAGTGATTTCATCCCCCCCTCGTTTCGCAGATACGCTACAACTGTTTTGTTGTCGCACTGGAAGAGAGTCGTTGTTTGAGCGAGTAAGTGACCATGACTTTCGAGAACCTTTAGTATTGTCAGCATCTCTTTCATATTGCAGTGAAGATGTTGTTCTGCAACGCTCCAGCTTCCTGCCAGGGACTGATCGTCTATTTGTGCTCCCCAAGCTATGTCGGAAGCATCTGTTGTCACAAAGTGGGTTGGTGGTGGGAGATGGATTGCAGTCGTTTGGTGACATTCGTGAAACCACCACGTTAGTTCTATTGCAACTTCGTCTGGAATATGCACCATCCATCTGGCTGGGGTGTGTAGCAAAGGTTTGAGGAACCTGAGTAATGCTCGAAGGTGTAACTTGCCCCTGGGTACGACGAAGGACGCAAAGTTCAATATGCCTATTAGACTTTGGAGGTTTTCCAAGCATATTTTGCCAAGAGTTAATATTTCCGTAATTTTCCTCTTGATTGTAAGGATCTCCAGGAAGGTATTTTGTGTTGGTACAAGGATTCCACACGATGCCAAGGAATTCTATCACTTTCAATGGATGGATCAGAGATTTTTCCAGATTTATTTGCCAGCCTAGATACTGGAGGCGGGTCAGTAAAATTTAACAGTGGTTCTGCAGAGTGCTTTTGTCTTCGTGTGCAATTAGAAAATCGTCGCAATAGACGATCACACATAGATTTTGGTCCCGCAACGTCTGTGCGATCCAGTTGGTCAGAGATGTGAACACTCTGGGAGCAGTATTGAGGCCGAAAGGAAGACAGGTCATTTCCAAGAGCTCTCTTTGATAGATTAGACGTAGAAATCTCCTGTGACCCAAAGCAATCGGAAGATGAAAGTATGCCTGCGAGATGTCCACCTTGCACAGCCAATCGTTCGGCTGAAGAAAGCTTGGCACACGGACCATGTTAATAAGGCTGAACGGTTTTGTAATTACGTATTCGTTGAGAGCTTTTAGATTGAATATTGGGCGATCGGACCTGTCGCTCTTGGGCACTAGAAACATCGTTGACAGAAAACTCGGCGAGCGTCGCGCTACTTCTAGTACACCCTGATTTTTCATCGTGTTTATAATAGCCGTGTCATTGACTCCGACTCTCTGGTCACAAAAGTGTTGCCCATCGATGGGGGCATCATTAGTGGTGGCTTTCGATAAAAGGGTATGCGATACCCTTTTATTATACGAAGCAGAGATTGAGGTGCAACTAGTTTCACCCAACGATGATGATACTGACTTAACCTCCCTGCCTTGAAGCTCTGCGAGTCAGAACTTTCGTTTTTTCGACGAGGAATGGTAATCGGAGGGGCCTCCAGTTCGTATTCGGCTGACCCTCCCCTGGCCGGGTATGTTCTGGCTGCTTCCAAGCGGACGAAAGGAGTTTTTGAAGTGGCCTCCCGTGCGACGGTCAGCGTTATGATAATTTCTTCCTTTTGAAGAACATCCGTGAGTACAGCCTTGTGAAGGCTGGTGGTATTGTGCGCCCTGCGAGGGCTGGTTATACTGTAAGCCCTGCGAGGGCTGGTAATGTGAGTTTGATGGTTCAGCACAGCCAACTCTATTGGTACTGCGAGGGTCCTGTATAATGAGCCAACCCCTGCGAGGGGTGGCGAAATGCCTTACTAGGTCCTGCATGTGAAGTAGAACCCGTATTAGGTCTCGTCAGACTAAAAAATGTCTTTTTTACCCCTCCGAATTTCTCAAGGGCTGACGTGAAATTTTCAGCGCCAAACAGATGTCGATCCGATGGCGGGATCTTGCGGAGGGCTGCTTTTACCAGAGGGTCACGGACCTGATTAGTAAATTCCATCTCGCCGCATCTGAATCACTTCAGCCCGATGTCCACAAACAAGTTGTAGCAAATCAGATGAAACCTTATGACACTCACCTTGGGAAAAGAACTCTGTCACTTTTTCGTGAAGCGACAATGGGCTAATACTTTGTTCTTCACGAGCCCATGCAAGTAGGTCTGTTAGTGACGTAGCTAGTGCCTCTCTTTGTTTGAGAGCACAGAATGTGAATGCTGCGTATGCCTTGTCCGCATACGTTAGGTGCTTCAACTGGTCATACGCCTTAATTTCGTCGTTGCAATCGAGATCAATGAAGCCTGGGGTGTGATTATATAACTTTTGCACCTCTGCGTACCTTACCTCACTCCATTCGCTCCTATTGAAGTACTGTATTTCATTTAAGTTTTTTACGAAATTATCCGACGCTTTCGGAACGGCGGGTTCCTTTAATTTTATTTTAAGGTCAAATTTAAACTGCTGCTGCTCGTTATCTGGTGAAACACTTACACCGTCCCTGTCTCTGTATATAATTCCGCTTACGTTATCGTCTAAGACATCACTGTCATAAGCCTCACCACGTGGCGGCGCGGGCGGCGGCGGTATCTCACACGAATTGCTCGACAAGCCACCGTAACATGAAATTTGGTTACGTAGTTCCATTAATTCATTTGTCAGAATAGTAATACGATTATCTTCAGAAGAATTATTTCGTTTATTCTTCTTATACCTACGATGATGACGATGACCGCGTCGCTTAGAGCGTTTTTTACCGCGATCGGACTCCGATGAAATGGTCGAGCTTGAAGAGCTTGAACTACTGGAAGTACTACTACTACAGGTACTAACGCGGCGCCTACGATCGACTTTAGGCGGGTTAGGTACCTTACCTGATTCGGAAATATTTTTTCCGATATTGTCCGCAGTGTCTTCCATTTTCTGAAACAATTTTCTTAGCTCGACCAAAAGAAATTTAAAGTAAATGAAACACACTAGTGAGTAATACGTACGCGATAATGTAAAAGACTAGTCACGAGTAATTTCAGTTCGAATTTTGACAGCCGTTAACAAAGAAAACTACGGTAGGTACGTTATAATTGATATCCAGATGCGTTAGCTATTTAAAATATCGAAGACTTAAAACATGTACTTAGTTTCGAACGTTAACACTGTTATAATGTCCAAATAACAAAAACAAAATCATTGTGTTCACTTACATGATTAGACTTGACACGTTCGGAACACGGAGGAATAATATGGACTTAAAATCTATTTTTAGAACTTAAGTTACACTAAACACTTATTTTAGTTCTTGTAGGTTCGGAAAACAGAACCAGGGGTGGTCAACTCTATAGGGCAGATAAAAATACCTACGGGGGCAGAGTTGTGCGACCGATTGAAAAATACACCCATTTTTGTGGGTAACCGAATTGTAAATTTATTTGTGTATTTGTTAATGACGAGAAAAATTGTTGGATTTTATTTTGGATAAATATAATTATTTTACGATTTTATTTTTATTTCTGCGTTTAAACTGCAAACGAAAATAAGATTTGTAAAAAACAAATATTGTAGGTTACTTAATTTCCTTCACCTGGTATCACCATAATCGCATATTTATAAAAAAAAATGTACGTCACCGGTCAAAACAACAAAATGGCGTTCGTTTTGTTTTGCTCATATAACGAACGAGGTGTTGTTTGGTGTTTTTTAATTTATTTTGTGAATAAAACGTTGAGTTGTTCCTTCGTTCGAATAATACAAATTGCATCTATTTCAAAACTGTGTAGTGAGATATTGACTCGGTGTTTCTTTGTAAAAATGGCTGACAAAGAAAAATCTATTTTTGTACAAACGAATAAAGGCAACGGGTATTAATTTGCTTGCAGCTATCACTGATTCATATATTATTATGTACATAATATGTCTTCAGCCTCCACCGAGGAGTGTACTCCTATGTGAATATTGAATAATAATATTTTTGAGGTTTAAATATTTTTATAGTTCACTTATCATTATTTATGTTGCAATTTAATGTAAGACTTTTGTTTCTTCATGGGAAATGTTAAATAATTTCAATAAATATTATTTTTTTATTAATTTGTTTTCATTTAAAATGTGGATTTTCAGTTGTAAGGAAAACTAAAAAGGTAAATAGTGCCAAAACTGCAAGGACCTACTTACCTTTAAAGTTTTTCTAACAACTGAAATGAATGCCTTTATGAAATATAAATCCTATGAAAGTTTTAAGATTTAAATTTACCGCACAAATTCAAAAAACCCGCGCTTTGTTTATCCGGATATAATTGCCTGAGGCTGATAATAGATGGCAGTAGTAAACTTTTGTTATAGGGAGTTGATATTCTTCTCCGGTAGGAGTAATAGTGTTCTGTGAACAGAACGCCAATGGCGGATGGCGCCGAGCTTGCAAGCTCGTGCCCTGCTGGTGTTGGGAAGGGAATTGGAAGAGATAGATAGTAAGCGTTAGAAAGAGAGATAAAACCGGAAAACAGATAAGGCCTCTCTCAGTGTGGTAAGCTTCAAATAATACTGGGATTTAATAGCATATAATTTTTTTGTTATGATGCAAATATGTACCTCGGTAACAAAAACATATCTGTATCGTTTTAACACGTCATTATTTACATAAGTAATGGACATAAGGTATACGTCATTGCTTTTAATTTTTTGATTGATACTTTTCGTGATTTCATTATTTCATTCTTTGAAGCACATTTTAAAGACGACGACATTTTATGATTTCACTTTCATTAGGTACTTCGTTTGTCAAAATGCTGTTGTTCGGAATCTATTTTTAGTTTTACAGTGAAGTGTGTATGTTTTGTGACTTTTGGTTGTATTTGATTAATTAATTGAGCAAAACCCCAATATGACAAAGTGTTTATTTTTAATGTTAATTACGTTTTATAAGAAATGCATAAGTTTTCCGCTATTATCCATCATTCAAACTACTAATTACAACTATTTAGTAGGAAAAGTGAATATTTTGAATTTTTACATAAAATCGTAGTGCTGCTCCCCTATCTACGTATTTTAAGTTTTATCGATATAAACTCATAAACTCAATTGAGACGAAAATTATTGATTGTCTCGTTATTTTGAATACAGATAACGTTACTATGTTTTTATATCAAATCACAGTGTTCTAGATGTATTTCACGAGAGTAAATTTGAAAATTATGTACCGTAACTATGGCATGTAAGTATTAAGGGTGATAAAAATATTAAGTTACAGTTTCAATAGCAAATATACCTAACTAATTTGATATTATTTTATATCAATGAACAATGATAATTGATAAGCATTATTTTTTACAGATTTTCTAAAAATTAAGCCCTTAAAAAGATATGGACGGAAAACAGCCGTAGAGAACATAAAACCAGCAGCAGTATTAAGAATATGCTCCAAGCATTATGCGGCAAATTGTGTTAATAGAACATGGATGTGGTGCGCATAAAGAGGATGTTGGTACCTATTCTTTTTCCAGTAAGTATTTATTTTGCAAATAAATATACAGTTACACATTTTATGCTATTATGTCAAATAATAACGATTAATTATAATTAAATTGCTATAGAATAATAATTCATCCACACTTAACTAGAATCTGATATCCGATAACAATTTTCCAATTTCTCATTTCTGACACCTGACTTATGCATAATCAGACATAAAATTCCCACTTCTGAGGCTTTAAAATTTTAATAAAGCTTTTCTGTCTTTTCAGTTTACTTCATCTTCAGTGGCTCAAATAACATTGTCAATGAAAACTGGCAATATTGAGAATATGGCTTACTAGAGGTAAGTTTTATTATTATTTCTAAATGAATACTAAATACTGCCCTAATTCAGGAGAAAAGATGCTAATGTTTGTATTTTGATTCTAGCCTACCACATCAAGACTACGACTTGTAGAACCATGCGCAGCAAATATTGTACCACCTTGCAATGTAAGCTCTTTACTTACCGTTATTAAATTAGTTTTGATCTAAGATATTTTATCTCTTTTTATTAATAATATAAATTTGTAGAATAGAAATTTATGTAATAATTCATATATTTCAATATATTCATTATTACATAAATTTCTATTCTAAATATATTTTATTTTTATTTTATTTGCATGACACTTGTCATTGAAAATATATACATTCCTGTCAGTTATTATTTGTATTCCGGGATCCAGATAACAATAGATTTTTTATTGTGTCTCATTAACGATTGAAGGGTCAAATGATAATTCTAAAACAGCTTATATTATGCAACTTAATAAACTAAATGTATTTTTTCCAGCCTATGCCGATGGACATAGATATAATCCAACCTACCTATACCAAACAATTACAACTAACAAATATGGATGTAGATTTGTCACTTAATACACGAGAAAGCTCCATGGTTAGTATTTTCATTATTTGTATAAAGTCGATAAACTGACTTATTATCATGTATTAATTGTAAAATTTATAGATTTTATTCACTTTAATATGCAACTGACATAAATAATTTCTTTATAACCTGTCTCAATTTCACAAAAGATATTTTGTTATTATAGTAAAGAATCACAGTAAAATATTGTTATGCACATGCTTCATCTTATTATTCTTTAATATTATTTGCATGCAGATAAAAATTATTTGATATGAATCACATATCCATGTACGTTTTTGAACACCCAGGACCTTTAGTTACTTTATAACAAGATTTGTAAAAATAAAATTACACATTTCATGAATAATAGTTACTTATCAAATAACTTACAGTTTTTAAATATCTTTAGAACACCTGTTAAAACACTATAAAGCTACTTTATTTTCCAGGTAGTGGCACCTAAAACACCACCACCAAACCAAAAAACGTGGAAAATTTATATAGACTAGTGAAGTTGCAGCGTAAGAAAATAAAGGTTCTTAGTCAAAAATGTAGAAGGCTGAAGGCAGAAGGAACTTTTCAAAGCATAATTGACGAGTTGAAGAAACAAAATTTAGTTCCTCATAAAGGCGCTATTCTGTTAGAAGAATGCGCCGGCTCTCCACAATTTCTTACTCGACAAAATTTTTAAATATAGAGGTGAATTTTGTCCTCAAACATATGGTGAAGACATAAGAAAATTCGCACTTATCTTTAACTTTTTATCGAACGAAGCTTATAGTACCCTGTATAAACTTATAACGATTGTTTACCTAATCCTCGGACACTTGCAAAATGGTACCAACGTGTAGATGCAGAACCAGGATTCACCGCTGAAGCTATTAAAACTTAAAAAAGTATTATGGTAGAGTAAATACAGGAATAACGGAAGAATCAGATTCGGCAGAAGAATCTAGCGAATGGTTCGTTATGCTGCTCTCTGAAAAGTGCCAATAATTAGCCTAATTTTATTAAAGAACTTTTAACTTTGAATAAATTATTTTAATCAGTATATAATTGTTTTATTGTAATATTATTTTATCTTAAGACATATATTATTTCGATTATTCTCAGTAGCTTATTAAATTCTCTCTTATTAGCTTATAATTCATATACACATACACACACATGTATGCATGCACACGCACGCTTACACACTTTAATTATGATTATAATATTCTTTACCACGAAATAAAGAAAGCAATTATAGATTGGTTGGCTATAGATGCTTTCTTTTGTTCGTGGTTGTTTCCGTACTAAGTAGGTACTCAAACTAGTTACAGACCAGCTGCCCTATTATGAACTCTGATAAACTGAGAAAATCAAAATCGAATGTCAAAATTTTGACATTTTAACTTTTCAAATTGTGTTTTAAAAAATTTAAACGTCAAAATGAAGTCCATTCCCACTTGTGACTTGAAGTTCCTACTTTGTTGTTACTTACCTATTCAGGCTGTTTTTTCAGTCAATTTTTTTTCCATGTAGGAAAGTTGATACCATAATAAAAGTTGCTTATATTCAAGGGTACATTCAATCATGAAAGTTTGGTCACTGACTGAAAAAACATCATGTATAAAATTATAAATGTTCGTGGTTGTGGTGGATTTTTCATTCCATTGCTTGAGTGATCCACATACCCTATTAATATTGAAACCTATTCCCTACACATCCACGCCATAATCATAATATTTTGTATTTTTTGCCACAACCGTCGCACGTCGCGTCGGGCGCTTTTGAACCATTCACTTCCTATTACCACCAGTAAACGATCGGGATATTTGCCTGTTTTGAATTGTTACCACCCCACCAGCACAAGAAATACTTTAACAAGTATAAATTATGAGAAAGGTGTCCGAACATAATAATTTTCTGTTATCATTGTATCGTTATGAATATTATCGACTAAGTAGAAACAACACTATTTGCTGTGGGCGGGGGCGACGCCATGTTTGAGAAACATTTGGTTTCCAGGTCACGTGACCTTAATTCATATCCTCTACCTTTCTTTTAACAATGTTTTTAGCCGACGCCATATTTAAATAAAAAAAAACTTTCGCTAATCGCGTCAAATGTCAACTTTAATTTGTAAATGCAGTTCTTGAGATTTTCAAAAGCTAATTATGAAGAACAGTACTAAAATCTGATAAATTCTGATTGTTTGGAGTTGTAATTCCCACACAGAAAGTAACACGAGCAATAGCGTAATTTGTTTTAGGTATCTGCGAACATCTGTGAAGTATAGTGTCCAACTACATTATTGTTCAACGAGGGATTGATAAAAATAATCATGTTTATTAAAATATAATGCCTTTCATTGGTTTTTTAAATTAGGTACTCCAAATGTTTCCAAGAATTATTTTCCCTTTGTTCTCAGTGACTGATTGCACTGTATCATAATATATGTTTGTGGTTGTCTATCACAGAATGTGATGAAGATATTATGTTTGTTGTTTTGTATCACTTTATCTATCTATATATATAAAAGGCAAAGCTGATTGACTGATATATCAACGTACAGGCCTAAAAAGCTCGCACACTAATAATAGCTGTATGGTAAAATGGTTGGGTAAGTATTAATGTCAGTGGACGCTTTACTCATAAAAGTAAGTATAATATTGGTGGTGCAATGGAACAAAAAAGGTAGTTAATAGTTGGACGAGCTGATCATTCTTTAAATAATTTGCGCTAGGCGGAGAGTCACCTATACCTGAGGTTAGGTTGTTTTAAGATAATAGACTTTACCAAACCTCCAAGGAACAATCCAAGGTTGGTTCTTCTTCAGGGGGTACCTGTAGCCTGTCCCCACAGCACTACTAAGAACCCTTATACCTACTTAGTTTTGCTCTGTCTGCAAGGATTGCAGATTTCAATCAAGGATTGAAATCTATAAAATTGGGTCATAGTCTTTTACAAAAAATACAACAAAAATTAGTCATCATTTGTATTTTGCCGGGCGCAAGAATAATTTTCTAGCCTAAGAATCAATATTTATGTAGTCCAACTCATAAGTTACTCAGAAATAGAACGCTAACGAGATTCAAAAGAATATAAAATCAGCTGATGTATTGAAAATCCGCCATCTTGCTCTTATCCACACACTATACCACTTTTATACAACGGTTTTGCCTTGCCTTGTTTATGTGTTGGTTAAATTAGTATGGAAATTATTAAATCGCTATATAAAATAGAGCGCACTCAGGTTTATTTTTGTTTTATACTGAATTCAGTATGCTTCAGTTCGGGCCGAGTTGTGGATGTATTTATTAAAATGGATGTTGAGACACTAAGGCTACTTCTTATAGCGAGATAATGTACGGTTCTTGTGGGATACTGTATTTAACGCTTTCATATAAAAACTACTCAACCAATCATCATAGGCACAGATCAATATTCCCTAGGCTAATTTTTATCGCTGGCTTATACTAATGCCAGCAATAAAAATTAGTTTAATAAATTAAATTTAATACAGGTATTAAAAGAGAAAAAGTTTGTTTGTTTGTTTGCATCGAATAGGCTCAGAAGGTGATTTTGATGAAATTTGGCACAGATATAGAGTAGACCACGAGGAAGGATATAGGCTATATTTATTGCGGCAAAATGTACGGTTCCCGCGAGATTTCCTTTAGCGCACACGAAGTCGCGGCAACATCTAGTTTTTAATAACGGTGCCGATATTGCTGACATTCGAAAAATTTGCGCAGAAGTTTTGCGCACGTACATAACGCATGCGCTAAAAATTTTTTTTTCAATGAACGCACCCGATGTGTTTATATTTATGATTTTATTTTTTCGGATTTTCTGTTTGACATAATTCTATAAATCTGAACGTTTCTTCGTTTGTCATTGTTAAACTAGACATTTATAATACTATTTATTATAAAATAAATTACTAATTTTAATTTTAATTTTATTTTAAATAATCGTATCGTGTACTTTAAGAAACTAAAACCTAATTGCATAATAACTGATGTATTAAATTAAAAAGATATTTATTTGTTATTTTTATTTTTTTCTGATTGGTGAAGTGTCAAATTGGAAACAACCTAAGTTTATGTGGAAACTTATTCTAAGTCCAGACAACAGTTAATTGAGAATTATAACGTAAATAATTAGGAGTGTATTTTAATAACGTTTCTTATACCTAAGAATGGAAAATTTGGCGAACTTAAGAGCACAAAAATAATTTTTATTAAATCAATTAAAATAACTCACTGTTTGACGTCATTTTGCATTTATCCCGATACATTTTCTTTACACAAATGTACGGATTTTTTACCGACTTCACTGGTTGAAATTATGAAAACACACCCTAAGCGTAGGAAATATAAAGAACAACTGCGAAGTAGTACTTAATTACTTATCATCTATATGACAACTGCAGAGTGAAGACTGTTTATGAACTGAAGTCTGAAGTTGTCGCCTTAACCTTGAAGAGTCATAGGCCAGAGCATGGAGAATTTCATTCTATTCTTTATGAAATCAGAATTTACTTGCACAAAAAAAACTTTTCTTCAATTCAACGTGTCAAAATAAGCGAATTTTTTATTGTAATAATAAGGCGGGGACTATATGATCCGGAATCCAGAAATCGAACACATGAGTGTCGAGTAAAATGTCAATGTCATATATGACAGCTCGACACTCGAAACTTCCATTTTCAACTGTATTGTATTAGCGCAGAGTTCTATTTTCAATGCTCAGAATTTTCTACGGCCTTCCGAATTCCGGAGCATTACGGCGGCGCCTACGTAAAATATTGTAAGTATCTGAAAGATGCTACTTTTCAGGAGAGCCGCAGAGCGATATAAAGTTTATTTTTCGTATAACTTTGTCCCTAATAGTTAGATCCTTATAAAAATTTGCGTAAACACTATTGTTAGGATAAAAAATTAGTACATTGTATCAAAAATCCAAAATGTTGAATAGTTTTCGCGAAAATTTAGTTACGATAGTATACCACGTAATTGAGTTTGCTCTCTTACGGTATTTCTTAGAAATGTCAAATTTGTATCGCCAAAAACCGACAAATGATTTATTTATAAACCTCTGTATAATAGTAACAGCGAAAAACTTTAAAACATTATTCGGGAAATACGTATTTAGTGATAATTTGGTACTGGGATAGTTGAATCTTCGTTTGTGGAACGTGTTGGGATAAATGTAACTTTCACTAAGTTCTGACTTACCCCATATTTTGTCAAATCATCAATAGTTTGTGCATGATTGCGTTACAGACTGACTTACTTTTGCATTGATAATATGAATAGTATGGATTCTATTTGTTAAGCCAAAAATTTAAAAATTTATTAAAATTAATCTTATTTTTTGGTTTAATTAGGTATAAAGAACAAATATCTCAATCACAAATTCCTTTCTTCATTTTTACGTAAGCACTATTATATCGAGTTTGTACAAAAACTGTAAAAAAATCCTCCAAAACAATCGTAAGTGACACTTTCGATAAATATCAGAATTTCAAATACCACGTAAAGTATTGTAATCCACAGATTCTATACAAATACGTTAAAATATAAAAGCCATGTAAGCTGCCGGAATTGCCACTTACGTTACTTTTTTACCGACTTCAAAAACGGAGGCAGTTATACGTTCGGTTGTATATACTATATATTTGTATGTTCAACGATTACTCCGCCGTCTGTGGACTGATTTTAAAAAATATTTTTGTGATGTATTGGGTATAATCCCAAATTGGTCCTTTTGATATCAAAGCGGTGTACTGACGATAGGACGAAGAAATGGATTAACACATAGGCTACTTTTTATTGCTGAAAAATTTACGGTGTACGCGATATTTATTTTTGCGAGTACGAAGTCAACGGCTTAACCGATTTGAATGCGGTTCCACTAACGTTTGAATTCCACTAACGCGTTTTGGTTTGCTCCACTAAAAAATTGTGTTTGTTTCATTTCAATCGGTCCATAAATATAAAAGTTACGTCAGTCTAAAGAATACAGAAAAATAAGAACATATAAAATGCTATAGAATAACTCATCAGTTGAACTGGCTGAAACTTACGTAGGTTAGTAAGTATATTCATTGATGTACCACATACCAGGATTAATAAGTGAGAAGTTCTAATAAGGTCGTAGCGCTAACTCATGTTAAGCAACGCCAGTCATGGATTCAACTAGGATGAGTGACCACAATCCCAAATATTTTTAATGTCAAAGTCTATACGCCTGATACCTATTAACGTTTTTCTATTCAAGAGATTTTCGAAATCATTAAAACGGCGACGAATATATCCTTACTTATTTTAAACGCGAAAGTTTTATGTATGGATGTATGAATGTTCGTTACTCTTTCACGTATTAAACAACTGAACGGATTTTAATTAAATTTGATATGGTAGTAGGTAGTTTAGTCTCTGGATTAACAGATACGCTACTTTTTAACGCAGGAAAAAGTACCGTTCTGCGGGATTTCTTTAACACGAACGAAGTCGCGACCAACATCTGAACTATACTAATATTATAAAGAGGTAAAGTTTGTTTCCTTGTGAGTTTGTGAAATACCCAGATTGTAAGGGGTAATCTCTGGATCTACTTCAACCGATTTTTAAAAATTCTTTTACCAATAGAAAGCCACATTATTTTTGTGTGTTATAGGCTATATTATATTAACCCGAAAAATAGTAAGTCTTTTCCGTGGATTTGCAAAATAAATCGAAAAAGAAACGAGCGAACGAAATCGTTTTGGAGAAATAATGAGAGATGAGAGATGAATTCAATAGAGTTCTAGAGAAAAGTTTAAGAGTTTGATAGTGCCTGCAAAAAAATATAAATAGCATTTCGCGGCTTCTACAGCGTGAAATTGGGTTTTAAACGATATCTTTGTAATAATAATTTAAAATTTTCATTCCCTATTTTACTTTCTAAGGGGTTGAAATTGAAAAACGCTAAAATACGTAACTCATTATTTTTCCGTACTCAATTCATACAAAATTTGATGCAAATGCAAGATGCAAACATCATTAAAATCCGTTAAGTAGTATAAAATATCTAAGGGAACAGAGAGCGGAAATGACTTAATTTTATAATAAGTAAAGATTAGCATTTTCTTCTTCATTTTGTTTTTTATCGACTTAAAATGCCGACTAGGGACATCACTGGCGTACGGCAATATTTACATATGATGTTGTTGTCAACTGTCAACTGTCAACAACCAAATTTAGGGGAAAAAAAAGTGGGATGGGATTATTTTAGGGGTGTTATATTTTTAGGGGTATTTTTGGGAATCTTTATAACTTTAAATATTTATTTTTTTCAAATGCCTGTTGAATGTCAGCCGTACACCAGGTGTACATAAGTGAATAGCTCTCATTGGACGTCGATTTGACCGTCTAAGGTGACCTTTATTTACTTTATGCTCTGTTATTTTGTATCTGTGTACCCTTAACTTTGTAATCGTGATGCCTTAACCTCAACCTCAGAACAATTTTTTTTTTAAATGAAGAATTACGAAATTCATTTGTTTTTACACGCCATTTTGAAATATTGCGGAATTTACAGTGCCAGTGCTGCCAACTTAGGGGTTTTCCCCTAAATTTGGGGGAAAAGTCTCTACAGCGGTCTTCTAATTTTGTTTTCTTGTTTTTGATTAAATTAAGCGATTTGAAATATCGAAGTGATTCAAAACGTCAACCTGTAGAAAATTAAGTTTTGGAAGTATATTTTAATATACTTAATATAAAGTTGGACAGAATACTGAATAACATTACAGAACATTAATTCTAATTATTTTTTTGTCTTTATAGATTTTTGTAGTATTTATAGTAGAAATTGTAAGTCATAAAAAAAAATTTGGGGGATTTTCAAGTGATTGTTGCGATTTTGGGGGCTTTTGACCTAAGTTTGGGGTAAAATGTTTTTTAAAGTTGGTAACACTGACTCGAGACACCTACAAAAATTGTGTGTAACGAACAATTAGATATATCTTTGTTCCTCATTGGGATGTGTCGTATAGGGAGATAAAGAACGATATATCATTTTCCTATTGCTAATAGCCGGGTCTCTATGCTATGTTATTGCTCTGAGGATTTTCAGCATATTAGCGCAGAGTTCTGTTTTCAATGCTCTGAATTTAACCCGGCCTAAGGTCGCGTTAACTAGCGTGGGCGGGTCAATACGCACACTTTCCACTTTTCTCTAAAATTTATTATAAATTTAAGTCGACCGCTGAGTCTGTCTGTCTGTATATTCGCGATAATCTTAAAAATTACTGAAAGGATTTTCATGCTGTTTACATTTACCGACGGAGTGGTTCCTTAGGAAGGTTTAGGTGGATAATTTATTAAGGTTTTGTGGAAATAGTTTGATTTATGACGATAATTATTAAAGGTGTCGAAAAAATCAAGCCGTCTAGGAGCTTTTATCGAAAACGCTGCCTAACCTAACCCATTGGAGCCCATCTATTTATAACAAAACAATATAATATGGTGGGATTGTTTCTCTTCTAAAGGGGGATAGGTTACTATACTCAAATTTTTAAAAAAATCATTAATCCTTATCTAGGAGATTATATCTAGGGGATATATACTTTACTCTGTGCTATTACTATTTATCATATGAAAGGTACAGGCACAGAACAGGGTATGTCCTAATGAATTCATTTTGAGAAAAAGACAATTGAAAGTTTAGAAGTATATTATTTTTAATGAGATCGAACCATGCAATACCGCATTTTTGGCGCAATCTGATTGCTTTTTTATTAAAAATCTAATGATTTGAAATTAAAATACCATACACAAAGATATGTTTCCATTAAATAACAAAAAATATTGAAAATTGGCGTTTTGTAAAGGAGGAACATAAAGTCGATTTTTTTTAAACATAATACATTTATTTATTCAAAGTATATACCATTGTTATCTATGCACTTTTGCCATCTCGTAGGTAGTTCATTAATTCCTTTATTTAAAAAATCCATTCGGACAGGAATCAATAAAATCTTTGAAGGCGCATTGGACTGCCCCATCGGAGTTGAATTTTTTCCCTTGCAAGAAGTTATCAAAATTTCGAAAAAAATGGTAATCTGTTGGAGCAAGGTCCGGGGAGTACGGTGGATGTCTTAGACATTCCAATTGAAGCTCCTCTAATTTGGTAGCCGTCTGTTGTGCAGTGTGTGGTTTAGCGTTGTCCTGAAGCAGCAGTGGCCTCGAGTGAATGACCAACTTCGGTTGTTTAGCAGCTAGCTTTTCCATCATGATTTGCAGTTGCTGGCAATAAACATCTGCCGTAATCGTCTGGCCAGATTTAAGAAAGCTGTAGTGAACGACACCGGCACTAGTCCACCAAACGCTCACAAGTAACTTTTTTTGAGTCAATTTTCGCTTGGGGGAGGCTTTGGCTAGTTCGCCAGGGTGCAGGCATTGCGATGAGCATTTCCGATTATCGTACAGGATCCACTTTTCATCACAGGTAATGATTAGATTTAAAATCCCTTCATTATTGTGCCGTTTGAATAATGTAACGCAGCAGTCGACGCGCGTTTTGTCGGTTTACTGCACTCAATTCATGAGGTACCTTTCAAGCTTTTTCACCTTCCCAATTTGCTTCAAGTGGATTAAAACAATTTTATCACTAAGACCGCAACCTGCAGCTAACTCGGACGTGGTTTGCGATGGATCCGTTTCCACAATAGCCATCAATTCTTCATAATCAACTTCGTTCTCCGGCTGTCCACGGGGCTTGTTCTGCAGGTCGAAATTTCCAGAACAAAAACGTTGGAACCAAAAACGCACTGTGTTTTCTTTTGCTACACAGCCGCCATACACATCATTCATCCTTCGAGCCGTTTCTGCTGCACTGGTGTAATGGTGGAACTCGTATTCGAAAATAATACGATATTTCAAGTTTTCCATTTTGTAAAGAAAGTGACGCAAAGAAAAAACCAAAAGAGGAAAAAACAAATGAATTACGGCTTACGAAACACAAATGCATGAGTAAATAGCGGTATAATTTTGAAATTGGAATTCCTAACCAAAGAACATATTATATTTGAGATCAAAGTGGTATTGATGGAAAATAAGGCAGGATTCGCCAGTGTCCTTTTATAATTATGTAGTGCGAAAAAAGTGTGAAGTAGGTATTATATGACAAACCTAACATAATATCATGTTATTTGTCACCTATTTTGCAACATTAGTAATTACGCAAATTTTACTTTAATAATAATTACAAAATGATCCTATTTTCACAGTCTTTTAGGGTTTAAAGTTTTAACAGATTTAACCTGTTAAATTGGAAAAAAAAGTTTGCTCGCTCGCTTCGCTCACTCGCGTTTAAATAAAGGACATGTTATTTAGTACCTATGTTCTGTTTTAGCCGGTTCATATTATGGTATTTAACCGAAGTTCACCGTTTTTCAGTGTTTTAGTTTGAACAGATTTTTATAATATTTAGTACTGATGTTCAGTTTTAGGCTATTGATATATAATTGTATTTTTCCGAAGTACACAGTCTTTTAGGGTTTAAAACTTAAATAGGTAAATCAGAAAAAAAAATTGCTAACTAGCTCCGCTCGCTCGCGTTGAAATATTAGATTCAATATTATCGAGATTCGGTTTTATGCTATTGATTTTTATGGATTTTTCCGAAGTACACAGTCTTTTAGGATTTAAAGTTTAAACAGTTTAAATAAAAAAAGTTATGCTCGCTCGCTCGGGCTAACATATTAAATTTATTAATAATTATCGACGTTCGGTTTTAGGCTATTATGTATTTTTCCGAAGCATACAGTCTTTCAGATAGAATTTAAAGAGTAATTAGATTTTAACTCGTAAAAGAAATCATTTTTTTAATAGTTGATAATCCGTGACTGCTTAATAGACAGCAAAATATTTAATTGACCCGGCGCAAAAATTTGATGGCACGTCTATGACCTCATCAAACATTTCTTTACATGTACAAACATGGCACGTTATTACACACAGGTTCGCCCACCCTGTCGTGCACTGACAGGCTGTTTCCTCTGCAAATGAGTACATATTGTGTATTGTGTACGTATTTATGTTTGTGTTTGACAATGTTTTAATGCGCGTGCGTAACGACGTGATTGAAAAATTTGAAAATGCATTAGTTCGTAATCACTATTTGTGTGCGATCCTCGTCCCCGGCGCGGAAAGTGGCAGACTTTTTCGCATAAAAATTAGCGCTCATTTCGTCTCCGGTTGGTTTAATCATTAATAAGCCCTAAATAATAAATAGTTCATATTTTTAATATCTAGTTGCCCGATATTAAAAAACAAATTCTTGTCACTTATATCTTATACCTTTAAACGAGCAATTATTGTATACCTTTAAACAAGCAATTCTTGTATATTTATTTATATGTTTCTGTGCTCTCGGAAACGGCTGTAATGATTTCGCTGAAATTAGGTATATGGGGGTTTTCGGGGGTAAACAATCGATCTAGATTAGTGTTATGTTTGGGAAATCGCGTGTTTTTGAGTTTTCATGCGTTTTTCTGTCCACGCAGAATATGGTCGCTAATTTAGACTTACCGGCCACTGACTGTTTGGTCCAGCGGGTTAGACGCGGACAGCAAGAAACGAGTATTATGGGTTCGAATCCCGCTCGGCGACTTATTTTTGTTTTTTTTTTTTATGTTCAAGTTTATATATAATTTTTTAATTTTTTTTGTTTTTAAACAAGTTTAAAAAAATGTACTTAATGTTTGAGATAACAATATATATTTATCATAAATATGTCTAACATTTACCTATACCGATTACGTGAATAAGATTTATGCTTTCGAGTTTTTTTTTTATCGAGACTTATGAAGCAATAGTGCAAAATGAAAAATTTACCGATACAAATTAAACACAGTTTCTCCGGTAATTTTTGTGACGCCATCTCTCGGATAATGCCATAAAAACTAACTACTACGCGTCGCGTAATGCGTATTGACCTAAATTGAACCATAGCTCACGAGCTATGTAATAAGAGAAATTGACAATAGATGGCGTTACTCTGTGACAAGTGCTGTAAGGTTGAGATTACGAATATCGAAAAAACAAACAAATTAATGTTGTTTTTATAATATGCTTTCAGTTCTTTAAACAACGCCGAAATCCCCAAACGTATATCTATAACTATAATTTTCTTTAAAATAAAGCAATAAAATAAAGTCTATGATTTGTTTATTTTAAGGACTAAATGATGATGATCAGAAATATCTAAGGTATGTTTAGCTGTGATAGTCTTAGGGCACTTCTCCGACCTATTGTGTGTATTGTCCGTATTGTGTGACTTTGGTGGCTCAATTTTTTATATTATATTTTAATATTTGACCTTTCATTCTGAAAAGGGACCTAAATAAAAACAAGTAAGAAAATCCTTCATGTGATCATATCAGTTTTTAGGATTACTGAAATCAAACACCTGATCTACACAGAAATCGACTGTAAATAATAATATCTAATTGTCAGTTCACATTTTATTTTTTAAGTTTATACAGATTATCACCTAAACACCACCATATTACAATAAATAGTAATAACCGAACAAAGCTTGGTCGCCCAGGTATTACACATTAAGAACCGAAATAACACAAATTTATGAAAAATATACAAAATCCACAACGTCACTCATTGAATTCCCCGGCAAAACGCCAAACACCAGTTGTTGGAAAATAAAATATATTTTTAATTTACTTTCTTTTCGTACTACTATAAGTCCGAGCAAAGCTCGGTCCCCCAGATATTTTATTTTATTCTTCAAATACAATAATAATGCTTTGGAGTTAAATATAGACACAAATATATTTTGAGTAGATATTAATATCATAAAATGTGCAATTGGATAAAAGTTTCACGTTGACGAGTAGACAAACTACAGTTTGTACGCCTGACGCATCATGAGGTCGAAATAGCAGTCGTTGTCAATGGACACGCTGATAGCACTGTAGTAGTTCATAAACTCCTCCAGCGTCACCTAGAAAAACATATATTAAGTATTTAAGAGCGTTTTCACTTCTTATCGTACCGATATCCGATAACATACGGGAAACGCTCTTATGTCTTTGGCATATGTGCGTTTTTTCAATATCCAATCCGATATCGGAAATCGCGCCGATAATTACAAAGGTATATATATATATATATATATATATATATATATATATTAATAAGTTTCATATTGAAACATATCCCTGTCTCTCTCATACCTTCGTAACTTATCGGTACGATATGAAAACTGCGATCTAGGGGCCATCCATAAATTACATCACATGAATTTTATTATTTTTGACCCCTCCCCCGTCTTGTCACAGCTGGTCACATTTGTAAGACCGTCCCTAGGTCCCTAGTGTAACGTCACATATTTTTCATTTAATTTAAAAAATAGATTGCAAATCAAATATCTCGCTTGACTCGATAACGGCTGGACCGATGTGGCTAATTTTGGTCTTGAAATAATTCAGGCAAGGTTTAAAATGGTGAGGAATGTTGAAAAAATACGGGGGAAATACTAAAAACGACGATTTAATTTTTCCATTCTAGGTAGTAGGAGTAGGTATTTGAATTTCGTTCCATCGGTAACGTAAATTAAAGTGGAGTCATTTTAATAGGTAACATTTGACGTCTGTCATTTTTATCTTCATAGTGAGGTGACCTGCTTATAAACATCGATTAAACTGAATGAATCGATACGGACTTGAAACATGTGTGAGTTTTAAAAATCATCAGGCGAATCCCTGTCTCATTATTATTTTTTCTTTCGTAAATTTAGAACAAAATAAGACGAGTACATAATTTAACTTTTTTATTTTTTGTATTTTTATAGTTAGTAAAAAGAATAATAAATATAATTATGTTTTATTATAATTACAACGTGGTTATTAATTTATGATGATATTTCTTCACAAGTAATCATTGCATTCGGTTCTACTTATCAGCTTTCGATTTTTAGAGTAACATTCCTAGTGTTTAAAAAGAAAAAGAGTTAACTGACGCAACAATGTAACGACGTTCAGTTCTTTAGATCAGAAATTGTTTATTATGTTTAGAATGGTTTATTAGTGAAAGCAAATCGTAAAATTACTCGTATCGGTCATTATTACAATAAATATGAAATCGTAATTGAAAAAAGTTAAGCAATAGTGCAGTTCTAACAAAACGAAAAAAATATATTATTTTATGCCCGCCGTTACAAGGTTACGTTGTTGAATTTTGATGAATTGTTAAATGTTACCTATTAAAATGACTCCACTTTAGTTTTACATCATCCCAGTTCATAGTTAAGATAGAACAATGTGTGTCGGGGCAGCTAGTCTTTAAAAATAATCATTGAATTAAAACAGCAGTTCTTAAATTTGTTTTATTTCACTTAAATGTTTTTTTAATAAAATTAACGTTAAATCAGACATTGCAAGAAATTAACAATACAATAAACGATGAATTACATTAATTAAAGATCAAACTTATTCATCTTGAGTCCATGAACTTTGAACCCATTCCTTTAAATTATTTATAACTGGCATAAAAGCCACTTCGTTCTCGTTTTCGTTGTTAATGTCAGGAAAATTCGTTGTCAATTGGTTAACGTTTCATGTTTTACACTTAGATTAAAATAGATTTTGAAATTACTTTTTGAAATGTGACGTCACAAAATTTAGGATCCCTCCTACCCCCTGTCTCACAATGTCACACTTCGTCGACCCCCTCCCTTCCCGTGTGACGTAATTTATGAATATAGTAGTATCACATACTAGAAAATGCTCTTAGCGCAAGTTTCGCAATTTTACTTGTCTCAGACTGTGATCTACGACTATATGCTCCGGAATCCGGCGGGCTGGGGAAACTTTAAAGCACTGAAAGTAGAACTCTGCTCTAATTTCAGTGAGAGTTGAAAATCGAAATGTCGAGTGTCGAATTGTCATATTTAACTCGATACTTGTGTTCCATTTTCAGCTCTTTAATCGCAGATATTATTTTGTATTAGCGCATTATTATAGTATTAGCGCAGAGTTTACCTAAACTACTTTTTGAGAATCCATACTAACTTTGCTCTAATTATACCAACCTTGCCGTCCACCGTTCCTTCAGTTTCAAAGTTAGCGAGGAACTTATTGAATATCACATCTGCTGTTTCCTCTCCGCTCATATATCTAGAAAAAAAATAATAGAAGATACTAATTTATGTTCGTTTTGTTTTGACGATATAGGAATTTTTTTGAAAATTTGAACTTCGAAACAGTTATGTCGGAATTTTCCCAACTTTTGAACGGTGCAGATTAAAAGATTTTCCATACACTACAACTTACAACCCCTATTTCATCCCTTTCAGGGTGGAATTTTTCATAACCCCATCATAATCGTAAATTAATGTACGTAACTTCAATCCAAATTTCAAATTTCTACCGTTTGCGGTTACGACTGTGCGTAGTGCGTACGTCTATAAGTCAGTGATAGTTTGTTTTATATTATTTGTTATGACTTATATATTACCTCGGGTGTGCTTCAAGGGAGTAAACTCCTCTGATATCTTCTACTGAAATAATCCCGTCGCCAGTCTTGTCCAGTTTCCTGAATGCCTGCTCTACAATGGCACGACGAGAATCGGACATTGGAGGCTGAAAAAGTTACTCAGGTTAGTTAAATTCAAGGTCAAAACACAAAACAAAAACTCTAGTGCGGTTCAAATATTCTTGTGTAGTTCAAATCACATAGAAAAATTGTGAAATCTTAAAATATGCCATCTACTACCCTTTAGCACGTTAATCGTACCTATTATTTTACTTATTATTAATTTAATTTTGCTTCGTGAGTGTATTATGCGGAGCGCGACCGTTCTATAGCGCTTAACGCACAACACTCGAATGATGATATTATGACAGCTCGACACACAAAACTTCCATTTTCAACCCAAGTGTATTAGTGTAGAGTTCTATTGTCAGTGCTCTGAATTTTCGCCGGCGTTCCGGATTCCGGAACATAAAGTCCCAGCCTAACTAACTACTATAGTACGTTCAGATACAATTTAATATTAAAGTAAACAAAGAGAAGAATAGGTAACACATAATTGTAATAAATGTCAATTAAATACCGTACAATAAAGTAATAAACATAAAACTATAAGAAATACTAACACGGATTTTGACGAGGAACTCGTCGATACTAATCGAACCGCTCGCGTCGGTGTCGAACTGATTGAAGAGAGACTCCGCATCCTGAAACATAATAAAGACATACCTAACATGAGAATTTAGAATCAAATATACTTATAGAAAAAGAAAGAACGTCACGGTACTTTAAAATTTTCTGCAGTATGTTTTAATCTGCCTAAGTAAACCCGTATTGTATTAGAGAAGGACATAAGACTGATTTATATGGACGATTAAATACGAGTATAAGTAAAATCAACAATCCACAGTAAATAATTTAGCAAATATAAATTACAAATAATATAAAACCTAGTATTTAATTAGTTACTTCAAAATAACCTTACTTCTTTGCTCAGCTCGAGACCAGTTTCTTTGATGCCGTTGACAAACTCGTCTTTGTTGAGCTGTTTGCTGCCATCGTCGTCCATTCGCCGGAAGATCCTGAAATTGATGTAACGTTAGACATTACAAATAATATAGTGGTCTATGAGTTACTCGTGTGGAATAGATGACACTTTATAAGACGACTGTCGAACTGAACATGCGATTAGTAACATTTTTACGTATTAGGTACCTGCGAACACTAGCTGTTACTTACGTAGTAACTATTTATATTTTAGGCTGGGACTATATGATCCGTAATCCGGAAGGCCGAAGAAAATTCAGAGCGCTGTAAATAAAACTCTGCCAAGGGAGCGTTCAAGTATTATGTAACGAAATTTTTGAAGATTTTAGACCCCCCTTTCCCCCAGTGTAACGCACCGTAATATTTTTCTTTACTCACCCCTCCCCCTCCTTTGAAACGTTACGTTACACCCAAGGGACAATTTTATTTAAGTCATAACAATTATGTTGCGAACAGTACCGAAAAGTTACTATTAAAATACCTAGACGAGTACCTAGAGTATGCGGGAGCGAGAAAAGGCTTTTTAAAAAATATAAAAAAGTTTATTTTTAATTAACACTGGTTACAATTTGAATAAGATAATTATAATAAAACTTAAGACTAAGTTAACGAACAGAGCTTTTGTGTCTGTACGGAGACAACCAAGCTCATGCTCCAGTTGAATGATGTTATATCGGGCTCGAAATATAATGTGGAGTCCGATATTTACAGTAATACTTCCTAGAAAGAAATTATTTATTAAACAATGATAATTATATATAAGCAATAAATATGTCATCACTGTGTTATAAAGTGACGACGTGGTGCTGAGGGGTTGGCATAACTACCTTTGTTATTGTTTATCAATAAACAATTCTTTTAAGAAATAAACTGAGCAAAGAATAATTTTTAGTAGTCATTTTTTATTTAAGTAGAAAAAGATAACGTTACGTAACACGTTGTTCGACTACACATGAACGTTCCCCAAAGTCAAATGTCAAAGTCAAATCTGACAACTCGACACTTCGTTTTCATCTTTGAGAAGGAGGCGAGTAGAAGTATAGACTTGGCCTGGGCTGAATTCGGGAAGCTCCGGGACATCTTTGACCGTAGGGCTGGTACACAAGTTCAGGATTGTCAGCGGGCGATGGAAGAGCAATGTTGAGTGTATCTCTGGTGGATAAAATTCGTAACGATGTCATTCGCCAGAGAACTAAAGTCACCGACATTACTCAACGAATTACCGGCTTTAGCATTAGCTGAAGTGGAAGTCTGCAGTCGGATAGACGGTCGACGGAGCAGTCAAGAATTAGATTGGAGACCACGCTTAGGCAAACGTAGTGTCTGACGTCCTGCGGCACGATGGACCGACGATTTGAAGAAGGTGGCTGGCAGCGGATGGATGAGGGCTGCCCAAGATTTGTTTTGCGCTTATTGGGGAAGGCCTACGGTCAGCAGTGGACGGCGATAGGCTGATGATAATGATGTATTAGCGTAGAGTTCTATTTTCAGTGCTCTGAATTTTTCGGACAAGCCGGATTCCGGATTATATAGTAGGCCTCAGTAATCTGTGCCGCTCGCTATCTTTCAAAAGAGTCGGGGGTTTCATGGATGACGGAGACGCCATGAGAGACGCTCAGTCAGCGAATCATGTTAAATACTTGAATAGAAGTGCTTAATATAATCAAACTAGCTAACGTTGATCCCCAATACACTTACATGGGGTATGTAAGGACGAGGGTTCAAAATCTATGGGTTGAACACGGGTCTCTGAATAATCCGACGTACCTTCCCAAGCCCAGCATCCCAGAAGCACCGCGCGACAGACATAGCAGGCGTAGTTTCTCAAGCGGGTCGGTCGCCGAAGCCAAAGCCCTAGTGCTGTTCTGCATCAGCTGCTCATCCTGACGCGAAGACGCCGATTGTGGGCGGTGGAAGGCTACTGCAAAATTCAAATATGAACTGTTTTAAAAATAAGTAAGGTCGTGCATGTTCCGAAAAGTACGAGGTCTTTCAAACATGCAAACAGCAAGACAGAAGCTCAGTCATTTGGACGGGAAAACGGGGGTTAAAAAATTTGGGTTACTGGAAAGTTTTGGATTTCAGGCTGTCCCGCTCGCGCGCGCACGACTTGACGTGTATGCGAATGAGTTAACCGAACCGAGATTATATCGAAAATACTTAGGGCCGATTCAAATGGCCGAAATGGCAACGGAGCGTATATAAGCATAACTGTTAAGGTCACCACAGACGAGAGGCCGATCGTTTCAATTGGAACTGACGTCAGTTTGGCCTGAACGGATTCGAGCACACACACGGCAAAATCGCATCACTTCGTTTTGGTTTGCCGCAAGCTACGGTCGTGTTTAATAATTGCGTAATTAAACACCGCAAAAACTCACTACGCTTGTCCACGATACACGCCCGCAAGGCTGCGGCTCTGGCGAGAACTGAAGCGATTTGTCGACACATGGTCCGTTCAGTCCATCTGTACAGTCCATAATTAATGTTGCCAACTTAGTTATTTTACAAAGTTTTACTACTAAATTAAGTATTTCATTCCCTCCTTAGTATTAATCAATTTCTTGGAAATAAAAACTTACTCGATCATTTTCATAAAGCTTTAATTTTCACGAACGTTTAGTTTGAACAGTTTAACCTTCATCAATTTCTTGGAAATAAAAACATAATCGATCATTTTCATAAAGCTTTAATTTTCACGAAAGGCTGTGTCGATGAACTGGGGTGCCTTTACAACAGTATAATTAATTTTTCGGGACTGAATAGAATGCCTAATTTCGTTAGGTGACGTCAGCTATCGCAAACGCCCAAGCACGCGATAGAAATGACCCAAATCAGTAAGTAATGCCCAAAACTTCACCATCATTTAAAGTTTCAAGAACCTTTATTACACGACTGGGTTATGTTTTTCGCGCGTATCTTGTATGTTTGTTTGTAAATTACTTTATTCCCAAGTATCTTCAAAACGGCTGGATGGATTTCGACAATTAAGGTATCGTTAGATTTGTCTCAAAAGACCCAAGTGTCCTTAGATAGCTAATTAAAAGAAAAAAATACAAAATGGCGGAAATAAAATGAGATTTCGAAAATATACATAATATACCATGTATTTAAATTTTATCAGGAATAATTACAACCATTTAAATTCGAAGAAAATTGTAAATGCATTCAAATAGTCGTATTTTGCTTTAAATCGACCAAGTGTGTGTTGGATAAACTAAATTAAATCAATAATTACAAAAATAAAAACACCCGACGCGCGCTGGTTCAGCGCGTTGGTGCTCAAGCCAAGTCAAGTCAATAGTTGTCACGGTCACGGGTTCGAATCCCGCCGAAGGAACAAAAAGTTTTTCTGTATTCCTGGGTAATGGGTGTGTATTAAATATGTGTATAATACAATAAAAATTTTAAATATTTGTATAGTATAAAAGTATTAAATATTCTTCCCGTTTTCTGGTACCTGTAACACAAGTTCTTCGGATACTTAGCACAGGGCCAGATTGACGTGGTGTGAAGCCTCCATAGATATTTATTTATTATATTTTATTAAAAAAAACCATACCTAAGCAACGCACTAAAAAGACCGAAACAAGATTGAGCTGAAAGCCTGAGTGAAATAATTGACATTATGTTTGGTAGCAGGCGGAACCCATTTACTTTTGGACGATTTATAATTTGCAAATGGGTCCCGTCTGCTACAAAATATAATGTGGAACGGGACCCATTTATTAGGTCCTTACGTTATGAAATTGGCGTTTTGTCGTACTGGTCTCAAATCTCAAATATATCTTCTTTGGTTAGGAATTCCAATTTCAAATTTTTACCGCTATTTACTCATGCATTTGTGTTTCGAAATCCATAATTCATTTGTTATTTCCTCTTTTTGTTTTTTCTTTGCGTCACTGTTTACAAAATGGAAAACTTGAAATATTGTATTATTTTCGAGAACGAGTTCCACCGTGGCACCAGTGGAACTCGTTCTCGAAGGATTAATGATGACCACAATGAGATGGCAATAGTCCATATATAGCAATGGTATATATACTTTTATTTAAAAAAATCGACTTTATGTTCCTCCTTTACAAAACGGCAATTTCATATGTTTTATTTCAATTATACAATTTCATATGTATTACCTAATACTTTTGTACGATTTATAATTTGCAAATGGGTCCCGTCTGCTACCAAATACGATGTCAATTATTTCACTTAGGCTTTCAGCTCAATCTTGCTTTGGTCTTTTTAGTGCCTTGCTAGGTACATTTTTTTTTGCAGTCAGGATTTTAAAATTTTTGTAATTATTTATTTTATTTATTTGATGTTGATGTTCTCGCTCACATTGGATTTGTTTTCGCTCATTTGGTTGGCATCAAGCTCTCTGCGGATCAACAGGGTCTCCCTGCACTCCTAGAAGTCCTAGATCCGACAATCTAGGTCCTAGAAGCATGCAGCAACAGACCTTATAAAAATAACTATAATAATTTAATATTCTATAATAACGTAACTGCCCGTATATTCATAGTTGTTACGTTGATACGGTTATTGGTAGCAGTGTGGTTCAGCCATTAGATCAGAGGTTCCCAAACTTTTTTCTCTCATAGACCACTTTCATCTTTTGGCCACCCTTCTACAATACATACCACGGTTACCGTAACTGACCCTTTATATTTCACTTTTAAAACAGAACGTAGATAAACTAGTAAAGTATAAAAGTTCTGCGAGCGAGCGGAGCGAGCAAGCGAAAAAGGTTGCCTATGTTACTAATTTAAATTTATAAAAAAAACCCTTTTTAGGGTTTTCAAGGAACCCTTATAGTTTCGCTCTGTCCGTCCGTCCGTCTGTCTGCCTGTCTGTCGGTCTGTCCGCTCTTCTAGCTTCTGCAATTATGAATATAAATTGATGAAATTTGGATGAAAAAAGGCCTCCAGCCACGAGTACCGGGCTTTGCCGCCCTTTGCTACCTGCCGCTCCGAGTCATAGCGTCCTTAGCAAAAATCAAATCATTAAATTATTTCGGCGTACCTTATTTTCCATTTAAAGTATAGAGTACAAAATATACCCTAAATAATGTGCGATACTTAATAATAACGGTTGGCAACTTAAATGAAAGTATTGATTGGTGAAGTCAAGCCGATATTTTAATTCTTCACTACCGATTAAGCAGAAAAAATTAAGTGGACTCGCTAAGGAATTATTGTGAATTCATTTGTATGGTTCTGTAGTTCACGTCACAGAACTCATATGATTTCGTCATGTCCGTCCGTCAAACTGAAAGTATAACCGTCTCGTCCGTATTCAGCTTACTTACCGCCCAAACGATTAGTTCTACAAAGATGAAACTTTTTTTTCATGGATATATGTATTTACTACATCAAGAAAGTGCTGCAATAAAAACTATTTTTTTTAAGCCTTTCATAATAATACATCTTAGCATTAGTCCGTATTTTTCTTAAAACTACCCGTTTAATTACTATATACGTAATACTTGCTAGTATATTTTAATTAACGATAAAATTTATAATATAATTCAATAAATAATAAAATTTAATATAACAAAACCTAAAATGCAGTGGTTTTTGGGGGTCTTTAGGGATTCCTAAGTTGAGTAGCTTTTTTGATGATTTTCAGTATTCATTTAGTAGAAATCGCCGCGAGTTTAGTAGGTTTCGCAAATACAGAGCTGGCAACACTGGTACGATTCGCTTCTGTCCATCCGGCCGACTGATGCGATCTCGAAATGGCACACAGACGATACGATTTTCCATCCGTTCAGGCAGAACTGAATGAAAATCGGACCGTATTTGGGACCCCTAAGCAAAGCGTTAAAAAGACCGTAACAAAATTGAGAAAAAAAAGTGCTAAAACCTAATTTAACCTCTATTTTTGTTTAACGTAAAGCCTAAGTGAAATGATTGAAATTATGTTTGGTAGCAGGCGGGACCCATTTGCAAATTATAAATCGTACAAAAATAAATGGGTCCCGCCTGCTACCAAACATACAAAAACCCATTCGGGTAAAAAAGGGCGTCCCCCCCCCCTTCCCGTCCCGTCCTCTAAAAGCTAAACGGCTAGCTCGAAAAATCTGAAAAAAATCATGAAATTATAATGGCTTATGTAACTTTGTTAGTGAGATGCTTAGCTTGTAAAATGTACATACCTGGAAAAGTTCATACAAAAATAAAGAAACAATAAGTAAACATGTAAAATATTAGTATAATGGTACGGAACCACTTGGCTAAGTATTTTTGTCAACCCAATGTAGCCCCCTGATGAGTCTCCTGACTTCTATGGACCCAAGGGATCCACCTAGATCACTTTGGGAATGAATTTAGATAATGATTTACTTAATAGGTATCCGTACGACTGACGTGCTAACGTATACAGTGCCCGGCAAATAAGTTGAACACAATTTTTTGTTTTCTGCGCATTTTTATTCACAGAAAAACATCATAGCTTTAAATAATTATTAACAATACAATATCTAATGAAACACAGCAACCGTTTTGTTAAAAAAATATTTAGTTTTGTGTCGTTTTTCTGTGAAAAAACATTCGCAGAAAACTAAAATTTGTGTTCAGCTTACTGAACTGTACCTTGCAACGTATGACTTTTTCAACGTATAGCTAAAAGCACGCAATATTCTGCACGATGTAACAAAAACTGCAGAAGATTAGGTGTTATTGTCAAGTGAGACTGACAGATGTCAGGTTCTTACCACTATCGAATTAAAAAAAAACGACGCAATAAAAATGACGCATAGACAAGATGCTACAGATTCTGCAAATAACACTGCAGATGCGTTACATAAACGCTATTATGAATGTTATAACTAAGTAGTTCTTGGATAAGTATACCTAGGACCTACCTATACTATATATTTACGAAATAAAATACCTTCCTAGTTTAATCTCAGCTGACTGGATAGTGTTGTTGAATAAACGACAAAAATGAAAGTTTTCAGTATTTTGGCGCCATTTTAACCTACTTCCAAATGAGGAGGTTACTGCTGCCCTATTATGAACTTCAACTGACAAGTGGGAACGGACTTCATTTTGACGTTTGAACTTTTTAAAACACAATTTAAAATGTTCTTATGTCAAAATTTGGAAATTTTAATTTTTTAAATTGTGTTTTAAAAAGTTCAAACGTCAAAATTAAGCCCATTCCCACTTGTCAGTTGAAGGTCGTAATAGAACAGCTGAGTTGCAGTTGTGATCAATTTATAAATGGCACAGACGAAAAAAAGTGAAGACAGAGTTTACATGTATATAGTGCGCGTGTAGCTACGCACTACACGTCTACATAAATAAAAAACCATACACCACGACAGCTTGGCTTACAAGTTACACCTCTTTCAAGGTAAGGCGTAGTTTCGTCACGTCATATTGTGTGTACGTGACACTGTAATTAGTAATTACACAGTGAGGAATAGCTTAGACCGGCGCGGGCGCGGCCCCGGCATCACTGTGCGGTTCGCATAACTCTGTCTTCACTTTTTTATTTGGTCTGAAATAAGCGGGTAGACTTCATAGCACTACTTATACTAACTACTAAGAAGTATGTAAGTATCTATTGGGTTGGTAAAATCTTCTCTCAACCCTGCCGTAAAAACAACCACTTACTCGAATAAGGTCAAGCAGATCAATAGCCAGGCATAGAGCCTTGATATAGTTGATACAGTCGTTAATAATTTACACGACCATACTATCTACTAGTGTCCGACCGAATATTCGGTTCCGTTTTCGGTATAGTTTCGGTTTCGGCGGAAAACCTGCCGTAACTACGACCGAAACCGAAACTGTATTCGGGAGTTCCCTTGCTGTGATCGGTCATGTTCGACGATTTTAATTCCATCTAAGCGACGATAACATTCTATAAAGTTTTTTTGTTACAGGACATGATTTATTTAGCTCCGTTGCATTTACTTCCGATAGGGTAAAAATTTTCGTTTTAATAGTGAAAGTATTTGATTTCACACCTTTACGGTTGGTATACATAATTCAAAGAACCACTAACTCGCGCTTTGTCTAAACGTCATTTTCAAATAGCTATTGTGCTTACGAGCTGTTTGACTATCTTGCGCTGTGCCAATTCGCTTAAGAACTACTTCGCTTTACACCTAAATCTTATATGGTATAACTCGCGTTATCCCTGAAATTTTGTACATAGATTAGAATGATGTAACATTTGACCATATTGTTATTTAACTGTCACACCGTATACGACAATGATACTATTCTATTTTATTGAATTATAACTATGAGAAAGCCATGCTACTTAGTTAATAAGACTATCTCTCGTTACCTACTTCGAGAGTTAGTGGTTTTCTGAATTAGTTATGCCAAGCTTAAAGGATTTAAGATACATCATACATGTTTTTTACAACAATTATAAATATAGTGATTTTTCGTAAGGTACAAGCTTTATAGATTGTATTAGGATGGATCAAGCTCCACCACTTCCTTTTAAATTTCTTTACCACACTCCCGCCGCGCGCCGGTTTAAAAAATTAACCTAACCGCAATAGGTTTTCTTTGAATTACTTCAAAAGTTATTGTCCGATTGCGCTCAAACTATTTTTCCTTAAGAGTTTTAGCATGATCTATCAGCACGGAAACTTACAAATTTCTATCTCATATAGTTTAGAAATGCCAACTTATAAACCACTTTGGAAGCCGAATATTCATAGTGTTGTCTTTGTAAAAAAATCATGTATGAAACCTCGCCTTTATTTTAAAGATCTATTCAACAATACCCCACACTATGGGATAGAACGAAATAACATTCTTCATCCCCACTTTACATGTATGGAGAGCCACCCCTAAAATATAAAATTATTATCACCGAGATCTATACACAATTTATAACTGTACCAAAATTCATTCATTTATGTTCATAATAACAGGAGCTAGAAGGGCGGACAGACAGCTGACAGATAGACGGACGGACAGAGCGAAACTATAAGGGTTCCTTGAATACTATGGAACCCTAAAAAGACTACTACTGCTATTATACTAACGTTATCTTTATTTTTCCCTCTAAACATGATCCTTGTAAGAAAGTTTCGGTTTCGCCGAATCTGAGACCGTTGCCGAAATTAGTTTCCAAATTCGGTTTCGGTCGTAAAAACCAGTTTCGGTCGGACACTACTAACAATTACTGTTTGTATCCTCTCATTCGGAAAGTGGTAAAATATAAAATAGAACAGAGTATGTTGTAATTTTATTATTATTTATTATTTTAATCAACAACGTCGTAACATTTCCTCAATAGCAGCTGACTTTAAGAATGTATTTAACCTAAAAAATATTTCCAATTGATATTTTAGGTCTTTTTATATACAATACACTTTTTAATCTTTAAGTTTAGGTAATATAATATTTTGTTATGTAAGTACATAATATTAATTATGTACCTAGTTCACAAAATAAAATAAATTATTTTATTTTTCATTTTATTTTAAATAATCGTATCGTGTAATTTAAGAAGCACTACTCACTAGATTTTTACCAATTAAAGTTTAAGAAAACATTAATTTTTAATATTTATTTCTGATTGGCGATGTGTTAAATTGGAAACTTAACCTAAGTTTTAGTCCAATATCTGTAAACAGTTATTTTGTGTTTTATCAATGTATTTCATTAGTGTTTTGTATTCCTAAGAATAGAAAATTTTACAAACAGAAGACAAAAAATATTTTTTAATAAATCAATTAAAACTCACTGTTTGACGTCATTCTGCATTTTTCCCGATACATTTTCGTTACACATTTATGTAAACAAATGTATGGATTTTAAGTACTTCACGAACTCATAGCAAATTAATAGCATATATAGCATTATAACAAACCCTCATTATTTGAAATACAAAGAACAACTGAAGAGTGAAGAGTGAAGACTGTTTATGACTGAAGTCTGAAGTTGTCGCCCTATGCCTACCATGAATGATTCTGAGGCCTGAGTATTATTTATAAATTTATTTCTATTCTTTATGAAATCAGAATTTGTATTTTACTTGCACTTACAAAAAATAGAATTTAGTCTTCAATTCAACGTGTCATATTATGTGATGAATGTTATTGTAGTTTTATGATAGGGGAGAATGTAGCGGTATAGGGGAACTGAGCGAGAAAATCGGCCGACCTTTCTGTCTCTTTCTAAGTAAGTAGTGTGACCATTCCTAATAATGTTTTAGTCAGGAATAGGATTAATATTTACTGTAGCAAACTTTAACCCTTTTTCTGTATCTAGGTTACCGGCTGGTTACTAGCATTAACACACGTAAGGATTTGGTCCGGAGCAAACCACGGATTTGGTTGCCAACTTAGGAGTTTCTCCCTAATATTTAGGAAAAATCCTCGAGGTGAAGGATATTTTAGGGTTATTTTAGGGTTATTTTTGGGTTATTTTTAGAGGTGTGTATTTTGTTGTTTTTAATTAAATTAAGCTATTGAACTGTTATAATTATCAACAAGCGATTTGAAAAGTCAACCTGCAGAAAATTAATTTTTGGAAGTCATATTTTAATGTAAAAACAAAATTTATGGGATTTGACATACAGCCTTGCAAGCGACATGTCACTTAGCGTTGACAGCATTTTTGATTTCAAGTTTGCTGTCTAAATTATCGAATCTAAGTTTGGGGAGAAATATTTTTAAGAGTTGGAACACTGCACAAAAATCGGAATGCACTGTAAAATATAGTACTCTGTTCTGATACTTCTGATACAATAAAGCTGAAAATCAAACACACGAGTCGTGCTGTCATAATGGTCCGCTCCAGACCAAATCTGTACGTGTGTAACAACAGTGGTAAAATCATAGAATAAATACGCCTGAAAACGGGGTACGCGCATGAAAATGAAGCATTGGCACCGAGCCATTGGCTCAGTTTATTCGAACGACCCGTCAATTGATAAGATCAAGCGCTTGTGCATGAAGCTCCGGCAATTATAAACATTATGAGTGTTTGTGAGGTTAATGGGTGTCACAATGCTTCGGAAAAAAATAAAAAGCTTCGGACATTACATTTCATTTGTAATTTCATTTCAGTACTACGATTTAACTTGTATTGTGCCAATAATATTCACAACATTTTAAAATATAATATTAAGCCGCCATCTTGCTTCCATATTGTCATTGTGAAAGTGTTACTATTAATAAGAAATGAATTTTCTAATTGATCTAACTAATACACACACCGGCATATTTAGTGGAACATAAAATAAAGGTTTGATATCAGTATCATATAAGGTTGCTGGCTGGTTTATACGTCATTTAATTTAAAAAGAAATATTTTCAAATTAAGAAAACAACTGAACATCACATTTTATGCAATTGTTTTAATTTTATTCAAATACACCTTATCTGGAGCGAACTTCGAGTATTTCTTCCTTCTGAGTTTGATTTAAAATTTCATTGAAATACTGTTTTTTGTTAGTTTTTTTTTTAATCGCGTATCTTTTTGGAGTTGAGGACTGAATTATGCCTGACTTAGCCCCAACGGAGATTGCCAGGGCACTCGAAATACGAAGAAATGGTCAAACCTACAGAGTGATATCTAGAGATCTTCGTCAACCGGTTTCAACGATCCATCGCAGTATCCAACGGTTCAGGGAGACCGGTACTTATGTGAGAAGAGCAGGACAAGGCAGAAAAAGACGCACTTCGAGTAGGGATGATCGTTTCATTCGGCTTCGTGTACGTAGGAACCCCCGTTTGACGGCCGTCCAAGCCCGACATGAGTTAGAAGCAGTGCGGGGTGTAACCGTTAGTGAGCGTACGGTACGAAGAAGGTTCGAAGAAGCTGGTTTGGGTTAATTTGTGCCCGCCAAGGCTCCAAGGCTCGAGGTAAATCATCGTAGAAAAAGGTTAACTTTTGCTCAGGAACATCGACTTTGGAACGCGGACCAATGGAGTAAGGTATTGTTTAGTGATGAGTGCAGAATTCTCTTAAATCAAATTGACCGCAGGCAAAGAATATACAGGCGCAAAGGAGAACGATACACTCAGACAAATTTTGAAACTACAGTTGCATACGGTGGTGGATCAATAATTGTTTGGGCGGGCATTTGTTTGGGAGCTCGCACAGACTTGGTAGTGATTGACAGAGGGAGTCTGACTGCAGAGCGCTATATCAGAGAATTTTTAGAAGAAAATGTCGTACCGTTTGCCCCATATATCGGTGACGATTTTGTTTTTATGCAGGATAATGCTCGGCTGCATACCGCTCGGGTAACTCAAGCTTATCTTAATGATATGAATATCTTTGTTATGGAGTGGCCGGCGAGATCACCGGATATGAACCCAATAGAGCACGTTTGGGACTTGCTGAAAAGAAAAGTTAAGTCCAGAATTCCAGCTCCTGCCAACGTGGGTGAACTGCGAATCGCCGTAGTTGAGGAATGGCGAAGACTATCCCAGGAGACCATCGATAACATCATTCTCAGTATGCCTAGACGGGTAGAAACTTTAATAAGAGCACGTGGAGGAAATACGCGATATTAATCACCATTTTTCTAATTTAATTAATTGTTATTTTAATATTAATTTTCACTTTTCCCGGTTACATGAAAAGTTCAAAAATGTACCATTTTTCACAAATAGCCTTTACTCGCAAAATATGTTCTTAATGTGATCTCATTTTAAGTAAATTAATGAAACTTTAAATAACAAAAGAAGTGTAGTAAGTAGATTTTAAAATAAAACCATATTTTTTTAATTATGGACCTGTTTTTTGTGTTCCGCTAAATATGCCGGTGTGTTTAGTTGCAACTAAGATAAAGTTTTTTTTAATTTTCTGTTTTTTTGAACAATCAATTTAAAGTGTTGCCAATATTAAGATAATCCTTAATATTTTCCTTAATACCATTTTAAAAGTCTAATGGTACCTATACAATGTGACGTATTGGGGTCATTCATTTATTACGTAAGACTATTTACGGGCTCCCCCCCTATATAGTTGATAATGTCTTATTTTTGTCTTATTTAGACCATGGCCTATTCATATTTTGATTCTGCGCAATTGTGTCTGTTCGTTAGATCGAAAGAATAAGATTAAATCGCAATGAGAGCTATTAGAAGCCGTCTATAAGCTCAAAACTTTTCTCGATACATTTGGATAACCAAGTAAAATATACCACAAAAGGTGGATTATGCAGATTACGTCGAGACGCAGTTTTATTTAATATATAATAATTATAATGTAATAATCGCATTGCATTGTTGGTGTATTAGCTTAATTTAAAACAAGTTCATTATTATCGTTCGATGTGATATTATGTATGAGATAAGTGTGTGTACAACAAGAGTCTTCTTAACGCGAATAGATACCCTTCCTCCCCTTAAACGTCTTACGCAATAAATGAATGGCCCCTATGAGAAGTCCCTAAAAATTATTAAAATATTATTATATTCCTTAGAAGTGTATAAGTGTACTAGATATTTATTTTCATACTAATATAGGTATTAAAAGAAAATATATAATATAATTATATATACTAAAATATAAGTAATATTTTTATACCTCACGACATTAATAAAAACAAATACATTAATTCCAATTTTAAGAGCAACATTTTCCCACTTTCGGGGAAATTGCCTCTTAATTGACAACATTAAAGTTTTGTTTGTGTGCGTGTCGATGAACGTAAGTATGTAATGCTAACGCCTACATCTATATTATGTTGCTTGCTTCACTTTGTACGATGCGTTTGTATGAAGACTATCGATCTGGGCATTATAAATTTAAAATCAATTACGGTTATTTTGGGCAAAATTATGATCTGCTGCTTATTATAAAGACGTTTAGGCAAACAATTGTTGTCATGCTCTAAGCAAAAAAATCGTCATATATGGGAGAATCTCCACTCAACGCAAACTCTTTTTCGAGTATGACCATTATTTTTTTGCCTAAACGTCTCTACATAAGGCCCATAGCACACGGCGTATTTTAAACGCGCTGACGACGCGCAGAGAACGCGCCTATACGCGATTCAAACGAGATTGGATCGCAATTATAATAATTAGGCCCATAGCACACGGCGTTTTTTAAACGCGCTGACGACGCGCGTTTCAGGAACGCGCTTCTTCGGCGCCGTAAACGCTGATAGTTGCGTTTGCACTGATAATAGAAACGCGCGCATGAAGCGCGTATACGTGCATTTGAAGCGGTACAAACGCGCGTACAAAGGAGCGGAGTACGGGCAGAGGGGGTGGGGGTGCTCACGCCACCACTGCGCCCGCGCCTCAGTTGCAATAAGGTTTTATTGTGTGCTGCGCGTGTATTTCGTTTAAAATGGAACCCTTCGACACCGACCGCTTTATAACAGAAATAAACAATCGTCCAGCTACATGGAATTCACTACTGCCCGAATATTCAAACAAAGTGTTAAAAAGAAATGCTTGGGATGAATTGTGCCACATTTTTTATGACAATTTCAATGAAAAAACCAGTAAGGAAAAAAACCTGGCAGGTAAGATTTCTTATATTTATTTAAAAATAATGTATTATAGTTTATAGTTCGACGGTACATAGAACAGTAAAACAGTAGAAAATGTAATTAGGTAGGTACCCTAAATTTTAGAATCTTGCCATGGTACTGCACCTTCATCACTAATAAAATAGTCAGCGTACATATTTCGTATCATAGTTCCGCTTAGTTGTCCCTGTGACCGTCTTGCACCAATCGAAATCAAACTTGCATCTTCAGGAGGATCTTCAAAACCAGCTACACTCAAAGAATTATGAAAATTATAACCGTCACGTTCACGTATGAAATTATGCAGTACACAACAGGCTTTCACAATAGCCACACTGAAGTCCACGCTAACGTTCAGTGGCCGATTAAAGATTTTAAATTTGTTGCTTAATATACCAAATGTACATTCAATGTATCGTCTGGCACGTGTCAAGCGGTAATTATATATTCTTTTCTGCCGTGGCAAGATTTTTCCAGCATATGGTCTCTGTAAATGTTGAGATAATGCAAAGCCTTCATCTCCAACAAACGTAAATGGTATTGGTACCCCATTATTAGATATTGGTCTCGCATTTGGTATATTATAATTTCCTTGCCTTATCTTTTTGGTCCATTCACTAAATTCATGTATTGTTGAGTCTGCAGCTTTTCCATAGCATCCAACATCTATATCGATAAATCTGTAATTTGCGTCACATATTGCAAGCAATACGATGGAAAAATATTTTTTATAATTAAAATACTCTGATCCACTATGTTGAGGTTTTATAACTCTAATATGTTTCCCATCGATAGCCCCAAGTAGGTTGGGAAAATTTGCGTATTTCATAAATCCTTCAGCAGTTTTTAGATGTGATTCTTCGGTTGGTTCTGGCATACAGATGTTTTTTAATTTATCCCATATTATTTTCACTGTTTCACGGACTATAATGCCTGCCGTCGTTTGTCCACACTTAAAGTCATAGTGAATATCTGAGAAATAGCAACCCGTAGCTAAATACCTGAAAAGAATAACATTATTAAAAATCACTTATTATCGTAAATTTTACATATTTTAATTAAAATAAACCTACAACTACTTATTTCAAATGAATTAAAATTAACCTAAAAAACAACTAAACTATTAACATTATTTATCGTTTTCAGTCATTGAACTTCAAAGAAAATGGAAGAGTATTAAGGACGCTTATAAAAGAGACAAAGCGAAGAACAATAACTGTTCCAGTGGATCTGGAGCTAAACCTAGAAGACCCTACATATATTCCAATTTGCTAACTTTTTTAGACCCGCTTTACGAAATAAGATCTCCAAGTCAAAATGATGATGCAGCTCTGCGGAATAACCAAGACTGTGATTTTCAAAAACCACATTCACCAAAGAAGTCTAAAAAGACTCCAAAACATGAAGACCCACAAGACAAATTGTATGAAGCACTGACAGCAAATCTCAAACAGTCTAAGGAAGCAAATAATACAATTTTATCTGAAAATCCCGACAAACTGTTCTTAGTTTCGTTGGCTAAAGATTTTTCTGCTATCAAAGAGGAATTTAAGTTAGAGGCCAAAGCTGATATGATAAATTTAATTCGTAAATATAAAAATATGGGACAGTCATCGAGGACATTAAATGAAAATAGATACCAAGGTGCATTTCAATATGAACATCAGTATGGATACCAGTCTGGATATCAGTCTGGATCTGGATATCAGTCTGAATTTCAGCCACAATATCCAAGTAATCAATCAGCGCCAAGAAATGAATCTGTCAGTTCACTCCAAAATTTGGATAGCAATGAATCGGTTACAAATGACTCCGACATCATATCTGACATGTATGATGATATTGAATAAATCTTTTTCTCTTATTCATAATCTAAGTGCACTTATAACAATTTACGGTTGATTTTAAAATGTAACAGGTCAATAAATAAATAAATACATAATAAATAAATACTAGTTGTTTTCTTACCTCAATGTGATGAGCAAACGTTCTTCTGCCGATATACATGATCTCATTGCTGTATTTTGACGAGTTAACTCAGGTTTTAGAATCGAAAGAAGTTCTTGGAATGACGAATATGACATTCGATAACAATTATAAAATTTCTTCCATCTTCTATGTACTAACAATTTTTTAAAAGTTGTATGATAATGACCACCCAATCTTTTTTCACTCGTAAATGGGTCTATCCAATAAATTCGCTTTTTTTTACGTTTTTTACTTTTTAAAAGAAGTACTAAAGCCAACGTAAGCAGTGTTGTCTCAACCGACGCCATTGTACAACTGAAGAAGAGGAGTCTCTGATCAAAACGCAAAAGCTACGAGCGACTACAGCGCGTCTGTACTGCTGTATCTGCGCGTATACGCGCAGTAGAGGAACGTTTTACAATCGCCCCGTGTGCTTAATTATTATAATTGCGATCCAATCTCGTTTGAATCGCGTATAGGCGCGTTCTCTGCGCGTCGTCAGCGCGTTTAAAATACGCCGTGTGCTATGGGCCAAGCACACGGGGCGATTGTAAAACGTTCCTCTACTGCGCGTATACGCGCAGATACAGCAGTACAGACGCGCTGTAGTCGCTCGTAGCTTTTGCGTTTTGATCAGAGACTCCTCTTCTTCAGTTGTACAATGGCGTCGGTTGAGACAACACTGCTTACGTTGGCTTTAGTACTTCTTTTAAAAAGTAAAAAACGTAAAAAAAAGCGAATTTATTGGATAGACCCATTTACGAGTGAAAAAAGATTGGGTGGTCATTATCATACAACTTTTAAAAAATTGTTAGTACATAGAAGATGGAAGAAATTTTATAATTGTTATCGAATGTCATATTCGTCATTCCAAGAACTTCTTTCGATTCTAAAACCTGAGTTAACTCGTCAAAATACAGCAATGAGATCATGTATATCGGCAGAAGAACGTTTGCTCATCACATTGAGGTAAGAAAACAACTAGTATTTATTTATTATGTATTTATTTATTTATTGACCTGTTACATTTTAAAATCAACCGTAAATTGTTATAAGTGCACTTAGATTATGAATAAGAGAAAAAGATTTATTCAATATCATCATACATGTCAGATATGATGTCGGAGTCATTTGTAACCGATTCATTGCTATCCAAATTTTGGAGTGAACTGACAGATTCATTTCTTGGCGCTGATTGATTACTTGGATATTGTGGCTGAAATTCAGACTGATATCCAGATCCAGACTGATATCCAGACTGGTATCCATACTGATGTTCATATTGAAATGCACCTTGGTATCTATTTTCATTTAATGTCCTCGATGACTGTCCCATATTTTTATATTTACGAATTAAATTTATCATATCAGCTTTGGCCTCTAACTTAAATTCCTCTTTGATAGCAGAAAAATCTTTAGCCAACGAAACTAAGAACAGTTTGTCGGGATTTTCAGATAAAATTGTATTATTTGCTTCCTTAGACTGTTTGAGATTTGCTGTCAGTGCTTCATACAATTTGTCTTGTGGGTCTTCATGTTTTGGAGTCTTTTTAGACTTCTTTGGTGAATGTGGTTTTTGAAAATCACAGTCTTGGTTATTCCGCAGAGCTGCATCATCATTTTGACTTGGAGATCTTATTTCGTAAAGCGGGTCTAAAAAAGTTAGCAAATTGGAATATATGTAGGGTCTTCTAGGTTTAGCTCCAGATCCACTGGAACAGTTATTGTTCTTCGCTTTGTCTCTTTTATAAGCGTCCTTAATACTCTTCCATTTTCTTTGAAGTTCAATGACTGAAAACGATAAATAATGTTAATAGTTTAGTTGTTTTTTAGGTTAATTTTAATTCATTTGAAATAAGTAGTTGTAGGTTTATTTTAATTAAAATATGTAAAATTTACGATAATAAGTGATTTTTAATAATGTTATTCTTTTCAGGTATTTAGCTACGGGTTGCTATTTCTCAGATATTCACTATGACTTTAAGTGTGGACAAACGACGGCAGGCATTATAGTCCGTGAAACAGTGAAAATAATATGGGATAAATTAAAAAACATCTGTATGCCAGAACCAACCGAAGAATCACATCTAAAAACTGCTGAAGGATTTATGAAATACGCAAATTTTCCCAACCTACTTGGGGCTATCGATGGGAAACATATTAGAGTTATAAAACCTCAACATAGTGGATCAGAGTATTTTAATTATAAAAAATATTTTTCCATCGTATTGCTTGCAATATGTGACGCAAATTACAGATTTATCGATATAGATGTTGGATGCTATGGAAAAGCTGCAGACTCAACAATACATGAATTTAGTGAATGGACCAAAAAGATAAGGCAAGGAAATTATAATATACCAAATGCGAGACCAATATCTAATAATGGGGTACCAATACCATTTACGTTTGTTGGAGATGAAGGCTTTGCATTATCTCAACATTTACAGAGACCATATGCTGGAAAAATCTTGCCACGGCAGAAAAGAATATATAATTACCGCTTGACACGTGCCAGACGATACATTGAATGTACATTTGGTATATTAAGCAACAAATTTAAAATCTTTAATCGGCCACTGAACGTTAGCGTGGACTTCAGTGTGGCTATTGTGAAAGCCTGTTGTGTACTGCATAATTTCATACGTGAACGTGACGGTTATAATTTTCATAATTCTTTGAGTGTAGCTGGTTTTGAAGATCCTCCTGAAGATGCAAGTTTGATTTCGATTGGTGCAAGACGGTCACAGGGACAACTAAGCGGAACTATGATACGAAATATGTACGCTGACTATTTTATTAGTGATGAAGGTGCAGTACCATGGCAAGATTCTAAAATTTAGGGTACCTACCTAATTACATTTTCTACTGTTTTACTGTTCTATGTACCGTCGAACTATAAACTATAATACATTATTTTTAAATAAATATAAGAAATCTTACCTGCCAGGTTTTTTTCCTTACTGGTTTTTTCATTGAAATTGTCATAAAAAATGTGGCACAATTCATCCCAAGCATTTCTTTTTAACACTTTGTTTGAATATTCGGGCAGTAGTGAATTCCATGTAGCTGGACGATTGTTTATTTCTGTTATAAAGCGGTCGGTGTCGAAGGGTTCCATTTTAAACGAAATACACGCGCAGCACACAATAAAACCTTATTGCAACTGAGGCGCGGGCGCAGTGGTGGCGTGAGCACCCCCACCCCCTCTGCCCGTACTCCGCTCCTTTGTACGCGCGTTTGTACCGCTTCAAATGCACGTATACGCGCTTCATGCGCGCGTTTCTATTATCAGTGCAAACGCAACTATCAGCGTTTACGGCGCCGAAGAAGCGCGTTCCTGAAACGCGCGTCGTCAGCGCGTTTAAAAAACGCCGTGTGCTATGGGCCTAAGTAGTAGATCATACGCCCATAATATCCGTAATTGATTGTAACTATATTAATATAATCTCTTTATGCCTTTCGGAATGGTCAGTGGTTCGATGGTAGCGGGTTCGAAATTAGAATCAATGAGAATACAAAATTTGTTGCAATGTCACCGAAATTCACTTGACGTGCCCGGTAGCACCGGCCACGGCACCAGACTAACGTAGTCCAAATTGTTAGTAAATATTTACATTTATGATTGATATTAAAATTAGGAATATAATCAAGATTAATTAAATTAATTAAATGTGTTATCAAAAACATTACTATCGATAGCCTTTTAAATATTTGTTTCCCTTACGCGACCGCACTGTAGGTACCTACTTATTTTATACAAAGTAATTATTAATAGTAGTTATATTATGTTGTTCCAAGCGTTCCTTGTTGAAGTCGATAAATATAATTTAGGCTTCACATGGTGTGACTAGTGACATGACAAGTTGCGTGCCCTAACATAATACAAACGGGTCGTTAGTCGTTTCGCACCGCAAGGATTCGAACCGCGGTGTGAATCGCCCCAGCGCTGTTTCTGAATAGGTCGATTCGGACCGCGGTTCGAAAGAAAAACGGACGGACATAGCAAAACTTTTCCGTAATACTCAAGGAACCCTAAAAATGCGCTAAAAAGTATGAAGAAGTTTTTATTAAAATTTAAGAATTAATATAGCTATTTCTCTACACACCTTCATAATTTTGAAGTCGGTACGAGTCAATTTTAACGTAAGTAATAAAGGAGATATTAAGCGCCAAAAAATGCGATTTTGAAAGGTATGGAAATATGGAGGTAGGGGGTATTAGATACGTTATTAATTTCGGGCGTTAGAAATTTCAAATTTGCTGTCAGGATAGGTTTCGATATCTTTCAAATTTTGCTATTTCCAAAATTATATTCATGATCATCATCATCGTTATAATACTATGTATTTAATCCTTACTGCTAAATTTTTTCCGCCGACTACTACAATAGATAATAATAATTGTTTAATAATATAGTGTCTAATCATTATCATCACTATTTATTAGGTCCACAGATCAGTAACGCTTATTTGCGGAAATACCACGGACTCTCAGAAAACCGGCATAAAATAACCATTTAGTTTGTTTTGCCGAGAGAGTGAGAATAGCGGGCTATATAAATATAACTAAAAAGGGAAAAATTAAAACCGACTGCCAAAGTAAAAATGCAGAAAACAGTATGAAATAATTCTTATTTTCTAAATAATTCCCCTTTTAAATTCGGCTATAATTGTAATTTGGTTAATTTTTGCGTTGTTCGGAAATTCGGAATGTGGTGGGATCAAACTCTGTTAATACAATAATCAGGTATTATTTGTCATTTTTTTACAATTCACTTTTCTACTCACCTGTTTAAAAAAATTATAGAGTCCTAAATATTCTGACACGAATATTTCAAACTGTGGTCCGAATCGACCTTTCTAAAAAATATCTGGGGTAATTCACACCAACATTTTTAAGCGGTGTGAATCGACCCATTTAGAGACAGTGCTGAGGCGATTCACACCGCGGTTCGAATCCTCGCGGTGTGAAACGTCTAACGATCCATACAAACATGCTATAATTAAAGCCCTGCTTAGATACTAGAAAATTAGATACGTATGTAGGTATTATTATCTAGGACCTACAGCTATACAGCGCCTTCAACAGCTTCCGTGTTCTAGTGGTTAGAGCTTGGCTCCTAGGAGGTCGTGGGTTCGATTCCCGCATTGGAACAATTGGAAAAATGTTGTTTCCATGTTTGGTTAGAACAATGCAGGCTGATCACTTGTATGTCTGACAAGAAAGATGGTCGATGCGTCGCATGGGCATGTAAAAACCCGGACTTGCGCCTGATCTCTCGCCAGTCGTGTCGGTCATCCGTCCCACTGGTTTATGAGAGTAAAGGAAGAGAGCCGAGAGAGTGCTCTTGTAGCGCACACACTTGGGCACTATAACATTACTCCTGCGTAACTAGCTTATCTAGGACCTAGGTCCTAATCCTGCATAGTATCATAAGACATAAAGTACATTGTATATTAAGTTATGCGGGTATAGGTTTTTTCCAAGATTACCAACCAAACCCTACTGACAGACAGCAAAACAAAGCCCATCTTAAATTAAAAAAAAATGTAGTAAGCATGGAAGAAGAAAAATAATAATATTATGCAGCTTTGCCCGGCAAAGCGGGACCGGGACGGGTGTTCCAAAAAATAATCTTTATTATTATTTTAATAAATGTTTATTACTTTATTATGTTTAAAAAAAAAAGTGAGACCTATTTATTTATTATAATTACTACTTGCTACTTTTTTTTGTAAATGGTATCATGACAATCGCAAGACAATAGATATACGACATTATACATAATATATGACGCTGAGCACCGTATGATATTAAAATTTAAAACAGTTTTTATTTCTTACTTCCTGTATTCGCTCCACAGTTACAGCTATGTTTTTACTAATTATTTGATGATTTATCAGTCAAAATGGTGAAACAATGTTGTGTATGTCAAAGTGAAGAAAGCTGGTAGCAATATGTCGTTCTATACGTAAGTAAACATTGTAATATTAATCTAGTATTTAAGTGTTAACATTAACGACCTCTATGGCTCAGTGGTTCAGCGCGTTGGTGCTCAAACCGGGGGTCAAGGGTTCGAATCACGCCGAAGGAACAAAAAGTTATTCTGTGTTCCTGGGTCATGGATGTGTATTAAATATATGTATAATTTAATAAAAATCTTAAATATATGTATAGTATAAAAGTATTCTTCGGATGCTTAGCACGGGGCCAGATTGACGTGGTGTGAAGCGTCCCTAATTATTATTATTATTATTATTAAATCAAGTGACGTTTTAAAGACTTCCTAACAATGAAGGAATACGACAAAAATGACTCAATAGTGTATATGTAAGGTAGGTGTAATTACAAAAAAAATTGTTGTATGCAGCCGTCACTTCAGACCTTTATGCTTTTTTTTAGTCTCGTCGACTTTTTAAAGCCACGTCCATACAAGCTCAGCTGTTTCCTACAAAATGCTATCTATGCCATAGCCCTTTTGTAGGAAACAGCAGCATGATATTTATTTTCAAGTAGAAAAGTTGATCCCATAGTAAAAGTTGCTTGCATTCAAGAGTATATTCACTTCTGAAAGTTTTGACACTATCTGAAAAAACACCCGGTATGTATATTATTCAGTGTTTCACAATATTGGCTTTGTAGTGTCTCACACAGCAGAAAATATTATTGTTACCCTACTAGAGAGGGACACACAGCCTCTCGTCCAACCCCTCGCTCGGCTCGTATTTTGGCTCACAGTACTTATTCCAGTTAATATTCCTACATCTTTGGCGCTAGTACAATAGAGATGAAAATCGAAGTGTCGAGTGTCGAGCTGTCATATATGACAATGACATTTAACTCGATACGTGTGTGTCCGATTTTCAGCTCTATGGTATTAGCGCAGAGTTCTCTTTTCAATGCTCTGAAAATTAATATACAGTACACTTATTTTGTCATAACCTCCTTCAACAAACCACAACAAATCTAATGTCAAAATCACCGGATGTTATTAATTTAATTAATTATCGGTTTTCTGAGTGGCCGTGGTATTTCCCTAAATAGCTTTACCGATCTGTGGACCTAATAAACAATCATCAGTGATGATAATGATTAGACACTATATGTATTATTAATTAAATTATTATTATCTATTGTAATAGTCGGCGGAAAAATGTAGAAGTACCTAAGCATTAAAATAATATATAATATTATAGTGACGATGATCATGAATAATTTTGGCAATACCAAAATTTCAAAGACATTGATATCGGTGTACTAAACTATGAGTAGTACCATATGTCACCATAATAATATGTTGGTGTATCGTGAGAAGATGGTGGTGATGATGATGATGATTACTGTAATTGACATAGTGTCATATGCTTGAAGTTCTTTAAACAACGCCGAAATCCCTAAACATGTATCTTTATGGACTCAAGAGTTCTGTTAAGTATCTACTTTTGGATCCAGGGTATACCTTGGTGCAAAATCTTACTTTTTGGTAGCATTATTACCATATTCGCAAGCTTATTCCAATACCGCCACTATCCTAAATAAGCAAATTTTACAGGAGAGCCATTTAAAGATTTGTGGAAAACATCAACTGACATAGGTAAATCAGGTTACACCTTTCGGAAATTGTTCTTTTAAATAATTAATAAGTATTATTTCTTGTAAAAAATATGTTTTTTTTTTTAATTCTATTTATTTTTAATGAATATCATAATGAATATAATAGAAATCCATTGTTTAAAATTTTAGTGACACTACTATTTAATGAAAATTATTTATAAATAAAGTGTCATTTTGCACAAATATAATTGAAATATTACTTAAAAAAAATACTTTACACTATTTATACTTTATTTGATATTTTAATATTTTATAATTGGGTTAAGAAAACATTCAAGACAAAATATTATATTCTTAGCGAAACAAGAAAAATCGACCCAAGCAAAAAATATTATAAATTCTATGAATAATCGTTGTCAACAAGTTTAATGATGGAAGGCAAGATGACACATTGTTTTAAATTAAAAAAAAATGGGTGCACAATATTATGTAATAAATATGTTTTCTTCGTTTGTTTTCTTAGGGCTCATAAATTAGTTAGCAAAGAAAAACTTACATCCAGCATCCATGATGTTCAAGCTATCCTTCTTGTCGTCCTTGTTGAGCTTTGGTAGATCCTTGTCGTAGTTAATGCAAGCTGAAAAAAATAGTTGATTAAAAAAATCTTATTGTGTAGGTATGTATCTATTGCCTTTCAGTGTTAAGGTGCGAACTACAAGGCGCGCAATACGCGCGAGGGCAGGCTGGGTACCTCTGTAGCAGCACAGATTAACTTATCGTACTAGCTTAGTGACATTATTAATTACTACCAGAATAAGGCCCACTTGCGCAGATTATTGTTGAAATTAACCCTGGGTTAAAATAATATGCCTTCTCTTTCATAATATGAAGTACGAGATAACATGATATTTAGCGAAGGTTTAACTTTAGCTTTAACTTTAACCCAGATCTGCGCAAGTGGGCCTAAGATTACTAATTATAAGTATGGGTTGCAAATGCTAATTAACAGGTTACAGGTTACACGACTGTGCCCGACATTGTCATTTCCAAACCAAAAGTTTCAAAACCTAAGGCTGGTTGTCGTGTCGCGCTGACCGTCAGCGCCGACACCGAAATGTATGAAATGTCCGCGCTAACCGCTACGCGTTATTCGAAAACGCTTCATAGAATTGCATATATTTCAACCTGTCAGCGCTGACGATCAGTGCGCGGTCAGCGCGACACTAAAAACCGCCTAAGAAATTGTTGGGCTCATTTCTTTATATTTTTCTTACCGACACACTGCGTGGAAGATAGGTATGTATGATTTTACTAGGTCATAAGCATCATTTAGTTACTGTGATGTCTCAAGAGTACATACACGGTTAGGCCAAGCCCCTGTTATTATGATTATGGGATGGGCTATCAATGTCTAGGCACTGTAGCCAGTCATATGAAACAATAGCAAGGTTAGACGTTCCCATAGCGCCCCGCCTAATATTTAACATAATCAGCAAAACATGATATGAAGTCAAAGTCAAATGAGCAGACGTATCGTCTAATGGTGAGCGATGGGCACAACTATAGACAAGGAGGAAATACGTATTTTTTAAGCCGATGCGGAAATGTGTCATACTTAGAACAATAACGCCTAGAAACCGAGTTCGCGCATGAAAAGTTTAGCAAATCATACAGTTGAGCCATAACGGCCCGTCAGTTGTCAAGGTCAAGCGCTAGGGCATACATCTCCGACAATTAAAAACATTATGACGGTTTGTATGGTTAATGGATATCACAATGCATCGGAAAATAATAAAAAACATTCGGACATAACATTTCATATTGTGTAAGTACCTAGTACTACAATTTAACTTATATTAAGCCAAATATTTTAAACATTTTAAAATAAAATCTTATTATGTCGCCATCTTGCTGCCCTTTTAGCTGTCCAACAAACCTTTTTAGGGTTCCGTAATACATAAGGAACCCTTATAGTTTCGCTTTGTCTGTCCGTCTGTCTGTCTGACCGCGCTTCTTGCTTCTGTAATTATGAATATAAATGAATTAAATTTGGTATAGTTAAAGAATAATTGGAACTAAGTTCCTTATCGCGCGTTGCGAAAGGGAGCTAGACGGAAAAAATTAAGACTGTAACAACACTTTTTGCTATAGTTGTAAGCCGTGCGGCGAGCGCGTGTTTCTCTGTCTGTCTCTCCTTCTCTCTCTCTCAATGATTACTAAAATGGAGCCTACTGATTAAGTTTATATTACATTATATTTGTTAATAAAAAAATAATATTATTATAACTTAAAAAAAAATAATTACAATTCCTTCACTAATTAATCAAAAGGAACTTCGTTCCATCCGGGTGTCCCTTGACACCTCTCAAGTTTTTTTTTATATTTTAGGTGTGGCTCTCCATACATGTGAAGTGGGGATGAAATTTTTTTTTCATTCTACCCCATTATGTAGGGTATCGTTGAATAGACATTTTTAAATAAAGGCAAAGTTTTATACATGATTTTTTTACAATGTCAACCATTTTCGAGTAATCGGCCACCAAAGTGGTTTATAAGTTGGTCCCCCTCTGGCATTTCTAAACTATGAGATTTGGAAACTTCCAATTTTCCATGCTAATAGATCATGCTAAAAACTCTTTAGGAAAATTATTTTAACCGAAATCGGACAGTAACTTTTGAAGTAATTTGAAAAAAATAATATTACGCGTTTATATTTACGGAACCCTCCTTAGACATGTCCTGACATGCTCTTGGTTAGGTTTGGTTATTTTGTTTTCTTATATTGTTTTCTGTTTTATACCAACAAATATACAACTACTTCATCTCTCCTTCATCTATACTTAAACCATAGAAGAATTACATTACTAATAATTTTATTAAAAAAACTAGAGATTAAAAAAAGACCATTTTTTGTTCTATCCTATCTGGCTATAAACCTTATTGGTATATAGATTACTGAAAATAACCGAAAAAATAATTCAACTTACCTAGCTAAAAACTACCACTCTGTTTAGTGTTTGACTGACGTCTGCCGACTCCGGGAGGCGTCTAATACCATGTCAGACAATATCAGCAGTAGTCGAACAAATGGAAATCGATCAGCATTAATAATGTATCAGATGACGACAATAATATCAGTTATACTTTTACCTACACTAATCACCATAAATTTTATCTCTACTAATTATACCCATAATAACGGCTTTCATGCCATTCCAAATAATACTGTTGGTAGTTCAAAGGAAAACACAGAAAATAAGCACTTAAAAATAATATAGGTACTAAGTAATTTTGAATTTCCACTGGGAAACTACAAAGAAATCGCCATTACCTATATTATTATGATTAATTACTATCAGGCAATCTAATTCATAAGCCTTGGGACTATATGCTCCGGAATCCGGAACGCCGGTGAAGCACTGAAGCACAGAGCACTGAAAATAGAACTCTGCGATAATACAATAGAGTAGAAAATGGAATTTTCGAGTATCGAGCTGTCATATATGACATTGACATTTAACTCGTCACTCATGTGTTCGATTATTATCAACTAAAGTAAGGCCAACCAGACGAGATAAAGAATGTAAACAAATTTTCAGGGGTTCAAAACATATTTATTTGAATAAATTATTATAAAGTTCGAATTTTAATCGCTGTAGTCTGTACTAGACAAAGATGATTCGTCGGAAGAGTCCGAGTCAGCTGTGTTTATGATAAAACTATCTATTGTATTATCAATCATGTTGTCAATATTGCTATAAAAATTGTCCTCGACTTTTATTACATGATCCACACAATTTCGCCATTTATCAGCAGATACACGTTGGATCCCCTCTTGTAGCAGTTTTTTCACATCTTCAAATTTAAATGTAGTACGAGCATGTATGTAGTGCGAGTACAATGTAGTGCGAGCTACGTGTCCCATTATGTCAGCCCATACGAGTTCAATGGGATTGAGCTCGCAATGATAAGGTGGCAGTCTTAGGACTTCCACCTTAAATTTTTTGGCGAGCTCATCCAAGCTCATCCACAGCGTATCTTTGGTAGTTCGCCTTTACGTCATTCACTTTCTTTAAAAGTTCTGCCTTTACGTCTTTTTCATCATAGCTTAGTAAATACGGAGACGAAAAAATATGTATCACTTCGAACGCAATCCAAACAGGAATGAACTTGTTCACAATTGTTTGGCGGACCAAATGTTGACAACTGCGGTACTGGCCGCTTTCCTGTACCACGAAACACGCTACGACAGCTGTCGTCGACCAACTGACGTCATTATTGCATACGAGTGATAAGGACAGATATAATATTAACTCACTTTCATAATGCAACTCAGTAGCGGTCCGTTTATTTACGTTTTTTATCTCGTCTCGTTGGCCTTACTTTATATTGCATTAGTGCAGAGTTCTATTTTCAATGCTCAGAATTTTCTACGGCCTTCCGGTTTCCGGAGCATAATATAGTCCTAGCCTAAGCAGCTTGACCGTTGTCTTAAAATTTGTTTGGAGTATTATAATAAGTATAGGTAGCGCCTTGTGGTCGAAATTAACCGGTCGACCATACTTAATTCATATTTTAAAGTTTTAGTTTTAACTGTAGTTCCTTTGCCTCTTAAATACGCAATATAAATAATATGCAAATGTTGTCTCTGGAATGTGAAAGAAAGTTTGACAATAATTGTGTCAAACCAACATCTACTTATAATAAACAAATGGATGGTAGTGCGATTTATTAATCTGAGGTAGTATGTGTAACTTTATTTTTATTAGTTTTATGTACGCATTATTCCATCTAAGCACTATTACAAAACAATTACCTTCCTTCAAAAATAAACTTTAACTGTGCTAAATTTCATACTCCTCCGTTCGCACAATTCTCGTTAAACTGTACCTACTCAAAATGTTTGTTTCACGTATTAATAATTAATATATAGGATTATAGGATATCTATAAGTCGATGTTGATCTTTAAAAGTTTATGGGATTGTAGTTCCCATCATTTCCAAATTCTAATATTTTCTACAACTAAACCGATATTCCAAAATTATTATTTTACGAGGTTTTGGACATTTAGTTTTTTTTTTAAATGTGCTTGTAATTGGTTTGATTTTATAGCTTACAGCTATATATTTTATTATTTTTATTATTATTACCGCTAAGCTAATTAGTATGAAGACCAAGTCGTAGTAAAAGATTGAAAATGCAATTTACCTTTTTTTTATTTACTCGAGGCATAATAATATTATGTCAAGTTGTTTCGGAGGAGTTCTGTGACAAACACTGTGATTTGTATTTATTATAATTTAACCAGTTACATTATTACCTATTTATTAATCTGTGGTAATACTGTTTTTTAGAAATACGGTTAATTATTGTTTTTTAGGTCACCCTAAATCAATAATAATATTATAGGACGCGCGTGTTTGTGTGTATTTTACATTAGTCGCTAACTTTATTTCATGGTTATAAGTAACAATAAGCTATGCTGTTCTCATTAACTTTTTATACACGAAAAGGAACAATTTACCATGACACACCCATAAAAATATAGTTACCTACTTACTCACAATTAGATTTTATCTTTATCTTGTATCCAAAAATATAAGTTAAATGTACACAGTATTAAAATTACTAGATTCTAGAATCTAGATTACCTAAAACATATCAAATGACACATGCTAGATTTACCTAATACATCAAATGACACGTGAAAATATGACGTAGGCGAAAGTAACCTTGTTCTATTTAGGCATACTCAGTTATGCTAGGCTAGGTAGGAAGTCGATGACTATTATTATTATGGTGCGAAAATTACATGATACAATAACTACATAATAAAAAAACTAAATCCCGACTACGTAAATTATATTATTACCCTATGTTACCCGGGCTATTATTACGAATCTATGAGTGTTTTTAAATTCATGACATCTGACAGCTTTTTGACACGACAAGGACCGTCGGGCTACCAAGCGCCGCCTGGTGACGGAAAAATAATCGAAAATTCTTATTGACTGTTTTTGACACCACTTACGCCACCAGGTGACGCTTTGTCACAGAATACATAATAGTACAAGTATTTGTGTGAGTTGGGTCTGTCTGCCTCCTAGCGGCAGAAAAAATATCAAACACCCCTCATTGACACCAATCGGATCAGTAGTTTAGGCGCTACGGTGGATACATACATACATGCTTACATACATACTACATAGGCTGCCAAAATCATTACCCTTCCAAAAGCCAAAAGGCTGCGCCGTAGTCGGGTAAAAACTTCGGGCTCCTAAATCTAACTGTGGGAGCCATGCTTCGTTGGCTTCGCCAAAGTTGGATGAAATGTTGGGCTCCTAAATCTAACTATGGAAGCCATACTTTGGAGGTCGGCATAATGCGCTTGACCGAATTGATATCACGGCTTCACAGATATCCAGTGTAAAACAACGCGAGCGTTATTTTACGCAAGTTCTGTTCTGGGGTCTAAAACGGTGTGCGGTGCGTACGAACGCTGATGCACTTGAAACTCCTCTGATGACGTGGGAGTCCATGGGCAGCCCCGGTGGTGATTTTGTAAGTGCTTACTATCAGCTGATTAATTAACTCGTTTGGTGTTAAAAAATTTAGTAGGGTAGCACTGGAGAATGTTCACAAATTTTAAATGATCCGTAGTAGTGTAAATATTTTTATCACTAAGGGGGATACCGGATAATATTATAAAAGTAAATCGCTAAGTAAAGATAGATTAAACCTCATATTTTGTTGTGTTATAGTCAAACAAACTTTTCAGTTGGAGTTTTAACGTGGATGGGATTAGACATTTTAAAACCTTTACAACATTTCCTTCAATAGTAGGTTCGTACCTACCTACTGAGGGTTCGTAAATAGTAGCACAATGTTTTCGTACTTTTGACGCCCTGTACTAAGAAAGCCTAAGAATTGCCCTACCGCACAAAACTGTATACATTCTTTGTACACATACTACAGTTATTAACTTAATATTATGTATATAATTTTTAATATATTTTTATCAGTTACATTCCTATGTGACAAGTGTAGTCAGGCAGACTGAAGTCCATAGATGATAAGTACTACTACCACCTGAAACTGGAATTTCTCTTAAATAACGTATCGGGCAAATCGTTCGTCGTAACAATTTGCTATTAGTACGAATACTTAGCATTGAAAATAGTTAATACATAATTTTATTATTTTACTCCTACAGTTTACACTTTTATATGTTTGTTTCATGTTTGACTAATATTCACCAACCTGCCATAGAGGCGCTGTGCATCCTGCCACGTGTGAACGACATTTTCTATGAATCCAAGTACCTTCGTATGTAGTAAATAATTGAAAGAATTTATTTATTACTGGTCTAAGTAGACAGCACAAGAAAAATATTATTTCTTTTTGATTAATTTAATAATCATTTACTTCTAAAATGAAAACACAGATAATGTCAGATAAATAAAAATTAAAATAACTGTCACGACGTATTTTATCTACTCTATGGTCACGATTCTCGAAATATCAAAAAACCGTTTATTTTTTTTAAGGGCCCTCGAGACGATCAAAAAGTTTGACTCATACCAATGGCTAGCCGCACACACACAATATTAATATTCCAACGGTGCGGGTCATATTGTCGTAATAAACAATATTAGGCTGGGACTATATGCTCCGGAATCCGGAATGCCGGAGAAAATTAAAAGCACTGTAAATACAACTCTGGACTTAAACAATACACTTGAAAATTGAACTCATGAGTGTCGAGTCAAATGTCAATGTCATATATGACAGTTCGACACTCGACGCTTCGATTTTCTGCTCTATTATATTATTGCAGAGTTGTATTGTCAGTGCTCTGAATCTTCATCGGCTTTCCGGATTCCGGAGCATATAGTCCCAGCCTTATTGAGAAATTTCCGGAAATGTCGGAAATACGCCGACAATATCAAGAGGAGGCAGAGTTTTTTTATTTTTATTTATATAAATATGGCATCGGCTTATAACCATTTGCCAGTGTCAAGTTAAAAAGGCGGGAAATAGATCTTTCGTTTCAATTTTCAACACCGTATTCCTAAATCGTCAAGTCTAAAGTCTAGTCAAAGTCCAAAAAAATAGTCAGTGCAGACCATGAGTCATGTCAGCCGATTTAGTAAAGTGGTAGAAGCTTTACTGAAAGTTCCTAAGGAGTTATGGAGGGACACTTAAAATAGCAGGTTTTAGAAGTTGTACCACTTGCCCACACGTGTTGTGCACGTTAACGAATATTTAATGATTAATATTCTACCAATATTACACATTAAGAACCGAATTATCACAAATTTATGAAAGAAAATCCACAACGTCACCCATTGAATTCCCGGCAAAACTCCGGAGGCAGAGTTATTGCCAATATTGTTGTTTTTATTTATTTATTTATTTATTCATAAGACTGGATACAAAGTCCTTCAGTCGTATACATTTTGACATAATATAGAGACATTATGGAATCGACAGAAACCGCTACCATAAGAAGTAGAAGAACGCTCTAAACATTACAAATGGATCTAGTAGTTAAACTGGATAGCAAACTCCGAAATTTGTACTTGAAACAAAGAACTGTATCACAAGGCATTAAAGTGTATTAGACCACAGTATAATATTAAAATTTAAAACGGTTTTTATTTCTTACTTCCTGTATTCGATACTTCTATAGTTACAGCTATGTTTTTATTAATTATTTGATGATTTATCAGTCAAAATGTTGTGTACTATATACTTGTCGAAGTGAAAGTTATGCTGGTTGCAATATTTCGTTCCTTAAGTAAGTTAAATATTGTAATATTTATCTAGTATATATATATCTCTTACTTTTATTACTCACCTAAAATTGTAGTGAGTACTGAGACAAAGACGTAGTGTGTAGTCGAGTAAGGCCCTTATTTCCCAACAATGAAGAAATACGACAAAAATGGCTCAATAGTGTATAATATGTTAAGGCGCGTCTCCTGCTCTTTTATTTTTTTTCGAAACATGAAACAAAAACATTTGTTTCCATATACAAGTTGTCTCCAGCTATAGAAAATGTTTTTGACTGAAACAAAACAGTTTGTGTAGACAATCATTACGTCTTCCTCATCGGATCATGAATTCAGATGTGGAAGACGTATGCACTCGCAGTTTTAGCTATTGCAGATGCAGAATCTAGGAGAAAACACAGGGGGTCTAAAAAGGCCACTTTAGGTGTTTCATATATTTTTTCAACTCATATTATGTGCGCCATTTTACGCATTTCTATTGAAAACTATCAAAATTGACGTTTTCTAATATGATGAAATCAGATGAATCATGTAGCCATTTACCATTTCACGATTTTTGTATCTAAAAAGGCCACTTTAGATGTTTCATATATTTATATGAAACATCTAAAGTGACCTTTTTAGACCCCCAGGTTTCGAGTTAGGCCGTATTTACTGACTCGTTAGTATTTATCAGGACTTACGAATAGAAAACCGATTTGGGATTGATAATTTCTTCCATATTTCTATGTTTAATTGTCATGTGAGTGGTGTAACAGTTAATAAGATATGAAACATTCCTTCCCCTCTCTACCCGCGCGGGGATTGTTTTTCGTCTGTCTCGGAACACAAAAACATTGTATATTCCTACACAAATGTGTATAGCCACGCCCCAATGTTTCGATGTTTTGTGTAATGTTTCGAAAAAACACGCGCAGGAGACGCGCCTTAAGGCAGATAATTACAAAACATTCTGTTGTATTCAGTCACCACTTCGAACCTTCATGCTTTTAAACTATTCAATCTCGTCGACTTTTAAAAGCCACAGCTATATGTCATTCAGTATTGCACAATATTGGCATTCTAGTTTGTCACACAGTATTTAATAAATGTTATTGTCACCCTAGAAAGGGACACACGTCAAACCTCCAAAACAAACCTCTCGCTTGGCTCGTTTTTTGGCTCACAGTATTAAAGGGCCATACTCATCCAGCCTGCAAGCTCAAGCTGCAAGCTCAGCTACGGAATCTACGTAAAATTTGCTTTAATAAGTATTTAACATAACCCTAAAAAATTAACAAGTGGAATAATTTCGAACGTCTAATCGCACAAGTTTGTAAAACCCACGGAATATAAAACACAAGAGGAAGGGGCATAGGTAGAATGATTATTGAAAACCGCTGTCGCCAAATTCACCCAAAAACATTTTACGCACACTGAAAATAAACCAATTATAACTGTAACAATTTCTCGAAATCACAATGTAATAACGACTATTAAGAATGATACAAAAACGACCTTATCTCCTTGACAATAATGTAGAAGTTAGCAATTACACATTGTGACTGTTATCGGCATTCCTTCGACATGCTTTCGGCCATCTTTGACTACTTAGTTCAACTATTTGACGCTCTTGAAATTTGCATTTTATGCACGCAAATTTGCACTTTACAGTCATAGATGCAAGGTTTTAATCAGTTTTAATTCAAATTCGTGTGATTGTTTCTTTCTAGAATGTTCTGCTACTCAAATAGGGATGTAATCATATGAATGTTTATGATCTCGATAAAATCGATAGATTCTGAAATCAATCAATATAAATAATATAGTTATATGTAAAAAGGGTTATAATTATTGATCGTGCGAACAAAAATAGTTTGCGACTGCAAATGAGCATACTCTTAATTTGGCAGATAATTAATATAATATATTATATCTATACAGATAACAAAACTGAAGTGTCTGTTTGTAATTTCAAATTAACAGCTTTTATTGTCACTTCATGCCTTTAAAAGTATGATCGTTACTTACAATAAAATATAAATTGTTAACATTTTTCTGTCCGTCTGTCAGTCTGTGTGTTTGTTCCGGCTAATCTCAGAAACGGCTAGACCGATTTTCACGGGACTTTCACTGGCATATATAGCTGATATTATAAGGTCTAGCATAGGCTACTTTAGATTTAAAAAATAAGGTTCCGTTTCCTAACTTCTATGTAAAGTTCTATGCAAACGAATTTGCGGGCATCAGCTAGTCAGCTAATACTTAATATAATTGTATATTAAACTTTTATTCCTTGGACATATTTGTATGATATATTTTCGTATGAATTGAGTACGGAAAAGATAATGAGAAAAAGGAGGCCATTATACGTTCGGCTGTATATAATTTCAATACAGAGTTTTTTTGCTGCTGGCTCTGAACTGGGCCCTGGTTCATCCAGAATACTTTTTTCCAGGAGAGTTTGAAGTCATTGTTACGTTCTGTAACAACAAATATATATTATTATTACATTATTATAATTAAAATGTAGATGTCAAATAATAACAACAGACGAATGGTTTTTCCGGGCTCTCTCCATGATACAGAAATAAAAAGCGTATTTATAAAATTGTATGTACATATATTCACCTGTTGAAAACCTGTAAAAGAAATATAGAAAAGAAAAGTTGTTTGTGTTTAATTTACACGAAGATTAACAACAGTAACTATTCTGACCCATGAACCAAATGAATTACCGATAGGTTTATTAAAACTGTATCTGTGAAAGTATACACCCCCCCCCCCCCCCCCCCCCCCCCTCAATAAGAAGTAAGACTTTAATACGTATTTTCATACAATTTACGTACAAATAAAAATATTCAGCTTAATGTACAACTCTGGGATACCTCATACATACAACTTTTGCATTGACTAAACTATTTAGTCGATGGAGGTACGCATACAATCGATTTAAGTCGATTTATCTCCTGAAAAAATCTAAGTCTTCTGTAGGAAACGCTCGAGTTAAGGTGCTAATTGCAATGACATTTAACTATTAACTTATAGCGTGGTTATAGCTTGTGCTTTGCTTTATATTACGTTTTAAAAAGAAAAGGAGGTATTGTGTATATCCCATATTCAGTGACAAATTAATTTGTAGAATATTTCATACATTGCATTCTAAACTAAAAGGGCACCCAGATAAGTTTTTTAAATATTATAGAATGTGTGAAGAAACTTTTAATGAAATCTTATCATAACTGGGTCCTGAACAGTCGCGGATCGACTGTTTAGTCGATGGTATGCGCACTTCAATACATTGCAATGCAAGCGCGTAATTGATAGTTGTCCAACTTTTTAGTCAAAAGCAGATCGATACAGCTTTTTGATTTTTATCGATCAACTATCGAGTTGCTAGTATGCGCACGTTCTATATTGATATAATCTTATGAAACCACGGAATATAAAACACAAGAGGAAAGGGCATGTGGGCGTGGCCCGCTTGTCATAGTTAAGTACAGCGAGACTTAACTGGACTCACTTGCTTTGTGGTTGCTTAAGTATTGTGACATGTGCTGCCGGTAATTTTCATACGCGTGTTTTATAAAAAAACTCCTTATAATGACTCGATGTTCCATCCTCGAGTGCAAAAACAATAGTGGTACGAAGAACTTACTACGATCAGGTGTTTCTTATCATCGGTAAGTCATTATTTAATTTATAATTAATAAATAATCTTTCAGAAAATCCTCTATCCATTTAAAATATTAGTGAAAATTAAGAATGACACGTATTCCTATTGAAATAAAGTCTAAAATTATATGAGCCTTAATACCTGGTGCCTGGTGTCGAGTAGTAAGCACAATCTGAAATTATGCACAGACGCAGGTGGAACGAACATTAGGGTTGTGACTTACGATATCATCGATTTATCGATTTATTAATTTTAGATATAGGTAATTGTTATTTTAACTAAAATCAAAATAGTTATCTAAAGTATTGATTATTTCCGTTTTAGTTTTCCTAAAGATCCTCATACAAAAGAGAAGTGGATTACTGCGACTGGTAGGGTCAACTGGATGCCTACGAAATCGAGTTGCATTTGTTCAGAACATTTTGCAGAAAACACAATCCTTATAACAAAAAAAGGATACAGATATTTAGATCACCGTGTAGTTCCCACGAAAAAAATTATGTGCTATCAAGTACATAAGTATTCATACATTTTTCTTAAACCACAAATACAGTTTTAGGGCTAGCGCATACATATAACTTTTAGTTGAACAACTGTCTTGTTGTGTTTCATAAGATTATATCAATATAGAACGTGCGCATACTATCAACTCGATAGTTGATCGATAAAAAAATCAAAAAGCCGTATCGATCTGCTTTTGACTAAAAAGTTGGACAACTATCGATTACGCGCTCATTTTGCATTGCAATGTATTGAAGTGCGCATACCATCGATTAAACAGTCGATCCGCGACTGTTTAGTGCCCGAAACGAAATTATTATTACCCGAACGTATAACCGCCTCCTTTTTCTCATTATCTTTTCCGTACTCAATTCGTACGAAATATCATACAAATATGTCCAAGGAATAAAAGTTTAATATACAATTCTATTAAGTATTAGCTGACTAGCTGATGCCCGCAACTTCGTTTGCATAGAACTAACGGAAACCGAACCTTATTTTTTAAACGGAACTCTAAAATAAAAGTAGCCTATGCTAGACCTTATAATATCAGCTATATATGCCAGTGAAAGTCCCGTGAAAATCAGTCTAGCCGTGTCAGAGATTAGCCGAGAGAGATTATTATAACAAACACACAGACTGACAGACGGACAGAAAAATGTTAACAATTTATATTTTATTGTAAGTATCGATCATACTTTTAAATGCATTAAGTGAAAATAAAAGCTGTTAAATTTGAAATTACAAACAGACACTTCAATTTTGTTTACTATCTGTACAGATATAATATATTATATTAATTATCTGCCAAATTCACAGTATGCTCATGTGCAGTCGAAAACTATTTTTGTTCGCACGATCAATAATTATAACCCTTTTTACATATAACTATATTATTTATATTGATTGATTTCAGAACCTATCGATTTTATCGAGATCATAAACATTCATATGATTACATCCCTATTTGAGTAGCAGAACATTCTAAAAAGAAACAATCACACGAATTTGAATTAAAACTACTTAAAACCTTGCATCTATGACTGTAAAGTGCAAATTTGCGTGCATAAAATGCAAATTTTAAGAGCGTCAAATAGTTGAACTAAATAGTCAAAGATGGCCGAAAGCATATCGAAGGAATGCCGATAACAGTCACAATGTGTAATTGCTAAAGTCTACATTATTGTCAAGGGATAAGGTCGTTTTTGTATCATTCTTAATAGTCGTTATTACATTGTGATTTCGAAAAATTGTTACAGTTATAATTGGTTCATTTTCAGTGTGCGTAAAATGTTTTTGTGTGAGTTTGGCGACAGCGGTTTTCAATAATCATTCTACCTATGCCCCTTCCTCCTGTGTTTTATATTCCGTGTATGAAACACAACAAAACAGTTGTTCAACTAAAAGTTATTTGTATGCGCTAGCCCTAAAACTGTATTTGGTGTTTAAGAAAAATGTATGAATACTTATGTACTTGATAACACATAATTTTTTTCGTGGGAACTACACGATGATCTAAATATCTGTATCCTTTTTTGTTATAAGGATTGTATTTACTGCAAAATGTTCTGAACAAATGCAACTCGATTTCGTAGGCATCCAGTTGACCCTACCAGTCGCAGTAATCCACTTCTCTTTTGTATGAGGATCTTTAGGAAAACTAAAACGGAAATAATCAATACTTTGATTTTAGTTAAAATAACAATTACCTATATCTAAAATTAATAAATCGATAAATCGATCACATCGTAAGTCACAACCCTAATGTTCGTTCCACCTGCGTCTGTGCATAATTTCAGATTGTGCTTACTACTCGACACCAGGTGGCGTATTAAGGCTCATATAATTTTAGACTTTATTTCAATAGCAATACGTGTCATTCTTAATTTTCACTAATATTTTAAATGGATAGAGGATTTTCTGAAAGATTATTTATTAATTATAAATTAAATAATGACTTACCGATGATAAGAAACACCTGATCGTAGTAAGTTCTTCGTACCACTATTGTTTTTGCACTCGAGGATGGAACATCGAGTCATTATAAGGAGTTTTTTTATAAAACACGCGTATGAAAATCACCGGCAGCACATGTCACAATACTTAAGCAACCACAAAGCAAGTGAGTCCAGTTAAGTCTCGCTGTACTTAACTATGACAAGCGGGCCACGCCCACATGCCCTTTCCTCTTGTGTTTTATATTCCGTGGTAAAACCACACCTTTGTTGACGAAAAAAGCATTTAAAAAACAATTTAAGACGTTTTTTTTTACAATTTAAAAACAAGTATTTTTGTTATTATAAATTAGACACAATATCCTCTGCTTAAGAAAATTGCAAAAAACAATAGTTTAAAGCGAATGCGTTATTTCAAAAATAATCATTGTAAGAGACGCGAGTTCAAAAGCCTTTTTGGACCTGATTATCCACATAAAATGTATCTTTTGTGGTCTCCTATTAAACCCTACTTAATATAGTTTCTTTTTAAAAAAATCATATATATTAAGTGGCCCGATCATTAAAAATCTTAGATTTAGAATATTAGAATAATATACAAAAAAAACGGTAAAAATACCACTCTTACATAACAGGCTGATAAAAGTAACAGTTTGATGTTTTTTACATATGAGCTGTTTTGTCAAAAACTACACAAAATATAGAACCAAAATAAATAAATACACATTTCTCAGGCTTTTCAAGAGTTATTAAAAATTGTTTGAAAAATTGACAAAATTTCATAGGTATGTAAAAACTTACGAACAAAAAATCTTTGGAGTCGTCTTTCGTCAATTTTTTTTAAATGTTATTGTAAGACATAAAAATTAACTTAATTGACTAATTTACATAAAAATATTAGTCATCTTTCGTCAATTTTTTTAAATGTTTTTGTTAGGCATAAAAATTTACTTAATTGAGTATTTTATATAAAAATATTAGTTCGTTAGATTATAGATTTTAAATAATCATACAGTTATTATAAATAATCATATGATAGATATATATCTATCATACAGTTTTTATGTTTTAGTATGTTTTTTATACGAAAATAAAAAAATGGGTTGTATGTAGAAAATATAACCGACTTTTAGGCGACTCCACAGTTTTATGTTCATTAGTAATATAAATTTTCGCCGCCATTATGTTTTGAAAATGCCTGGCGTCCCGACACCGTACAACGGTTAATAGCAAACATCGTATTATTATTTTTTATTTTATGATTTATTTATAACACTAACTAGTTCTTTTATTATAGTAAAACAATGCTTAATAATATTTTCTATTATTAGAAGTTAAATATTACCAGAAATATTCATAGCTTATTAAAATACAAAACTAAACTAAACGGTAACGGTTATTATTTGAGTTGGTCAACGCATGGACGCAACTAAATTATAAAATACAATTTTGTAATAGCAAAACTATGACGAAAATTGATATTACCTTTTAAATTGATATTATTTGTTATCCTTTTCATTAGATTCAATAATAAATACATAAAAAGAGACCAACATATATTTTTTGCACGTAAGTTAATTGTTTTTTGATACTATTACTCAACTGCCGAATCGACCGTGAATATGGTTAATGAATATTAACTATTAGATATTTATTAATGTGCACAAGTGTGGGCAAGTGGTACAACTACAAAAAGCGTGCTATTTTGTGTTTTCTCCAAAACTCCCTAGGAACTTTCAGTAAAGCTTCTATCACTTTACTGAGTCGACTGACTTGACTCATTGACTGCACTGACTATTTATTTGGACTTTGACAAGACTTTGGACTTGACGATTTAGAAATACGGTGTTGAAAATTAAAAAAAAAATCTATAGGCATTTTGTCTAAATTTTTTTTTCACAATTCAATGTTATTCCAGATTGTCCAGATTGTTTATTAACATGTTGTAAGTGAATAAATAATCTGGAACCCATTTTCGTATATCTTAAAAAGTAACGAAGATACGAACAATTTAAATTTACAATATGAAAGAGAGCTATATATCGGCCTATAATGTCACGAGTTGCAACCTTCTGCTTGTGACGTAACAAATCTTTTTTCGAGAAAGAGCAATATTTTTTATTTGCTTATATTTTTTAATCGCGTCAATCTAAATACCTATTTCTTTTAGATTTATGTATCTTTAATCAACAATTTTAAATTTAATTTATAAAATTCCACACTAGGCCCTATTACCCACCTTTTTAACTTGACACTGGCAAATAGTTATAAGGCGACGCCATTTAATTACCTATATAAAAAAGGTGTCGTGGGACATCGGATAGGAACAAAGTTCTTTCGAAACGAATTCCTTATTATAAAAATATTAATTTTAAGTTCTATTCGAAGTATAAAGAAAATAATAAAGACTATACATAAAAATCTTACGTTACGGACTTTTTTCCCGGCTATGGTACCCCTCCGCATCGCCCGCGCCACAAGGAACAACGTTCCAAAAAAATTTATTCAAATTTGACAGTTGACGCATGACACAAGCAGTAATACATATCATCTATGGACACAAGTCATATCATTTATGAGGCCATTATAAAGAAGAAGAAGATGACTTGGGCGCGATAGAAAATCCAAAGAAAAGTAAAACTTTAATATTTATTTATAATAAATGATTTCAACTTACAAGTAAACTTGATAAAATAACTACTCATCAATCTTTTTTTAAATGGCGCCTGGTAAAAAAGGGAAAGCAATGGCAAAATCATCAAATCGACATGTTGAACGTGATTATGCTGAAAAACTCAATGATTTGACTCTCGATTCATCAGATGATACTGATAGCGATAGTTCAAATGCATCAGATAGTGAGGGTGCCGAAGCTACTTTCAACGTGAGCATGTGGGATCTTAACCACTGTGATCCTAAAAAATGTTCAGGTAGAAAACTTTTGCGACATAACCTGATCAAAAACTTAAAACTTGGGCAACGTTTTCCAGGTTTAGTTCTATCACCCCTTGGCATTCAGTGTGTTAGTCCTGATGACAAAGATATTATAGAAAAATTTGGACTTGCCGTTATAGACTGTTCATGGGCAAAAATAGATGAAACTCCGTTTGGTAAAATGAAGTCGCCCCATCCCAGGTTACTGCCATTTTTGGTAGCGGCTAATCCAATTAACTATGGTAAACCATACCAATTGAGTTGTGTCGAGGCGCTGGCTGCTGCTATGTATATTACGGGACATAAGCGAGAAGCTAAGTTTTATTTGTCCAAATTTTCATGGGGTCATGCTTTTTTAGAATTGAACTCTGACATACTCAGTACTTACGCTGGATGCACAGATAGTAAAAGTGTTATTGAAGCACAAAACAAATTTCTAAAAACAGTAGAGAATGAAAGAGATTCAAGAAGTATGTGGCCATCTGATTCAGAATCGGAAGAAGAATGAACTTTTGACGTATGACACCTTACATCTCATGTTTTATTTTATAATTATACATTTATACTCTCAATCAATTTGTTATAAATCTATTTTTTGTTATACATATTAAAACTATTAAACAATTATTTATTTCCAATATTATAATAACAATAAGGAAAAATACCTATGTTGGATGGTGCTTTATAGAGGCCTTAAAATTGAATGATGACGCCCACGAATCCATACTTACTCAACAAATCAAATGTTTCTTGACTGCAAATAGATTTAAAGAGGTAAAGTGTTTACTAAAACACTAAAAACTTTATATCTTCGGTTTAGGTTTAAAGATATTTTATTCTCATTAAGACAGGTACAATGTCACTTACATGAGAAACTGAAAATTACAAAAGGTTTGTTTTGGGTTGCGTTCGTCAGTTCTACTAACTAATATCGAATAGTATCTATAAAGTTTTGTACCTGAGATTTAAAAACATTGAGTGAATGTACATTTCGTATGTTTGAAGGTATGTTATTGTACAACTGTGCTCTTTTTAGATTTGAATATCTTCATCATAATAATAAATAAATATACAATGAGTTTCTAATTTATATTCTTAAAGTAGAAACTCATTTATCTGGGCCTCAGTTATACTATATTGTATTCTTGTTTTTAATTAAATTCTTCACTTCTCTTCATTTCTATGTACTCTTTTTAATATATATTCAATGTATATTACCATATATTTTACCTATTATTTTTATCTAGACAGTGACCAAATAAAATAAACCTTAATGCCACGCATAAGGATTTATGCTTAATAGCAAAATACGTGAAGTTTGACTTTTATGCTTTTTCCAAATAAATTTTTATTATGTAATTTTTTTAAAATTATATAATTTATAAAAAAAATAATAATTATATATTGTAGAACTTTTATGCTGCCAAAACTGAAGTCTCAATCTATAACCAAATATCATCAATTTATATTCATAATTACAGAAGATAGATATGGCAGACAGACAGACGGACACAGCGTAACTATAAGGGTTCCGTACCTAAAAAAAAGATCCTAAACAGAACCTCTTTATAAGTTTTGGATGACGAGGTTCTGTAAAAAAAATTTTTTTTCTATACTAAAATTTTTTTTGTTTAATCAATATAATATTAGAATGTCTCGCTAAAATTTGAGAACGCTGGACCAATTTGGCTAATTTTGATCTTAAAATAATATGGATCAGGGAAGGTTACAAGGTGAGAAATTTTGGAAAAATTGCGGGGAAAATATTAACACTATGTATATAGGTGCGACAGAACAACGGTCTCGGGACAGCAGCTAGATAAATAGGTAATGCTAAGTGGTTTAAGCTAACAGGTTTTTTCATTCGAATATCCAAATAATTAATGACGAAAATTAGCGAGGACTGATAATGCTAAAAATATTTATGTACCTATTTATTATCCTGACTAATTGTCGTCATCAAGAATTATATTGTTTTTGTAAATAATTATTAAACTATGTGGTAAATAAAAAATATTGAAGTCTAATTTAAGTTTCCACAGCGCCATCTATTGTAATTTTACCTAACAAATGACCGTATGTAGAAGTTTAAAGATGTACTAATAGATGGCGTAATAAACTCGATTATAGCTTTGTATTCAAGTACCGAACGTATTAAAATAATATTATTCTTCTGGCACCTACTATAAATCTATGTAAATTTTGGTGATGACAATTGTTTGAAAATACTTATCGCCTGCCGTCTTCATTTAATTTAGTATTGACACTGCCGTCTATTGTATTTTTGCCGAACAAAAACGAACTCTTAGGAGTTTAAAGATACACGGATAGATGGCGTAACAGACTCGCCGGTAGTGTTGTACTGTCTACCGAAACTTTGTTGATAAAAAATTTAGTTTCCGTTGGCTCTTGGTTGGAGGAGGTGTATGCTTGTGACTTGTATTTTTATTGCGAAACTCGCGAAATAACTTAGTAAATACTGAAACTAAGTTTTGTTGAGAGAAAGTGCTAATTTTGTTGTGTGAGTGTGGTTTAACTGTGAGTGTATCATTTATTGGGTTGGATTTTCAAGTAAAAAACTTTTAGGTAAGTAAGTTTATAATGAAGTCAGACATTGGTTTCAACCTGTCACGCAGGTGTCTCCCGAGTCACTAACCTTTGTGAGTTGTGACTGATGATTGTAAAACGTTATCTTTTTATCATTGATCAACAGAATCATTAATAAATAATATCACGTGTTTTAATAAATTTTTATATCGCGCATAAGTAAAAAATCGTATTGAATTCTCCTTGCTAATCTTCTTTTTTATTGACGTGGATTTGAAGGCTTTTTAATCGGGCAAATTGTCATTTGACAGTAATATTATTTATTGTTAAATTTTCAGTGTTGATGTATATTTTATATTTCAAAAAAGTATGTTTTAGTGATTAAAGAAATTTGCCAGTGAATTTAGGCTTCAATGAAGTTAAAAATCTTAAGTTAACGGTCGCTGTCATTTGGGTTGCCGGCCGACATCGCGCCGCGCGCGGGTTCCAGCTAGCGGCCATTCGGCCAGACAGTTCTGGATCGCTAGAATTTTACGAACTATGTATAAAATAGGTAATTTTGTTCTATAATTTCGTCTATACAGCCCGCAGAGCAATGTTGAGGGTATTTCTGGTGGATAAAATTCGTAACGACGTCATTCGCCACATAACTAAAGTCACCGACCGACTGAGTTGCTCATAGAATTAGTACGCTGAAGTGGAAGTGGAACACATGAACGTTCCCCAAAGTCAAAATGTCAAAGTCAAATCTGACAACTCGACACTTCGTTTTCATCTTTGAGAAGGAGGCGAGTAGAAGTATACACTTGGGCTGGGCTGAATTCGGGAAGCTCCGGGACATCATTGACCGCAGGTCTGGTACACAAGTTCAGGATTGTCAGTGTGCGATGGAAAGAGCAATGTTGAGTGGATAAAATTCGAAACGATGTCATTCGCCAGGGAACTAAAGTCACCGACATTGTTCAACGAATTACCAGCTTTAGCATTAGCTGAAGTGGAAGTGGGCCGGCCATGTCTGCAGACGGATAGACGGTCGATGGCGCAAATAAGAATTAGAGTGGAGACCACGCTTAGGCAAACGTAGTGTCAGACGTTCTGCGGCACGATGTACCGACGATTTGAAGAAGGTGGCTGGCAGCGGGTGAATGAGGGCTGCCCAAGATCGGGATGGTTGGCGCTCATTGGGGGAGGCCTACGTTCAGCAGTGGACGGCGATAGGCTGATGATGATGAACCCGCAGCGAGCAGGCGTAGTGCACTACAAATCTTTTATAATATAATGCATAATATAAATAATAAAACTCCTCACCTTTGAACGTGGGTGAGCCATGCTTTAAGATGCATGGGCCGGCTCAACCGGATAAATACCACGGCCTCACAGAAAACCGGCGTGAAATAAAGCTTGCGATGTGCTCGATGGCTCGATGTTTCGCCGAGAGACCAGGAACGCAAGTGCGTAATACCAGAGGAGTTACAAGTGTAGTGTGTGTCCATGGGCGGCGGTAATCGCTTTCCATCATGCGATCCGTATGCTCATGTATTGGTCCATTTCATAAAAAAAATCATCGAGGAAAAATCCGAGCCCCAGAGTTAGAAAGAGACCAGTGGTTGGAAACGAATTTTTTTCACACCGATTTCGGTGATGGTAGCCGGTTTCATTGAAACCAGGCCAGCTACGCAGGAGTTATTTTATAGTGCCCAAGTGTGTGCGCAGTACAGAAGAGCACTCTCTCTTCCTTTACTCTCGAAACCCAGTGGGACGGACAGACCGACATGACTGGCGAGAGATCAGGCGCGGGTCCGAGTTTTTACATGCCCATCCGACGCATGGATCATCTTGTCAGACAATCAGGTGATCAGCCTGCATTGTCCTAACCACACTTGGAAACAACATTTTTAGTTGTTCCAATGCGGAAATGAACCCACGACCTCCGAGTCGACAGCCAAGTCCATAGTTTATAGTGAGAATGAACAAAATTAAGGCGTGTTAAAAGTTAAAACACATTTAAAATATTATTTTATTGTCATTCTCAACCTCATAGTCTACGGACTTCCAAAAAAGGACTTGGCTTTCGAATTCAGCTCTTACCTTATATTACTTACATTTTCATTAAATATTAAAAACTGAGGATGCTTTCGATCTCCTAGAACTTGCCAAATCACTAAACCGTTATTCTATTCCAGGTTTTGTGATGCAATGATATTGAAGTAGAAGTTAGTGTTACATGGTTGTATTGGCTTAACGAGGCAGGCGTTTTTGACGATCTTTATTTGACTAACTGATGAAGTCGAGAAGAAGTAGCGACGATTCATGTTTTTGTTCTTCTTGTTTATACAAACATAACAAAGCTTACAGAGGAATTGAACGTACGGGATCTAAGATTGATAAATTGTACCGCGACAAATATCTTCCATTGAGAGAAAGTAAACTTATTGATAAATTAGAAAGAACCAGAGCAGTATACGATGATATACGAGCTCCAGTTCTAGCTGATTCTGAAGATAACAGGAATATTACGAATAAAAAACACAGGGATTCCACTGAATTGGATAAGTGTTGCAGTTGTTGTAGGTGTACAAGGAAAGCTAATAATATTATCGGAGATACAGATGCTAGCTCCGATTACGGTTATGTTATACAAAGTTCTAAAAGGAGAGTGAGGTTCAAGCCGGAATTTATTAAATCGGAACCTTGTGTTTGTTTAGCGAAATTTAGCAGCTTGTTAAAAAAACATTCGGAGTTTTTGCAATCAAAATTAAAACGAGAATTTTCACTACCGGTGCTAAGAAATAAAATTAAAGAGACATCGTCAAAACAAAGGTCTCGAATAGGTAAAGTTTTAAAATTAACTGAAAAAATTAGTGATTCTAAAGCGCATTTTCAAGAATTAATGTTGGAATTAAGTGTAAATAAAATGCCGAAATCTCGAGACAAGGTAGAAAATATTAAACAAAGAAATAACTATAAAGGTCCGAAGTATCAGAAAGAACAATATCCCACACTGTGTCCATGTCCACAAGAAAAGTTAGTGCTCAAAATTAGAAAAGATTCTATTCGGAAATTTTATGAAGACCTCGAAAAGAAACGAACATTAAAACATTTAGAATGTAAATCTGAATGTATACAAGATATATGCATTCCTAAGGAATGTTTAGATAAAATAAAATTAAGTAAAGGTAAAAAGAGCCCGAAAAAACAAAAAAAAACTGAAAAACAACGAAAGTCCCTTAAACAAATCGTATCAAAAGCAAGTCGACGCAATAAAAAACGATCTGTTATGTGTCAGTGTGATGACACAAGCATACCTACAAAGGAAAGTGATAAGCAACAAACCTATGTACGACAAAATAAGGTCAAGTTTGTACCCAGCAAGAAGGGCATACGGGACAAAAGTTATTTAAAAAGCAATCAAGCTACGTTAGATAAACCACAGAGTAAAACTGACGACGGAAACACGTTAAAACGTTGTTTTTGTACTTTAAAATTTAAGCCAACGGGAACTCGGAATATATCGCAAAAGTATTCACTTAGACCCGAGCTTGATTATTATCCTCATTCAGGACAAAGTGGTGATATGAAAATAAGTTCTATGCAGAAACACAAAACAGTTAAAAATGCTGTACAAAGTAAAAGTAGTTGTACAGTGTATGATTGCGATCCTAATGAATGTCTAAAGGACTACAAAATTAGGAAAAGACACACAATTAATCCAATGGCAAAAAAGTACAAAAAACTACCAACTCCATCGTATATTTTAAACGCAACTAATCAAACTAAGGCAGCTTTACCAGAATCCGATCAAGATAATCGACGGGTCCTGAAAATCGGTTCTAGTATTAGTTTTAATATAGAATTTTTTAAGGAAAATATTACTAAAGATAGTCATAAATCGGTCAAGACGAATACAGTACCTCATTATTTATCTAATAAATCAATCAAATCTATTCGGCCACAAAAGAGTAATAAAAAAATTACTAAACACAAAAGAAGAAAGAAAGTTATTATTATGGATAATCTTTCAAAAAATGGGGATCTTAATTTAAAGAAAAATATGTCTAGCAAAATTCTTACAAAAATAAAAAAATATGCCAACAGTAAAAAAAAAAAAAAACTGCCACTAAAGAAATAGAATTCAAAGAGACTATTAATGAAATTGATTTAAAAACCGAAATGGTTGACCAAAGTACAAAGATTACTCATAAAGATAAGCGTGTGTTGAAACCTTTTGAATGCGAACCCCAAACATGTGTTCCTGACAATTGTGATTCCCATTTATGCTTAAAGAAAAAAAACAATCATAAATATGTTATCACAACTACAGATTTTCCAAAGATGATATCCGTTGCCAGTGGAGTTCATAAAAGAAAATTAAAACACGTGCAAGCTCAGTCTAAACCACATTTTCGGAGAAAAAATTCGTTTGCTAAATCCGACCTAAATACATTCGAAGACAATGAGCAAATATACTCAAATATTTTACCTAAAATGAGTAACAAAAATACCTTAAGACTATCTTCAAATTTCAGTTTTGCTATTGAGATAGGCAGAGGAGTAATTCCCCACATGAATCCAACAGAAACTATCAAACGTTACAGTTCAATTTACAAAGCAAAGAAAATAAAGTCGCGAATAAATAATGATAATTATGCTCAAAGAAAGGATAAATCAAAAAAATCTGTAATTAATAGCATGGTTAAAAGATGCATGTGTACCCTTAATTTATCTAAACAACGAAATAGGAATAAATCACTCAATGAAGTTAACGAAAATTTTACGCCAAACGTATATACAGTAAACACAGTTACGACAAGTAATTTTGGACCATTTTCAGCAAAACACATGTCTGAAAACACATCTCCATGCGATGTGCGAAAAGTATCATCAAATGAATATAAATGCGATATTAATAATTATTATGCAGCTTGGCATTCACAGATTATATACAACAATATACACAGAAAAAATATTATAAATACAAAGTTATTTCAAAAAAATAAGCTAAAAAGGCAACTGAAAAAGAATTTATACCTTGTTTCTAAGTCTTTGTCTTTTTTATCGGATAAAGAATTAAAAAAAAACGCGGATTGGACACCCTGGTATTATGCGGAAAGCAAAAATATAACATACGAATCAAGTGACTATATTATATCAAAATTGGACCATGTCGGAAAGCATCGAACGTTTACAAAATCAAGTAATTATTGGGAAAAAAGTTATTGTACCATGAACTTGAAGACAATTTATAATAGAAACGGTAAAACTAAAAAACTAATGGAAAACGATTCCCAGAAAAATTGTGTTCGTGTTGGTTCTAATATAAATTTAAATATTGAATTTTACAAAAAGAATTTATGCTTAGAAGCAAAAAATGACATGCTTCCAAAAACAATTACTAGAAAAGATGATAGTTTTAGAAGCAAAATGACACAAGATGTAATATCAACATCAAATAAGGCAGCCTATTCTGTTCCTGAGAATCAGCGTTGTTTTTGCACCTTCAAATTGCAAAAGAAAAATAATACAAAACATATTGAAAAATCTAAGCAAAAATCACCTTCAGAAGTTAACTTGAAGTCTACTGTTAGTTACGTTAGCAAAAGTCAAAATACACCAAAAATTAAGGGGTTAAAAAATATCCCGAATGAAATTTCAACTGATGAAAAGATAATGAACACTATTAGATTAGTGCCAGATGAACCGTTTTTTCCGCGTGAGTGTATTCCAGGCATGTGCGTTCCAGGTCAGTGTGATACTGCGACTTGTTATGACATATTATATAAACGCAAATTAAAATCACGTTCAATATCTACTGCAACAAAGACGACAAAGAAAATACGAGCTGGACTTTTGACTCAACAGTCTTCTGTTAAAAATGCTAAAACACAGTCTCATAATATAGAAAGCCACAAGAAACGTAATGAACGGAAATCAGTACCTTACAGTAACATTGGTTCGGGAAATCAATGTGCAAAGTTTGGTTCGAACATTAGTTTTAATATTGAATTTTATAAAGAAAATCCTCCGACTTCAAAACAGATACACTATGAGCCCGAGGTATACGACAAGAAATATAGCAAGTCAAGTAAATACGCTGATGCATCAGTTACCACAAAAACGCGGGATTTTGGACAAACAAAATTAAGTGCTAGGCCCCGAGATTCACTTATAAAGCGTTGTTTTTGTACACTGAAAACACAAAAGAAACAAAAAAAGCCCTTACTAACAGAAGTACACTCCGCAGGTGTAATGGCTGGAGTAAAAAATAAATGGTATTCAGATAAGGTTTTGCCAAATCATGTGAACATGAATAAAGGAGACACTGCGAGTATCTATAACACCAAAAGTATTATAAGAAAACATAAACAATCCCTCACAGGAGTAAAAGAAACCAAATCTAAACTACAGATTGCTATGACTACTTTACTCCCATATGAATGTGAACCAGGGACTTGCGTTCCTGGAGCATGTAATCCTTACGAATGCCTGCAAAGAATTAAAGCTAGAAAATTGATTAAAAGGGATATTGGCTCCGTAACTACTCGACATAACAAAAAATCTCTGGGTACTATGAGTAAGTATGGAACACCATCAAAACGTAGAAGAATTCAAACTGTGTCATTCCAACAGAATGATTCGTCTGTATCGAACAATCGGTGTGTACGTATAGGATCCAATATTAATTTAAGCATTGAGTTTTTTAAAGTCAAAAATAGCGATGGACCACTTCCACATAAAACTATTTATAAAGACAACAATGTTAACAAGACTACGTCTCCTAGTTATAAACCTGTAATAAATACGAAAACATTAATACCTCACGTTACAAAGAAGCATAAAGAAACAAAACATACATTAAATAAATCGCAAGAACCTATAGTTAATTTTCAAATGAACGTTAAAAAGCAGACACTCTCACAATTGAGCCAAACCCGTCACAAGTACTTTTCGAAAAACAAAGGTCTACTCCGTTATGAATGTGAGCCAAACGTGTGTCTACCCGGACAGTGCGATCCATATAAGTGCTATAAACTGATACAAAATAGGATTTATAAGGATTGCAGTGCAGTCACGGTCGCAAACGTCAGGGATTTTGCCACAAACGCGACACCCTGTTATACGTGTAAGTCCAAGAGAATTCAAACAGGCCATCACCACAGAGAGGGCGCTGGTATAAAATTAATGAAATCTGTTTTAGATCATAAAAGTCGAAATTACATTCGCATCAGTTCTAATTTTGGCTTTCATATAGAATTTTGTAAAAAAAGAGAGGATGGTCCATTGCGTGACGTGAAAGGCCATGATGTTGATTATAAATATAAAACAGGGCACAGCAGACTTCATGATCAAGCATCACAATCGCAGTACATTAACAGTAGAAGTCAAAGCACATATGCAAAAAGTAAATTACAGAGATGCTTTTGCACAAAAAAGTTTTTTAATTCGTTCGCAAAAACTGAAAATCGTAATTTCGAATATACTACAAATTATTGTGCACTTATTCCAAATATTTTACCAACAGTCAATAATGTTCATAATATAAATAGCAGTCGTGACAGACAACATTTTATTTACCAAAAGCCATTTCATTTGGACAACCAGAAGAAGTGTGATAAAAATATTTTTTCTTTCAAATATGATATAAAACCTAAGCGGCTACTTAAATTTCGTCGTAATACATCCAAAGTATTGGACGAAAATAAAATAAAATCTTATTTAAGCTTTGATTTAGAATTGTATAAAAGGAAGAAGTTTAAAAAAGATCTAAATAAAACTCAAAAGAAAATATGTTCCCATCAACATATTTTAAATCTGAAACAGAAAAGTAATATAAAGAAATTGAAAACATTAAAAACAATTGATAGTAAAAGTATACAAGGGCAAGGTGATTTAAAGAAAACTGTCCGCTTGAAAAGGTGTTACTCGACGATTAATTTTACGAGAAAATATGAAAAAAATTGTAAAACTGAACATGGTTTAGTAGATTCAAGATACGAAACTATTCAACAAGCATTAAAAGCAAAGGGATATAATATTAAGTATATTTTTACAGATTCAAGTGAAGGCAACACCTTCCACCTACCTCAAGCAAAAATAATTAGATGGGATGAGGTACATGAAAGTTTATTTAATTATAATAATATGCGGTTTTTGTGTAATACATATCCAGGAGATCATGTTCTTTCAATAAAAAATAGGTTAATTGAAATAAAAAAATACAAAAATCTAAATTATCATGTAGGCAATAAAGAAAAATGTAGTTATTTCCGAAATGTTTATAACAAACTCCACCCTTATGCGGACAAAATAAAGTTTAAACAACTATTTAAAAATATGAAGTCGCGGCGGCGAAGTCATAAATTGCTGGAACTGCCCGGTGACATTGGCAAAAAAAGATAATTATTTATTGTTTAGGGAACTTATCCTGAGACTATTGACTGCATAAAAAAAGTAATTTTGATTTTTTTAAGTATTAAATCTCAAAACTTAGTAGGTAACTAACTACCAAGGGTAAATTGAAGGTAGATAACCTACCTAATACCTATAAAAATCCGCAAACGGCTTGATTAAAAAGTATTTTTTAATTAAGCCGAAAATGAATATGTATTTTTATTTAACCAATACCACTTTGTAATTTTTTTTTTCTACATTTTTTAATGTATATTATATGATGATAGAAGATCTTGTTTGATATTATTTTAAAGTTGTGTCATTTGTCTGTAGTGTTTTGTTTAAAATGAATAAAATAATCTACTATGGTGCAACTCTTTTTTTTTTAATTTTTATCCTTTAAAATATGAAATATTTTGTTGTTGGAACCCAAGTATAAGGTAGTAGGTACCGCGCTAATATAAAAGGTTTATTTATAAATGAGAAGAACAGAGGAATACCGAGAATAGTCTAATTTACTATCCAGTACAAAATAGCGTCTGTGGTCCTTTAATAAACTAATTAACAACAGTCTGTAACTCAAATTTCGACTCGTTGATCACATGACAATGATTAAAACGAACACCCCTGTATCATTTGTGCAGTGATGATTAACATGCACCCTTGAGTTCAATGACCGCACCCCGAAAAATTGGGGGTGGACTGCACTGATACCATATCGACCACAGTCAAACTAGAGTTTAACGTTGTTTTAAAATATGAGTATGAATTTATCGTGAAATTATGAAGCGTAGCAACTTTAGTAACTACCCTTAGCTTAATTTTGCTAACTATTTACTTACCGTGTCAATAACCCTAGATCGAATCGAATCTTGATCTCTGTTCTGCCAAATTCTAAATTTACCTTTATTTTTTTTCCTATTATATCCCTGGTAAAAATATTTACACAAAGGATAAGATATGCAATGTTGTTGTCTAACGGCCCGTTGCAATAACCTATCCATCTTTAACTATTTGTTAAAAACGTCGCCATTCAATCATTTGGCGGTTTTTTGCGATACAAGTTTGACGTTTCTAACAAATAGTTATTTTATATTAATATATTAAATAAATATTTGTTAAAAACGACGCCATTGAATCATTAGACGGTTTTTTGCGATACAAGTTTGACGTTTCTAACAAATAGTTATTGGTAGATAGGTTATTTAATCGGGCCATAATTCAAAGTGCTTATTATATACGTCGGATAAGTCACTTGACAAACAAATACGGAAACATTGAATAGCTTTTTTGTTGTGTGAATATTGTTATTAGTAAGGGGATTTAAATGTAGGTGTCTAGACATTTTCTTACGAATTCTGAATGTACTATTGAACAAGTTGCCGCTCGACCAGGCATAAGATGAAAATCGCTTAACAGCCCCATTGAATCGTGCGCACGCACACAAACTCACGTGTGAATACGTAGTTGTCCTAGTGCAAAGGAAAATGTTTAGAAAGTAGTCAAGCAAAAACTTTGTCGATATTACCTATATTTTCATACCTTATGTTTTGTAATAAAAAAAAATCTAAGTAAATGCGAACCTATAGCTAAAATATTCCATCACTTCTTTATAGGGCATAATATTACTATAAAGCAGTCAAATTCTATTATTCTGTACAGAGTAAAATAAAAAGTACTCGCATAATACTTATCAGCTTTACGAAAATCTTTAATTGAAATAATCGTCGGATGTAAGTAAAATAGGCCTAATCCTGTTTAGTCGGTTAAATAGTTAATACAATTTAGAGAACGCAGCGAGACACGGAGGTAGTGCGAAAACAAAAGAGAGCCGTATCGACCAAACCCTCAAAAGTGAGGGAGCCACCCTCTTTATGACTCAGAGGGGAGGACCCTAGTGCCTGTACTGTGCATGCACATATCGATCGAGGACCATCATGTTTTTGACCTATCGACAATAAGACGTGTTTCACTCGTTTCAACTCGTTTCGGTTAATCTTTATTCCACTCTGATGTCTTGGGTATTGTTAAGACCACAGCCCCCTAGAGAAGAACTTACTTTTTACTTAGATCTTATTATACGGGATTTTTAGTTTGATTTAGCTCACGGCTTACGGACATTAACGGTATTAGCGTATACGTAGTAATATATATTCTTTGCTAAATGCTTACTTGTCAAATTTTTTAATTATGTCGCTGTTTACCTACCTTATTTTTGACGCGTGGCGTCGCGTTGCTGTAAAAAGTCGACGCATACCTTAGCCCTCACGACTTAACATTAATATAAATTATACAATAAATCATTATTTTCTTAAGACAGCATATAGCCATATACAAATACTACAATGGATAAGACCTATACTAAATTTCATGGTAATGCTTGCAGCCGTTTTCGAGAAACCGATTATAAATATAGAACATTGTCTCGTTTAAAGTACCTATGAGATATGATTTTCTAGCTTTTTATTTTAATCACGTTATTAAGTACGCCTCTAGTAGGCGAGTAGGGAATGGGACAAAAATACTCTTACAAGTTAGCGTACCTATTGTGAATTTTGGGACGTCATTCGTAACCCTAAAATAAAGGTTTGTACAAAAATTCAGCTTATTCTGTTTGATTCATCGGTGTAATCCTTATATCATCGTACTCGCGGCGAGCGCGCGCTCGGTACGTGAATCTTAAAACTCTTGGCATTTTTCCCTAGTGAATATTTAATCATGAAACTTATCCAAAAACTTTATTGTAGCTTACATTTTAGGTCTGTATAGTTTAAACTCCGAATTTTAAAATTTCGTCGCTCAACATTTCAATTTGAAGTCAATCATCCGGATTATTAATGTTTAAAAGTTTATTTCTCCGGTTCTGATTATTTTTTTTGCAAATGAAGTATTGTTTTTTTTAAACAGTTCAGGAATACGCTGTAAAACTTTCATTAGAAAAGAGCAGTAACTGTAGAAGTAACATCGAGTGAACACGGAAAAATTTAAAAATCATTTTTTCAGCTATTTTCACCAAAAGTGCATTTTTCCCGATGAAGCTGATAATACATCAGAGCAAAATAAATTACATATTCGGATTCAGCGACCAAAAATACGTAAGGTGTCATGTACTTTAGCCGCTTAGTTCACCGTGGTCGGTATGTCCCGACTGCCGTTTCTAAGCGACTTTTCGTCAACCTCGCAAAGCTCACCTATGTATAGTCTGGTTCACAAGTGCCATTTCGTCCAAAACCTAACCTGGACCACCGAAAATTATGATTTTGGTCTCATTCGATTTGGAATGGCATCTAAAATAAAGTATCAAAATTACAAAAGGGGCTGAAAAAAATGCAAAAGTTATAAACAATAACGTAACTAAAAATCTATTTTTTTTCTCTTTGGAGATAATCTTAAAAGGGTTTAGAAAAAAAAAATGATTTTTTTTTCACTTTTTTACTAACAATGAAAGGCTTAAAAAATTAATTAAAACTTAAACGTGAGCTCTATAAAATGATAATTTATCAGGATATTGTTTGGGCTGGTAGTGGTACCGACATCAAAATTATGAAGATTGTGTAGAGAAATAGTTAATATTGTAGCCGAACTTAAAAGGGAAATTATTTAGAAATTATATTTATTTTATACTTTTTTGTGTATTTTACTTTGGAAGTCGGTTTAATTTTTTGTTTAAAAATAATAATTTTTCCCTGTTTTAATCATATTTGTTATATAATTATTAACACATTTTAAGGTCTTTTAAAATAAACGATTCGAATTCGATAGAATGTATTGCGTATATGATATATGTATGAATATGCGCCAAGCTTCCATTAGGTATAGTATATAAGATGATGATGATGATTACTGTAAGTTACACAATGGCATATGCTTGCAGTTCTTTAAACAATGTCGAAATTTTCAAACGCGTGTCTCTAAAGACTGAGGAGTTCTGTTCAGTGCTTTTGGATCCAGGAAATACCTTGGTGCAAAATCTTACTTTTTGGTAGCATATGCTTGGGTTACTTCAGAATAAGTCCATATATATCCATATAAATTTCGAGGAGTTCCCTGGGAGTTTCGGGTGATACCCGATATATCTATACATCAAAAAAAAGAATTTTGAAAATTGGTCCACAGATATATGTATAAGGCGGTTATACGTTCGGCTGTATATATATATATATATATATATATATATATATATATTACTTATACTTTTAATTGTTCTTACTGACACAGAGTAAATAAAATATTACATACTTAGTAATATGTAATGTGTATTTAAATTTTTGCGATATTTATAATGAACTTTATAATTCTACAGACAAGGATCAGAAACTTGGGACTCAAGATATTTTGCTATGCAGCTTCTCTCCACATCGTCGGTCTGTGGTCCACGTGTTTCGTTTGTAGACTGATTGACAGTCGCATTAGTCCCCGGGGGGAGGACGGTATTAAATATTCCACCTACGGTCAGACTAACATGTAACTATTGCCAACTAACGTCCCGCGAGTCTAGTCTGGTCGCGGTTATTAAGGATTGATTTATTCATATTCTGTTAAATAAGTTTGTAATACCTTCAAAGGGTCAGATTATTATATCATGAGTTGACAAGATATTTCGTATATTTAAGTGGACTGAGGAGTGGATTTAATCTTTCGATTTATGTCTATTTTTTTTTCTTTATTGTGGACAACCAACCAGTGATCACACAAATACAAAATCTTAAAAACTAGTATTCAGTTACATATCAATAAATGTGTCACCCACATCGTTATCCACATATTATTACACATTGTTGTTTACTCGAAAGAGAATAAATATATAAGTTACATTATCAGATACGTATAAGCTAATTGCTTTTAACAATAATCATAATAATTCTAGAAAGAATCCTTACATAAAAAATCTTGCGCATATGGTTTGGAAGAGCAATTTAAAAAATTTACATAACATCACACAGCATGAGTACGTGTGCGTGTGTGTGCGTGTGTGTTGCACCCTAGCCCTACGACCAAAGTCTTGGGATATTGTGATGCCTGTGAACTACTGTGATGCCTATATTGTGATGATTGTAAAGTATTGTAAATTATTTACAGGTAACAGTGCTGACTCTTCAACGGTAAGCTAATCAAAAAAAAGTTAAAAATGTATATTATAGTCTTTATTTCATTTGGAAAAACAATTAAAAATATTTAAAGTGATTACTTATTTATATCGGTGTTTGGAACAATTGATCGCAAAGCTCATGCTGTTATTTTTGAATTGCATGAGCAATTCTTATGTCCTTGAATTGCGCAACTTTTTACGGCTTACTCGTGGTCCACTAAACAACAGACAGAATCGTCATGGCGATCGCGATAGAGTAACAGAGGGGGAGAATATCAGCTGTCGATGCTAATACAAGTAGGGATATTTTATTCAGAGAGAAGTCATTTTCACGAACAACATTTAGGTGCATTAGGTTTGCTGCAATTTTTTGCATTGTTGTATTTTGGACATCTTTTAGTGTCCTTGTTTTATTTACTTTTAAATAAAATTAATAGTGCAGAGTCCTGCAAAGTTTTATCGTGTGAAATTTTATTACAATTAATAAAAATTGTAATAAAAAAAAATTAAGAAATAAGAAAGAAAAGAAGAATAAGAAAATTATTAAGAAATCACGCAAAGATTTCCTTCCAAAAGAGAAGACCCATTTGAAGGATGTAGAGCATAATATACAAATGGGCGTAGTAGTAATATTTAACATTTGTAGCCCCGGGGTTGAAACCTTTTATGTGGCGATGCGTTAATTGACAGTGTTAATAATAAATATGATTTGATGTGAAAATTGATTCCTACATTCGGACCACAATCAACTAAACGAGAGAAAATGATGACCTGGTTTAAGATGATAATTTCCAAAAAATATAAAGTATATTTAAGGTATAATTATTTAACCATGCACGCACATATTATCTCTGTAGCTTTGCGTGATGCGCTTTTAACTGCTCATCGAATATTATACCACAAACATTGGAATAATTGTTTTACAAAAAGATTTTGATATGAATGATGGATGCACCTTAATAAAACATATTGTTTTATTCCGTTGTTGCGTGACTTGTCATATTATCTAGTTGTTATAACTTTTATTAAAATATGGCAATAAAATGTGGTGTTTGCAGAATACCATATATTCTGTAGGCTCCGGGTGCTATGATTTTAGTTTGTGTCTCTGATAGTGTAGTTTATTTACAACAGTCACTAAATTGCTATTTTTTTCGCCTACACAATTGACAGATATTAGTTCACTAATAAAAATCTATGGTTGTTATTTAGCAACTATTTATTTTCCAAATTGATGATGATGATGATAGTAGTAGGTACCTACTCTACGCAGGTAGATAACATCTTAGTACCTAAATGGTATAATATCGACAAAGTTCCTGCTCGATCAGTTTAAAAACATTTTTCTTTGCACTAGGACGCCTCAAAATTTTAAACTCAAAGGAGGCGACCGCAACGACTGCAGACGTGGTTGAATCACGTATTTACACGCGAGTATGTGTGCGTGCGCACGATTCACCGGTGCTGTTAAGCGATTTTCACCTTGTGTCTGGTCGAGCGGCAACTTGTTTGATAGTACCTACTTACTTCTACAAAACACGAACTGAAGACTGTTTCTTTAACTCATATATGTATAACGCCATAAATATTAACTAAGTTACTTTTGTAAACATTAATTTTATGAAAGTTGTCTACATTGAAACTTGAACTCACACCAATATAATTACTTTCATAGGTACATACGTGTTTACTTTCTCTTTTTCTAGGTTTATTCATATCTAGTTATGATTATGATATTCGTATCTATCATTAGATTATTTTAAACCGACTTGTGACCGGTTTTTGATAATTTTACATAAACTCTACATAAATATCTACTCTAGATAAATTAAGTTTAACTGACGAAGAGTTTCAGAATCCCAAAATTGTCATCTAGTGGTCTCTAGATGAATGTTTTTTTTTAATTTGAGGAAGAAGTTATTTTGTTTTGCTATAATTCGGCAATGTACCATCGAAAAAGTTGCCGCTCGACCAGGCATACGATAAAAATCGCTGATCAGCGCCCTTGAATCTTGCGAACGCACACATACTCACGTGTGAATACGTAGTTCAACCACGTCTTACGTTCGTCGTAACTTTTTTGTTTCGAAACTGAAGTTATCGAACCAATAGCGCTAGTGAATGGAAATTCACCTCAAAAACCGGGGAGGTGAATTTTTCCGACAATCAAATTAATAAAATGTACGTAAAAAGTAGCACTCAGCTGCCGACAAATAAAGGAGTATTTGTTTAATAAAGAACTCTTTTTATAGCCCCGATTCAGTTTACTTAATACTGGCCGAAAACCACTTACATTTTCCTGACAAAAGGAACAACACGGGTTTTCCCGCGCGAAACCTGAAAAACAAGATGGCGCCTTTACGAGCGCGCGGGAAAATTATCGAGGTGTTCGTACGTTAAACTTTTATGTCCTGATGTAAAAACATATATTAGGTCTCGTGCCGCCTCTCTCCTACCGTCTGCAATTTGGAACCAAGTTTTTGACATTTTAGTTAGGTTAAACAAATAAAAGATTAAATTTTATTGTGGCTAATAGAGCACCTTTTTGCTGTGTGTGTTTTTGCTGTACCACGTGTGATGTTTGTAATCAAAATTCTTAGTATTTGCATAAAAATAGTAAACACCATTTTGATAAAATAACTTAGTCTCTACAATATCTTTTAACGAAATAACTAGACTCTACAGTCTACATCTTCCAACGGTCTTTTAATACTGGCGTTGGCTATCGTTTCCTTAAAATGTTTTCTATAGTAAACGTTTTCTAGCATCTAGATTCTAGAAGTTTCTAGGAGTTTGTCTCGTAAACATCGACAAATCGACGCTATAATGTATGTTAGCCGGGATCTGAAAAATGTCCGCAGGCGCTGAGCATCTGAACATGCTTCGCTTACCACAAACTTTACCTTAGCTGGGACGTGTAAGTTTATATATATTATGATACCTCTGTATCAATAATTTTATATATTTATGCAATACGTGTAGTCTTGAAATGAATTTTATACTCTTCTGTTCATCTGTTCAGCAGCAGCAGCCCTAGCCTGTATAATAGATAGGGGTTTGGATGAGGGGTCTTCGAAAGGTAGGTGTTAAGTGAAGCCGGTAGGAATGGATTATAGGGACCCCACGCCACTGCTGTTCAGTGGGCCTAGCATGAACATTTCACGCCGGCGTAAACGTAACGTTTGAATGAGAATTGTATGAAGATCTGTCAAAATCATGACAGCGCCATACAAATTTCATTTGATAACGTTACGTTTACCCGCTGTCAAATGCTCCTGTTAGGCCCCCAGATCCATTTTCATCTAACCTTAAACATAGATAACAATACAATGCTATAATGCTACCAATTTAAATTACTTGAACATTGAGCAGGTTATTTAAACATATCCTAATAACGTACAAACTGCGGATATAATATATCTTAGATGGAATGGATAGTTATCCATTCAGCGGATCATGACTCATACGAGCTCACGACTTTTCTTTGCGTTCAATTACAGAGTTCGGATGTATAAAGTTTGTTTACCTATCGAT